>OZ014524.1:558006125-558606125 GCA_963966055.1 Lathyrus aphaca | reverse complement strand
ACATATATAAATGATATGTGAAGTCTCGTATCATTTCAAATAGTCCCCAATAAAATTTTATTTTTTTGACTGAAACTAGTGTATAATATACTATGATTTTTGAACGAAACTTGCATTTCGAAAAGTTTCATAGAATCTATTTTTCAGATGATTTTTTTGCATGGACTTCCATCATAACCTTCCCTCTTAACACTAATTAATTATTTGAAAATTCTCGAATCATTTCAAATAGTCCCAAATTAAATTTTATTTTTTTGACCGAAACTAGTGTATAATATGCTATGATTTTTGACTGAATCTTGCATTTCGAAAATTTTCATAGAATCTAATTTTCAGATGATTTTTTTGCATGGACTTCAATCATAACCTTCCCTCTCAACATATATAAATGATATGTGAAGTCTTGTATTATTTCGAATAGTCCCCGATTATATTTGATTTTTTTGACTGAAACTAGTGTATAATATACTATGATTTTTGACCGAAACTTGCTTTTCGAAAAGTTTCGTAGAACCGAATTTTCCAATGATATTTTGCATGGACTTCCATTATAACCTTCCCTTGTAAAATATAAAAATGATATGTGCATTTTCGTATCATTTCGAACAGTCCCCTATTTAATTTGATTTTTGACCGAAACTAGTAAAAACTAGTGTATAATATATTATGATTTTTTGACCGAAACATGCATTTCGAAAAGTTTCATAGAATCTAATTTTCAGATGATTTTTTTGCATGGACTTCCATCATAACCTTCCCTCTTAACATACATAAATGATTTGAAAAGTCTCGAATCATTTCAAATAGTCCCTAATTAAATTTTATTTTTTTGACCGAAACTAGTGTATAATATACTATGATTTTTGACCGAATCTTGCATTTCCAAAAGTTTCATCGAATCTAATTTTCAGATGATTTTTTTGCATGGAGTTCCATCATAACCTTCCCTCTCAACATATATAAATATTATGTGAAGTCTTTTATTATTTCGAATAGTCCCCAATTAAATTTCAGTTTTTGACCGAAACTAGTGTATAAATATACTATGATTTTTGACCGAAACATGCACTTCGAAAAGTTTCGTAGAATCTAATTTTCCAATGATTTTTTTGCATGGACTTCCATTATAACTTTCCCTTGTAAAATATAACAATGATATGTGCATTTTCGTATCATTTCGAACAGTCCCCGATTTAATTTAATATTTAACCGAAACTAGTATAAACTAGTGTATAATATATTATGATTTTTTGACTGAAACATGCATTTCGAAAAGTTTCATAGAATCTATTTTTCAGATGATTTTTTTGCATGGACTTCCATGATAATCTTCCCTCTTGACATTCATAAATGATTTTAAAAGACTCGAATCATTTCAAATAGTACCTAATTAAATTTTATTTTTTTGACCGAAACTAGTGTATAATATACTTTGATTTTTGACCGAATCTTGCATTTCGAAAAGTTTCATAGAATCTAATTTTCAGATGAATTTTTTGCATGGACTTCCATTATAACCTTCCATCTCAACATATATAAATGATATGTGAAGTATTGTATTATTTCGAATAGTCCCCAATTAAATTTGATTTTTTTGACCGAAACTAGTGTATAATATACTATGATTTTTGACCGAAACTTGCATTTCGAAAAGTTTCGTAGAATTTAATTTTCCAATGATTTTTTACATGGACTTCCATTATAACCTTCCCTCGTAAAATATATAAATGATATCTGCATTTTCGTATCATTTCGAATAGTCCCCTCTTTAATTTGATTTTTGGCCGAAACTAGTATAAACTAGTGTATAATATACTATGATTTTTGACCGAAACTAGCATTTCGAAAAGTTTCATAGAATCTATTTTTCAGATGATTTTTTTGCATGGACTTCCATCATAACCTTCCCTCTTAACACTAATTAATTATTTGAAAATTCTCGAATCATTTCAAATAGTCCCAAATTAAATTTTATTTTTTTAAACCGAAACTAGTGTATAATATGCTATGATTTTTGACTGAATCTTGCATTTCGAAAAGTTTCATAGAATCTAATTTTCAGATGATTTTTTTGCATGGACTTCAATCATAACCTTCCCTCTCAACATATATAAATTATATGTGAAGTCTTGTATTATTTCGAATAGTCCCCGATTATATTTGATTTTTTTGACTGAAACTAGTGTATAATATACTATGATTTTTGACCGAAACTTGCTTTTCGAAAAGTTTCGTAGAACCGAATTTTCCAATGATATTTTGCATGGACTTCCATTATAACCTTCCCTTGTAAAATATAAAAATGATATGTGCATTTTCGTATCATTTCGAACAGTCCCCTATTTAATTTGATTTTTGACCGAAACTAGTAAAAACTAGTGTATAATATATTATGATTTTTTGACTGAAACATGCATTTCGAAAAGTTTCATAGAATCTAATTTTCAGATGATTTTTTTGCATGGACTTCCATCATAACCTTCCCTCTTAACATACATAAATGATTTGAAAAGTCTCAAATCATTTCAAATAGTCCCTAATTAAATTTTATTTTTTTGACCGAAACTAGTGTATAATATACTATGATTTTTGACCGAATCTTGCATTTCCAAAAGTTTCATCGAATCTAATTTTCAGATGATTTTTTTGCATGGAGTTCCATCATAACCTTCCCTCTCAACATATATAAATATTATGTGAAGTCTTTTATTATTTCGAATAGTCCCCAATTAAATTTCAGTTTTTGACCGAAACTAGTCTATAAATATACTATGATTTTTGACCGAAACATGCACTTCGAAAAGTTTCGTAGAATCTAATTTTCCAATGATTTTTTTCATGGACTTCCATTATAACTTTCCCTTGTAAAATATAACAATGATATGTGCATTTTCGTATCATTTCGAACAGTCCCCGATTTAATTTTATTTTTGACCGAAACTAGTATAAACTAGTGTATAATATATTATGATTTTTTTACGGAAACATGCATTTCGAAAAGTTTCATAGAATCTATTTTTCAGATGATTTTTTTGCATGGACTTCCATGATAATCTTCCCTCTTGACATTCATAAATGATTTTAAAAGACTCGAATCATTTCAAATAGTACCTAATTAAATTTTATTTTTTTGACCGAAACTAGTGTATAATATACTTTGATTTTTGACCGAATCTTGCATTTCGAAAAGTTTCATAGAATCTAATTTTCAGATGAATGTTTTGCATGGACTTCCATTATAACCTTCCCTCTCAACATATATAAATGATATGTGAAGTATTGTATTATTTCGAATAGTCCCCAATTAAATTTGATTTTTTTGACCGAAACTAGTGTATAATATACTATGATTTTTGACCGAAACTTGCATTTCGAAAAGTTTCGTAGAATTTAATTTTCTAATGATTTTTTACATGGACTTCCATTATAACCTTCCCTCGTAAAATATATAAATGATATCTGCATTTTCGTATCATTTCGAATAGTCCCCTATTTAATTTGATTTTTGGCCGAAACTAGTATAAACTAGTGTATAATATACTATGATTTTTGACCGAAACTAGCATTTCGAAAAGTTTCATAGAATCTAATTTTCAGATGAGTTTTTTGCATGGACTTCTATCATAACCTTCCCTCTTAACATATATAAATTATATGTGAAGTCTCGTATCATTTCAAATAGTCCCCAATAAAATTTTATTTTTTTGACTGAAACTAGTGTATAATATACTATGATTTTTGAACGAAACTTGCATTTCGAAAAGTTTCATAGAATCTATTTTTCAGATGATTTTTTTGCATGGACTTCCATCATAACCTTCCCTCTTAACACTAATTAATTATTTGAAAATTCTCGAATCATTTCAAATAGTCCCAAATTAAATTTTATTTTTTTGACCGAAACTAGTGTATAATATGCTATGATTTTTGACTGAATCTTGCATTTCGAAAAGTTTCATAGAATCTAATTTTCAGATGATTTTTTTGCATGGACTTCAATCATAACCTTCCCTCTCAACATATATAAATGATATGTGAAGTCTTGTATTATTTCGAATAGTCCCGATTATATTTGATTTTTTTGACTGAAACTAGTGTATAATATACTATGATTTTTGACCGAAACTTGCTTTTCGAAAAGTTTCGTAGAACCGAATTTTCCAATGATATTTTGCATGGACTTCCATTATAACCTTCCCTTGTAAAATATAAAAATGATATGTGCATTTTCGTATCATTTCGAACAGTCCCCTATTTAATTTGATTTTTGACCGAAACTAGTAAAAACTAGTGTATAATATATTATGATTTTTTGACCGAAACATGCATTTCGAAAAGTTTCATAGAATCTAATTTTCAGATGATTTTTTTGCATGGACTTCCATCATAACCTTCCCTCTTAACATACATAAATGATTTGAAAAGTCTCGAATCATTTCATATAGTCCCTAATTAAATTTTATTTTTTTGACCGAAACTAGTGTATAATATACTATGATTTTTGACCGAATCTTGCATTTCCAAAAGTTTCATCGAATCTAATTTTCAGATGATTTTTTTGCATGGAGTTCCATCATAACCTTCCCTCTCAACATATATAAATATTATGTGAAGTCTTTTATTATTTCGAATAGTCCCCAATTAAATTTCAGTTTTTGACCGAAACTAGTGTATAAATATACTATGATTTTTGACCGAAACATGCACTTCGAAAAGTTTCGTAGAATCTAATTTTCCAATGATTTTTTTCATGGACTTCCATTATAACTTTCCCTTGTAAAATATAACAATGATATGTGCATTTTCTTATCATTTCGAACAGTCCCCGATTTAATTTTATTTTTGACCGAAACTAGTATAAACTAGTGTATAATATATTATGATTTTTTGACTGAAACATGCATTTCGAAAAGTTTCATAGAATCTATTTTTCAGATGATTTTTTTGCATGGACTTCCATGATAATCTTCCCTCTTGACATTCATCAATGATTTTAAAAGACTCGAATCATTTCAAATAGAACCTAATTAAATTTTATTTTTTTGACCGAAACTAGTGTATAATATACTTTGATTTTTGACCGAATCTTGCATTTCGAAAAGTTTCATAGAATCTAATTTTGAGATGAATTTTTTGCGTGGACTTCCATCATAACCTTCCCTCTCAACATATATAAATGATATGTGAAGTATTGTATTATTTCGAATAGTCCCCAATTAAATTTGATTTTTTTGACCGAAACTAGTGTATAATATACTATGATTTTTGACCGAAACTTGCATTTCGAAAAGTTTCGTAGAATTTAATTTTCCAATGATTTTTTACATGGACTTCCATTATAACCTTCCCTCGTAAAATATCAAAATGATATCTGCATTTTCGTATCATTTCGAATAGTCCCCTCTTTAATTTGATTTTTGGCCGAAACTAGTATAAACAAGTGTATAATATACTATGATTTTTGACCGAAACTGGCATTTCGAAAAGTTTCATAGAATCTATTTTTCAGATGATTTTTTTGCATGGACTTCCATCATTACCTTCCCTATCAACATATATAAATTATATGTGAAGTCTTGTATTATTTAGAATAGTCCCCAATTAAATTTGATTTTTTTGACTGAAACTAGTGTATAATATACTATGATTTTTGACCGAAACATGCATTTCGAAAAGTTTTGTAGAATCTAATTTTCCAATGATTTTTTGCATGGACTTCCATTATATACTTCCCTTGTAAAATATAAAAATGATATGTGCATTTTCGTATCATTTCGAACAGTCCCCTATTTAATTTGATTTTTGACCGAAACTAGTAAAAACTAGTGTATAATATATTATGATTTTTCGACCGAAACATGCATTTCGAAAAGTTTCATAGAATCTATTTTTCAGATTGTTTTTTTGCATGGACTTCCATCATAACCTTCCCTCTTAACATACATAAATGATTTGAAAAGTCTCGAATCATTTCAAATAGTCCCTAATTAAATTTTATTTTTTTGACCGAAACTAGTGTATAATATACTATGATTTTTGACCGAATCTTTCATTTCGAAAAGTTTCATAGAATCTATTTTTCAGATGATTTTTTTGCATGGACTTCCATCATAACCTTCCCTCTCAACATATATAAATGATATGTGAAGTCTTGTATTATTTCGAATAGTCCCCAATTAAATTTGATTTTTTTGACGGAAACTAGTGTATAATATACTATGATTTTTGACCGAAACATGCATTTCGAAAAGTTTCGTAGAATTTAATTTTCCAATGATTTTTTGCAAGGACTTGCATTTTCGTATCATTTCGAACAGTCCCCGATTTAATTTGATTTTTGACCGAAACTAGTATAAACTAGTGTATAATATACTATGATTTTTTACCGAAACTGGCATTTCGAAAAGTTTCATAGAATCTACTTTTCAGATGATTTTTTTGCATGCACTTCTAACATAACCTTCCCTCTTAACATATATAAATGATATGTGAATTCTCGTATCATTTCAAATAGTCCCCAATAAAATTTTATTTTTTTGACTGAAACTAGTGTATAATATACTATGAGTTTTGAACGAAACTTGCATTTCGAAAAGTTTCATAGAATCTATTTTTCAGATGATTTTTTTGCATGGAATTCCATCATAACCTCCCCACTTAACATACATAAATGATATGAAAAGTCTCGAATCATTTCAAATAGTCCCTAATTAAATTTTATTTTTTTGACCGAAACTAGTGTATAATATACTATGATTTTTGACCGAATCTTGCATTTCCAAAAGTTTCATCGAATCTAATTTTCAGATGATATTTTTGCATGGACTTCCATCATAACCTTCCCTCTCAACATATATAAATATTATGTGAAGTCTTTTATTATTTCGAATAGTCCCCAATTAAATTTGATTTTTTGACTGAAACTAGTGTATAATATACTATGATTTTTGAACGAAACTTGCACTTCGAAAAGTTTCGTAGAATCTAATTTTCCAATGATTTTTTTCATGGACTTCCATTATAATTTTCCCTTGTAAAATATAAAATGATATGTGCATTTTCGTATCATTTCGAACAGTCCCCGATTTAATTTTATTTTTGACCGAAACTAGTATAAACTAGTGTATAATATATTATGATTTTTTGACTGAAACATGCATTTCGAAAAGTTTCATAGAATCTATTTTTCAGATGATTTTTTTGCATGGACTTCCATCATAATCTTTCCTCTTGACATTCATAAATGATTTGAAAAGTCTAGAATCATTTCAAATAGTCCCTAATTAAATTTTATTTTTTTGACCGAAACTAGTGTATAATATACTATGATTTTTGACCGAATCTTGCATTTCAAAAAGTTTCATAGAATATAATTTTCAGATGATTTTTTTGCATGGACTTCCATCATAACCTTCCCTCTCAACATATATAAATGATATGTGAAGTCTTGTATTATTTCGAATAGTCCCCAATTAAATTTGATTTTTTTGACCGAAACTAGTGTATAATATACTATGATTTTTGACCGAAACTTGCATTTCGAATAGTTTCGTAGAATTTAATTTTCCAATGATTTTTTACATGGACTTCCATTATAAACTTCCCTCGTAAAATATAAAAATGATATCTGCATTTTCGTATCATATCGAATAGTCCCCTCTTTAATTTGATTTTTGGCCGAAACTAGTATAAACTAGTGTATAATATACTATGATTTTTGACCGAAATTGGCATTTCTAAAAGTTTCATAGAATATAATTTTCAGATGATTTTTTTGCATGGACTTCTATCATAACCTTCCCTCTTAACATATATAAATGATATGTGAAGTCTCGTATCATTTCAAACAGTCCCCAATAAAATTTTATTTTTTTGACCGAAACTAGTGTATAATATACTATGATTTTTGACCGAATCTTGCATTTCGAAAAGTTTCATAGAATCTATTTTTCAGATGATTTTTTTGCATGGACTTCCATTATAACCTTCCCTCTCAACATATATAAATGATATGTGAAGTATTGTATTATTTCGAATAATCCCCAATTAAATTTGATTTTTTTGACCGAAACTAGTGTATAATATACTATGATTTTTGACCGAAACTTGCATTTCGAAAAGTTTCGTAGAATTTAATTTTCCAATGATTTTTTACATGGACTTCCATTATAAACTTCCCTCGTAAAATATAAAAATGATATCTGCATTTTCGTATCATATCGAATAGTCCCCTCTTTAATTTGATTTTTGGCCGAAACTAGTATAAACTAGTTTATAATATACTATGATTTTTGACCGAAATTGGCATTTATAAAAGTTTCATAGAATCTAATTTTCAGATGATTTTTTTGCATGGACTTCTATCATAACCTTCCCTCTTAACATATATAAATGATATGTGAAGTCTCGTATCATTTCAAACAGTCCCCAATCAAATTTTATTTTTTTGACCGAAACTAGTGTATAATACTATGATTTTTGACCGAATCTTGCATTTCGAAAAGTTTCATAGAATCTATTTTTCAGATGATTTTTTTGCATGGACTTCCATTATAACCTTCCCTCTCAACATATATAAATGATATGTGAAGTATTGTATTATTTCAAATAATCCCCAATTAAATTTGATTTTTTTGACCGAAACTAGTGTATAATATACTATGATTTTTGACCGAAACTTGCATTTCGAAAAGTTTCGTAGAATTTAATTTTCCAATGATTTTTTACATGGACTTCCATTATAAACTTCCCTCGTAAAATATAAAAATGATATCTGCATTTTCGTATCATATCGAATAGTCCCCTCTTTAATTTGATTTTTGGCCGAAACTAGTATAAACTAGTTTATAATATACTATGATTTTTGTCCGAAATTGGCATTTCGAAAAGTTTCATATAATCTAATTTTCAGATGATTTTTTTGCATGGACTTCTATCATAACCTTCCCTCTTAACATATATAAATGATATGTGAAGTCTCGTATCATTTCAAACAGTCCCCAATAAAATTTTATTTTTTTGACCGAAACTAGTGTATAATATACTATGATTATTGACCGAAACTTGCATTTTGAAAAGTTTCATAGAATCTATTTTTCAGATGATTTTTGTGCATGGACTTCCATCATAACCTTCCCTCTTAACACTAATTAATTATTTGAAAATTCTCGAATCATTTCAAATAGTCCCAAATTAAATTTTATTTTTTTGACCGAAACTAGTGTATAATATGCTATGATTTTTGACTGAATCTTGCATTTCGAAAAGTTTCATAGAATCTAATTTTCAGATGATTTTTTTGCATGGACTTCCATCAGAACCTTCCCTCTCAACATATATAAATGATATATGAAGTCTTGTATTATTCCGAATAGTCCCCAATTAAATTTGATTTTTTTGACTGAAACTAGTGTATAATATACTATGATTTTTGACCGAAACTTGCACTTCGAAAAGTTTCGTAGAACCGAATTTTCCAATGATATTTTGCATGGACTTCCATTATAACCTTCCCTTGTAAAATATAAAAATGATATGTGCATTTTCGTATCATTTCGAACAGTCCCCTATTTAATTTGATTTTTGACCGAAACTAGTAAAAACTAGTGTATAATATATTATGATTTTTTGACCGAAACATGCATTTCGAAAAATTTCATAGAATCTAATTTTCAGATGATTTTTTTGCATGGAATTCCATCATAACCTCCCCACTTAACATACATAAATGATTTAAAAAGTCTCGAATCATTTCAAATAGTCCCTAATTAAATTTTATTTTTTTGACCGTAACTAGTGTATAATATACTATGATTTTTGACCGAATCTTGCATTTCCAAAAGTTTCATCGAATCTAATTTTCAGATGATTTTTTTGCATGGACTTGCATCATAACCTTCCCTCTCAACATATATAAATATTATTTGAAGTCTTTTATTATTTCGAATATTCCCCAATTAAATTTGATTTTTTTGACCGAAACTAGTGTATAATATACTATGATTTTTGACCGAAACTTGCATTTCGAAAAGTTTCGTAGAATCTAATTTTCCAATGATTTTTTACATGGACTTCCATTATAACTTTCCCTCGTAAAATATAAAAATGATATCTGCATTTTCGTATCGTTTCGAACAGTCCCCTCTTTAATTTGATTTTTGGCCGAAACTAGTATAAACTAGTTTATAATATATTATGATTTTTTGACTGAAACATGCATTTCGAAAAGTTTCATAGAATCTATTTTTCAGCTGATTTTTTTGCATGGACTTCCATGATAATCTTCCCTCTTGACATTCATAATTGATTTGAAAAGTCTCGAATCATTTCAAATAGTCCCTAATTAAATTTTATTTTTTTGACCGAAACTAGTGTATAATATACTATGATTTTTGACCGAATCTTGCATTTCCAAAAGTTTCATAGAATCTAATTTTCAGATGAATTTTTTGCATGGACTTCCATCATAACCTTCCCTCTCAACATATATAAATGATATGTGAAGTATTGTATTATTTCGAATAATCCCCAATTAAATTTGATTTTTTTGACCGAAACTAGTGTATAATATACTATGATTTTTGACCGAAACTTGCATTTCGAAAAGTTTCGTAGAATTTAATTTTCCAATGATTTTTTACATGGACTTCCATTATAAACTTCCCTCGTAAAATATAAAAATGATATCTGCATTTTCGTATCATATCGAATAGTCCCCTCTTTAATTTGATTTTTGGCCGAAACTAGTATAAACTAGTTTATAATATACTATGATTTTTGTCCGAAATTGGCATTTCGAAAAGTTTCATATAATCTAATTTTCAGATGATTTTTTTGCATGGACTTCTATCATAACCTTCCCTCTTAACATATATAAATGATATGTGAAGTCTCGTATCATTTCAAACAGTCCCCAATAAAATTTTATTTTTTTGACCGAAACTAGTGTATAATATACTATGATTTTTGACCGAAACTTGCATTTTGAAAAGTTTCATAGAATCTATTTTTCAGATGATTTTTGTGCATGGACTTCCATCATAACCTTCCCTCTTAACACTAATTAATTATTTGAAAATTCTCGAATCATTTCAAATAGTCCCAAATTAAATTTTATTTTTTTGACCGAAACTAGTGTATAATATGCTATGATTTTTGACTGAATCTTGCATTTCGAAAAGTTTCATAGAATCTAATTTTCAGATGATTTTTTTGCATGGACTTCCATCAGAACCTTCCCTCTCAACATATATAAATGATATATGAAGTCTTGTATTATTCCGAATAGTCCCCAATTAAATTTGATTTTTTTGACTGAAACTAGTGTATAATATACTATGATTTTTGACCGAAACTTGCACTTCGAAAAGTTTCGTAGAACCGAATTTTCCAATGATATTTTGCATGGACTTCCATTATAACCTTCCCTTGTAAAATATAAAAATGATATGTGCATTTTCGTATCATTTCGAACAGTCCCCTATTTAATTTGATTTTTGACCGAAACTAGTAAAAACTAGTGTATAATATATTATGATTTTTTGACCGAAACATGCATTTCGAAAAATTTCATAGAATCTAATTTTCAGATGATTTTTTTGCATGGAATTCCATCATAACCTCCCCACTTAACATACATAAATGATTTAAAAAGTCTCGAATCATTTCAAATAGTCCCTAATTAAATTTTATTTTTTTGACCGTAACTAGTGTATAATATACTATGATTTTTGACCGAATCTTGCATTTCCAAAAGTTTCATCGAATCTAATTTTCAGATGATTTTTTTGCATGGACTTGCATCATAACCTTCCCTCTCAACATATATAAATATTATTTGAAGTCTTTTATTATTTCGAATATTCCCCAATTAAATTTGATTTTTTTGACCGAAACTAGTGTATAATATACTATGATTTTTGACCGAAACTTGCATTTCGAAAAGTTTCGTAGAATCTAATTTTCCAATGATTTTTTACATGGACTTCCATTATAACTTTCCCTCGTAAAATATAAAAATGATATCTGCATTTTCGTATCGTTTCGAACAGTCCCCTCTTTAATTTGATTTTTGGCCGAAACTAGTATAAACTAGTTTATAATATATTATGATTTTTTGACTGAAACATGCATTTCGAAAAGTTTCATAGAATCTATTTTTCAGCTGATTTTTTTGCATGGACTTCCATGATAATCTTCCCTCTTGACATTCATAATTGATTTGAAAAGTCTCGAATCATTTCAAATAGTCCCTAATTAAATTTTATTTTTTTGACCGAAACTAGTGTATAATATACTATGATTTTTGACCGAATCTTGCATTTCCAAAAGTTTCATAGAATCTAATTTTCAGATGAATTTTTTGCATGGACTTCCATCATAACCTTCCCTCTCAACATATATAAATGATATGTGAAGTATTGTATTATTTCGAATAATCCCCAATTAAATTTGATTTTTTTGACCGAAACTAGTGTATAATATACTATGATTTTTGACCGAAACTTGCATTTCGAAAAGTTTCGTAGAATTTAATTTTCCAATGATTTTTTACATGGACTTCCATTATAAACTTCCCTCGTAAAATATAAAAATGATATCTGCATTTTCGTATCATATCGAATAGTCCCCTCTTTAATTTGATTTTTGGCCGAAACTAGTATAAACTAGTTTATAATATACTATGATTTTTGTCCGAAATTGGCATTTCGAAAAGTTTCATATAATCTAATTTTCAGATGATTTTTTTGCATGGACTTCTATCATAACCTTCCCTCTTAACATATATAAATGATATGTGAAGTCTCGTATCATTTCAAACAGTCCCCAATAAAATTTTATTTTTTTGACCGAAACTAGTGTATAATATACTATGATTTTTGACCGAAACTTGCATTTTGAAAAGTTTCATAGAATCTATTTTTCAGATGATTTTTTTGCATGGACTTCCATCATAACCTTCCCTCTTAACACTAATTAATTATTTGAAAATTCTCGAATCATTTCAAATAGTCCCAAATTAAATTTTATTTTTTTGACCGAAACTAGTGTATAATATGCTATGATTTTTGACCGAATCTTGCATTTCGAAAAGTTTCATAGAATCTATTTTTCAGATGATTTTTTTGCATGGACTTCCATTATAACCTTCCCTCTCAACATATATAAATGATATGTGAAGTATTGTATTATTTCAAATAATCCCCAATTAAATTTGATTTTTTTGACCGAAACTAGTGTATAATATACTATGATTTTTGACCGAAACTTGCATTTCGAAAAGTTTCGTAGAATTTAATTTTCCAATGATTTTTTACATGGACTTCCATTATAAACTTCCCTCGTAAAATATAAAAATGATATCTGCATTTTCGTATCATATCGAATAGTCCCCTCTTTAATTTGATTTTTGGCCGAAACTAGTATAAACTAGTTTATAATATACTATGATTTTTGTCCGAAATTGGCATTTCGAAAAGTTTCATATAATCTAATTTTCAGATGATTTTTTTGCATGGACTTCTATCATAACCTTCCCTCTTAACATATATAAATGATATGTGAAGTCTCGTATCATTTCAAACAGTCCCCAATAAAATTTTATTTTTTTGACCGAAACTAGTGTATAATATACTATGATTATTGACCGAAACTTGCATTTTGAAAAGTTTCATAGAATCTATTTTTCAGATGATTTTTGTGCATGGACTTCCATCATAACCTTCCCTCTTAACACTAATTAATTATTTGAAAATTCTCGAATCATTTCAAATAGTCCCAAATTAAATTTTATTTTTTTGACCGAAACTAGTGTATAATATGCTATGATTTTTGACTGAATCTTGCATTTCGAAAAGTTTCATAGAATCTAATTTTCAGATGATTTTTTTGCATGGACTTCCATCAGAACCTTCCCTCTCAACATATATAAATGATATATGAAGTCTTGTATTATTCCGAATAGTCCCCAATTAAATTTGATTTTTTTGACTGAAACTAGTGTATAATATACTATGATTTTTGACCGAAACTTGCACTTCGAAAAGTTTCGTAGAACCGAATTTTCCAATGATATTTTGCATGGACTTCCATTATAACCTTCCCTTGTAAAATATAAAAATGATATGTGCATTTTCGTATCATTTCGAACAGTCCCCTATTTAATTTGATTTTTGACCGAAACTAGTAAAAACTAGTGTATAATATATTATGATTTTTTGACCGAAACATGCATTTCGAAAAATTTCATAGAATCTAATTTTCAGATGATTTTTTTGCATGGAATTCCATCATAACCTCCCCACTTAACATACATAAATGATTTAAAAAGTCTCGAATCATTTCAAATAGTCCCTAATTAAATTTTATTTTTTTGACCGTAACTAGTGTATAATATACTATGATTTTTGACCGAATCTTGCATTTCCAAAAGTTTCATCGAATCTAATTTTCAGATGATTTTTTTGCATGGACTTGCATCATAACCTTCCCTCTCAACATATATAAATATTATTTGAAGTCTTTTATTATTTCGAATATTCCCCAATTAAATTTGATTTTTTTGACCGAAACTAGTGTATAATATACTATGATTTTTGACCGAAACTTGCATTTCGAAAAGTTTCGTAGAATCTAATTTTCCAATGATTTTTTACATGGACTTCCATTATAACTTTCCCTCGTAAAATATAAAAATGATATCTGCATTTTCGTATCGTTTCGAACAGTCCCCTCTTTAATTTGATTTTTGGCCGAAACTAGTATAAACTAGTTTATAATATATTATGATTTTTTGACTGAAACATGCATTTCGAAAAGTTTCATAGAATCTATTTTTCAGCTGATTTTTTTGCATGGACTTCCATGATAATCTTCCCTCTTGACATTCATAATTGATTTGAAAAGTCTCGAATCATTTCAAATAGTCCCTAATTAAATTTTATTTTTTTGACCGAAACTAGTGTATAATATACTATGATTTTTGACCGAATCTTGCATTTCCAAAAGTTTCATAGAATCTAATTTTCAGATGA
This sequence comes from Lathyrus aphaca, assembly GCA_963966055.1. Lineage (NCBI taxonomy): Eukaryota > Viridiplantae > Streptophyta > Magnoliopsida > Fabales > Fabaceae > Lathyrus > Lathyrus aphaca. The sequence goes on along the minus strand of OZ014524.1, from coordinate 558,591,093 downwards.
ATTTTTTGCATGGACTTCCATCATAACCTTCCCTCTCAACATATATAAATGATATGTGAAGTATTGTATTATTTCGAATAATCCCCAATTAAATTTGATTTTTTTGACCGAAACTAGTGTATAATATACTATGATTTTTGACCGAAACTTGCATTTCGAAAAGTTTCGTAGAATTTAATTTTCCAATGATTTTTTACATGGACTTCCATTATAAACTTCCCTCGTAAAATATAAAAATGATATCTGCATTTTCGTATCATATCGAATAGTCCCCTCTTTAATTTGATTTTTGGCCGAAACTAGTATAAACTAGTTTATAATATACTATGATTTTTGTCCGAAATTGGCATTTCGAAAAGTTTCATATAATCTAATTTTCAGATGATTTTTTTGCATGGACTTCTATCATAACCTTCCCTCTTAACATATATAAATGATATGTGAAGTCTCGTATCATTTCAAACAGTCCCCAATAAAATTTTATTTTTTTGACCGAAACTAGTGTATAATATACTATGATTTTTGACCGAAACTTGCATTTTGAAAAGTTTCATAGAATCTATTTTTCAGATGATTTTTTTGCATGGACTTCCATCATAACCTTCCCTCTTAACACTAATTAATTATTTGAAAATTCTCGAATCATTTCAAATAGTCCCAAATTAAATTTTATTTTTTTGACCGAAACTAGTGTATAATATGCTATGATTTTTGACTGAATCTTGCATTTCGAAAAGTTTCATAGAATCTAATTTTCAGATGATTTTTTTGCATGGACTTCCATCATAACCTTCCCTCTCAACATATATAAATGATATATGAAGTCTTGTATTATTCCGAATAGTCCCCAATTAAATTTGATTTTTTTGACTGAAACTAGTGTATAATATACTATGATTTTTGACCGAAACTTGCACTTCGAAAAGTTTCGTAGAACCGAATTTTCCAATGATATTTTGCATGGACTTCCATTATAACCTTCCCTTGTAAAATATAAAAATTATATGTGCATTTTCGTATCATTTCGAACAGTCCCCTATTTAATTTGATTTTTGACCGAAACTAGTAAAAACTAGTGTATAATATATTATGATTTTTTGACCGAAACATGCATTTCGAAAAATTTCATAGAATCTAATTTTCAGATGATTTTTTTGCATGGAATTCCATCATAACCTCCCCACTTAACATACATAAATGATTTAAAAAGTCTCGAATCATTTCAAATAGTCCCTAATTAAATTTTATTTTTTTGACCGTAACTAGTGTATAATATACTATGATTTTTGACCGAATCTTGCATTTCCAAAAGTTTCATCGAATCTAATTTTCAGATGATTTTTTTGCATGGACTTGCATCATAACCTTCCCTCTCAACATATATAAATATTATTTGAAGTCTTTTATTATTTCGAATATTCCCCAATTAAATTTGATTTTTTGACCGAAACTAGTGTATAATATACTATGATTTTTGACCGAAACTTGCACTTCGAAAAGTTTCGTAGAATCTAATTTTCCAATGATTTTTTTCATGGACTTCCATTATAACTTTCCCTTGTAAAATATAAAAATGATATGTGCATTTTCGTATCGTTTCGAACAGTCCCCGATTTAATTTTATTTTTGACCGAAACTAGTATAAACTAGTGTATAATATATTATGATTTTTTGACTGAAACATGCATTTCGAAAAGTTTCATAGAATCTATTTTTCAGCTGATTTTTTTGCATGGACTTCCATGATAATCTTCCCTCTTGACATTCATAATTGATTTGAAAAGTCTCGAATCATTTCAAATAGTCCCTAATTAAATTTTATTTTTTTGACCGAAACTAGTGTATAATATACTATGATTTTTGACAGAATCTTGCATTTCCAAAAGTTTCATAGAATCTAATTTTCAGATGAATTTTTTGCATGGACTTCCATCATAACTTTCCCTCTCAACATATATAAATGATATGTGAAGTATTGTATTATTTCGAATAGTCCCCAATTAAATTTGATTTTTTTGACCGAAACTAGTGTATAATATACTATGATTTTTGACCGAAACTTGCATTTCGAAAAGTTTCGTAGAATTTAATTTTCCAATGATTTTTTACATGGACTTCCATTATAACCTTCCCTCGTAAAATATAAAAATGATATCTGCATTTTCGTATCATTTCGAATAGTCCCCTCTTTAATTTGATTTTTGGCCGAAACTAGTATAAACTAGTGTATAATATACTATGATTTTTGACCGAAACTAGCATTTCGAAAAGTTTCATATAATCTAATTTTCAGATGAGTTTTTTGCATGGACTTCTATCATAACCTTCCCTCTTAACATATATAAATGATATGTGAAGTCTCGTATCATTTCAAATAGTCCCCAATGAAATTTTATTTTTTTGACTGAAACTAGTGTATAATATACTATGATTTTGAACGAAACTTGCATTTCGAAAAGTTTCATAGAATCTATTTTTCAGATGATTTTTTTGCATGGACTTCCATCATAACCTTCCCTCTTAACACTAATTAATTATTTGAAAATTCTCGAATCATTTCAAATAGTCCCAAATTAAATTTTATTTTTTTTACCGAAACTAGTGTATAATATGCTATGATTTTTGACTGAATCTTGCATTTCGAAAAGTTTCATAGAATCTAATTTTCAGATGATTTTTTTGCATGGACTTCCATCATAACCTTCCCTCTCAACATATATAAATGAAGTGTGAAGTCTTGTATTATTTTGAATAGTCCCCAATCAAATTTGATTTTTTTGACTGAAACTAGTGTATAATATACTATGATTTTTGACCGAAACTTGCACTTCGAAAAGTTTCGTAGAACCGAATTTTCCAATGATATTTTGCATGGACTTCCATTATAACCTTCCCTTGTAAAATATAAAAATGATATGTGCATTTTCGTATCATTTCGAACAGTCCCCTATTTAATTTGATTTTTGACCGAAACTAGTAAAAACTAGTGTATAATATATTATGATTTTTTGACCGAAACATGCATTTCGAAAAGTTTCATAGAATCTAATTTTCAGATGATTTTTTTGCATGGAATTCCATCATAACCTCCCCACTTAACATACATAAATGATTTAAAAAGTCTCGAATCATTTCAAATAGTCCCTAATTAAATTTTATTTTTTTGACCGTAACTAGTGTATAATATACTATGATTTTTGACCGAATCTTGCATTTCCAAAAGTTTCATCGAATCTAATTTTCAGATGATTTTTTTGCATGGACTTGCATCATAACCTTCCCTCTCAACATATATAAATATTATTTGAAGTCTTTTATTATTTCGAATATTCCCCAATTAAATTTGATTTTTTGACCGAAACTAGTGTATAATATACTATGATTTTTGACCGAAACTTGCACTTCGAAAAGTTTCGTAGAATCTAATTTTCCAATGATTTTTTTCATGGACTTCCATTATAACTTTCCCTTGTAAAATATAAAAATGATATGTGCATTTTCGTATCGTTTCGAACAGTCCCCGATTTAATTTTATTTTTGACCGAAACTAGTATAAACTAGTGTATAATATATTATGATTTTTTGACTGAAACATGCATTTCGAAAAGTTTCATAGAATCTATTTTTCAGCTGATTTTTTTGCATGGACTTCCATGATAATCTTCCCTCTTGACATTCATAATTGATTTGAAAAGTCTCGAATCATTTCAAATAGTCCCTAATTAAATTTTATTTTTTTGACCGAAACTAGTGTATAATATACTATGATTTTTGACAGAATCTTGCATTTCCAAAAGTTTCATAGAATCTAATTTTCAGATGAATTTTTTGCATGGACTTCCATCATAACTTTCCCTCTCAACATATATAAATGATATGTGAAGTATTGTATTATTTCGAATAGTCCCCAATTAAATTTGATTTTTTTGACCGAAACTAGTGTATAATATACTATGATTTTTGACCGAAACTTGCATTTCGAAAAGTTTCGTAGAATTTAATTTTCCAATGATTTTTTACATGGACTTCCATTATAACCTTCCCTCGTAAAATATAAAAATGATATCTGCATTTTCGTATCATTTCGAATAGTCCCCTCTTTAATTTGATTTTTGGCCGAAACTAGTATAAACTAGTGTATAATATACTATGATTTTTGACCGAAACTAGCATTTCGAAAAGTTTCATATAATCTAATTTTCAGATGAGTTTTTTGCATGGACTTCTATCATAACCTTCCCTCTTAACATATATAAATGATATGTGAAGTCTCGTATCATTTCAAATAGTCCCCAATGAAATTTTATTTTTTTGACTGAAACTAGTGTATAATATACTATGATTTTGAACGAAACTTGCATTTCGAAAAGTTTCATAGAATCTATTTTTCAGATGATTTTTTTGCATGGACTTCCATCATAACCTTCCCTCTTAACACTAATTAATTATTTGAAAATTCTCGAATCATTTCAAATAGTCCCAAATTAAATTTTATTTTTTTTACCGAAACTAGTGTATAATATGCTATGATTTTTGACTGAATCTTGCATTTCGAAAAGTTTCATAGAATCTAATTTTCAGATGATTTTTTTGCATGGACTTCCATCATAACCTTCCCTCTCAACATATATAAATGAAGTGTGAAGTCTTGTATTATTTTGAATAGTCCCCAATCAAATTTGATTTTTTTGACTGAAACTAGTGTATAATATACTATGATTTTTGACCGAAACTTGCACTTCGAAAAGTTTCGTAGAACCGAATTTTCCAATGATATTTTGCATGGACTTCCATTATAACCTTCCCTTGTAAAATATAAAAATGATATGTGCATTTTCATATCATTTCGAACAGTCCCCTATTTAATTTGATTTTTGACCGAAACTAGTAAAAACTAGTGTATAATATATTATGATATTTTGACCGAAACATGCATTTCGAAAAGTTTCATAGAATCTAATTTTCAGATGATTTTTTTGCATGGAATTCCATCATAACCTCCCCACTTAACATACATAAATGATTTAAAAAGTCTCGAATCATTTCAAATAGTCCCTAATTAAATTTTATTTTTTTGACCGAAACTAGTGTATAATATACTATGATTTTTGACCGAATCTTGCATTTCCAAAAGTTTCATCGAATCTAATTTTCAGATGATTTTTTTGCATGGACTTCCATCATAACCTTCCCTCTCAACATATATAAATATTATGTGAAGTCTTTTATTATTTCGAATAGTCCCCAATTAAATTTAATTTTTTGACCGAAACTAGTGTATAATATACTATGATTTTTGACCGAAACTTGCACTTCGAAAAGTTTCGTAGAATCTAATTTTCCAATGATTTTTTTCATGGACTTCCATTATAACTTTCCCTTGTAAAATATAAAAATGATATGTGCATTTTCGTATCGTTTCGAACAGTCCCCGATTTAATTTTATTTTTGACCGAAACTAGTTTAACTAGTGTATAATATATTATGATTTTTTGACTGAAACATGCATTTCGAAAAGTTTCATAGAATCTATTTTTCAGATGATTTTTTTGCATGGACTTCCATGATAATCTTCCCTCTTGACATTCATAAATGATTTGAAAAATCTCGAATAATTTCAAATAGTCCCTAATTAAATTTTATTTTTTTGACCGAAACTAGTGTATAATATACTATGATTTTTGACGGAATCTTGCATTTCGAAAAGTTTCATAGAATCTAATTTTCAGATGAATTTTTTGCATGGACTTCCATCATAACCTTCCCTCTCAACATATATAAATGATATGTGAAGTATTGTATTATTTCGAATAGTCCCCAATTAAATTTGATTTTTTTGACCGAAACTAGTGTATAATATACTATGATTTTTGACCGAAACTTGCATTTCGAAAAGTTTCGTAGAATTTAATTTTCCAATGATTTTTTACATGGACTTCCATTATAACCTTCCCTCGTAAAATATAAAAATGATATCTGCATTTTCGTATCATTTCGAATAGTCCCCTCTTTAATTTGATTTTTGGCCGAAACTAGTATAAACTAGTGTATAATATACTATGATTTTTGACCGAAACTAGCATTTCGAAAAGTTTCATAGAATCTAATTTTCAGATGAGTTTTTTGCATGGACTTCTATCATAACCTTCCCTCTTAACATATATAAATAATATGTGAAGTCTCGTATCATTTCAAATAGTCCCCAATAAAATTTTATTTTTTTGACTGAAACTAGTGTATAATATACTATGATTTTTGAACGAAACTTGCATTTCGAAAAGTTTCATAGAATCTATTTTTCAGATGATTTTTTTGCATGGACTTCCATCATAACCTTCCCTCTTAACACTAATTAATTATTTGAAAATTCTCGAATCATTTGAAATAGTCCCAAATTAAATTTTATTTTTTTGACCGAAACTAGTGTATAATATGCTATGATTTTTGACTGAATCTTGCATTTCGAAAAGTTTCATAGAATCTAATTTTCAGATGATTTTTTTGCATGGACTTCCATCATAACCTTCCCTCTCAACATATATAAATGAAGTGTGAAGTCTTGTATTATTTTGAATAGTCCCCAATCAAATTTGATTTTTTTGGCTGAAACTAGTGTATAATATACTATGATTTTTGACCGAAACTTGCACTTCGAAAAGTTTCGTAGAACCGAATTTTCCAATGATATTTTGCATGGACTTCCATTATAACCTTCCCTTGTAAAATATAAAAATGATATGTGCATTTTCGTATCATTTCGAACAGTCCCCTATTTAATTTGATTTTTGACCGAAACTAGTAAAAACTAGTGTATAATATATTATGATTTTTTGACCGAAACATGCATTTCGAAAAGTTTCATAGAATCTAATTTTCAGATGATTTTTTTGCATGGAATTCCATCATAACCTCCCCACTTAACATACATAAATGATTTAAAAAGTCTCGAATCATTTCAAATAGTCCCTAATTAAATTTTATTTTTTTGACCGAAACTAGTGTATAATATACTATGATTTTTGACCGAATCTTGCATTTCCAAAAGTTTCATCGAATCTAATTTTCAGATGATTTTTTTGCATGGACTTCCATCATAACCTTCCCTCTCAACATATATAAATATTATGTGAAGTCTTTTATTATTTCGAATAGTCCCCAATTAAATTTGATTTTTTGACCGAAACTAGTGTATAATATACTATGATTTTTGACCGAAACTTGCACTTCGAAAAGTTTCGTAGAATCTAATTTTCCAATGATTTTTTTCATGGACTTCCATTATAACTTTCCCTTGTAAAATATAAAAATGATATGTGCATTTTCGTATCGTTTCGAACAGTCCCCGATTTAATTTTATTTTTGACCGAAACTAGTATAAACTAGTGTATAATATATTATGATTTTTTGACTGAAACATGCATTTCGAAAAGTTTCATAGAATCTATTTTTCAGATGATTTTTTTGCATGGACTTCCATGATAATCTTCCCTCTTGACATTCATAAATGATTTGAAAAATCTCGAATAATTTCAAATAGTCCCTAATTAAATTTTATTTTTTTGACCGAAACTAGTGTATAATATACTATGATTTTTGACGGAATCTTGCATTTCGAAAAGTTTCATAGAATCTAATTTTCAGATGAATTTTTTGCATGGACTTCCATCATAACCTTCCCTCTCAACATATATAAATGATATGTGAAGTATTGTATTATTTCGAATAGTCCCCAATTAAATTTGATTTTTTTGACCGAAACTAGTGTATAATATACTATGATTTTTACCGAAACTTGCATTTCGAAAAGTTTCGTAGAATTTAATTTTCCAATGATTTTTTACATGGACTTCCATTATAACCTTCCCTCGTAAAATATAAAAATGATATCTGCATTTTCGTATCATTTCGAATAGTCCCCTCTTTAATTTGATTTTTGGCCGAAACTAGTATAAACTAGTGTATAATATACTATGATTTTTGACCGAAACTAGCATTTCGAAAAGTTTCATAGAATCTAATTTTCAGATGAGTTTTTTGCATGGACTTCTATCATACCCTTCCCTCTTAACATATATAAATGATATGTGAAGTCTCGTATCATTTCAAATAGTCCCCAATAAAATTTTATTTTTTTGACTGAAACTAGTGTATAATATACTATGATTTTTGAACGAAACTTGCATTTCGAAAAGTTTCATAGAATCTATTTTTCAGATGATTTTTTTGCATGGACTTCCATCATAACCTTCCCTCTTAACACTAATTAATTATTTGAAAATTCTCGAATCATTTCAAATAGTCCCAAATTAAATTTTATGTTTTTTTACCGAAACTAGTGTATAATATGCTATGATTTTTGACTGAATCTTGCATTTCGAAAAGTTTCATAGAATCTAATTTTCAGATGATTTTTTTGCATGGACTTCCATCATAACCTTCCCTCTCAACATATATAAATGAAGTGTGAAGTCTTGTATTATTTTGAATAGTCCCCAATCAAATTTGATTTTTTTGGCTGAAACTAGTGTATAATATACTATGATTTTTGACCGAAACTTGCACTTCGAAAAGTTTCGTAGAACCGAATTTTCCAATGATATTTTGCATGGACTTCCATTATAACCTTCCCTTGTAAAATATAAAAATGATATGTGCATTTTCGTATCATTTCGAACAGTCCCCTATTTAATTTGATTTTTGACCGAAACTAGTAAAAACTAGTGTATAATATATTATGATTTTTTGACCGAAACATGCATTTCGAAAAGTTTCATAGAATCTAATTTTCAGATGATTTTTTTGCATGGAATTCCATCATAACCTCCCCACTTAACATACATAAATGATTTAAAAAGTCTCGAATCATTTCAAATAGTCCCTAATTAAATTTTATTTTTTTGACCGAAACTAGTGTATAATATACTATGATTTTTGACCGAATCTTGCATTTCCAAAAGTTTCATCGAATCTAATTTTCAGATGATTTTTTTGCATGGACTTCCATCATAACCTTCCCTCTCAACATATATAAATATTATGTGAAGTCTTTTATTATTTCGAATAGTCCCCAATTAAATTTGATTTTTTGACCGAAACTAGTGTATAATATACTATGATTTTTGACCGAAACTTGCACTTCGAAAAGTTTCGTAGAATCTAATTTTCCAATGATTTTTTTCATGGACTTCCATTATAACTTTCCCTTGTAAAATATAAAAATGATATGTGCATTTTCGTATCGTTTCGAACAGTCCCCGATTTAATTTTATTTTTGACCGAAACTAGTATAAACTAGTGTATAATATATTATGATTTTTTGACTGAAACATGCATTTCGAAAAGTTTCATAGAATCTATTTTTCAGATGATTTTTTTGCATGGACTTCCATGATAATCTTCCCTCTTGACATTCATAAATGATTTGAAAAATCTCGAATAATTTCAAATAGTCCCTAATTAAATTTTATTTTTTTGACCGAAACTAGTGTATAATATACTATGATTTTTGACGGAATCTTGCATTTCGAAAAGTTTCATAGAATCTAATTTTCAGATGAATTTTTTGCATGGACTTCCATCATAACCTTCCCTCTCAACATATATAAATGATATGTGAAGTATTGTATTATTTCGAATAGTCCCCAATTAAATTTGATTTTTTTGACCGAAACTAGTGTATAATATACTATGATTTTTACCGAAACTTGCATTTCGAAAAGTTTCGTAGAATTTAATTTTCCAATGATTTTTTACATGGACTTCCATTATAACCTTCCCTCGTAAAATATAAAAATGATATCTGCATTTTCGTATCATTTCGAATAGTCCCCTCTTTAATTTGATTTTTGGCCGAAACTAGTATAAACTAGTGTATAATATACTATGATTTTTGACCGAAACTAGCATTTCGAAAAGTTTCATAGAATCTAATTTTCAGATGAGTTTTTTGCATGGACTTCTATCATACCCTTCCCTCTTAACATATATAAATGATATGTGAAGTCTCGTATCATTTCAAATAGTCCCCAATAAAATTTTATTTTTTTGACTGAAACTAGTGTATAATATACTATGATTTTTGAACGAAACTTGCATTTCGAAAAGTTTCATAGAATCTATTTTTCAGATGATTTTTTTGCATGGACTTCCATCATAACCTTCCCTCTTAACACTAATTAATTATTTGAAAATTCTCGAATCATTTCAAATAGTCCCAAATTAAATTTTATGTTTTTTTACCGAAACTAGTGTATAATATGCTATGATTTTTGACTGAATCTTGCATTTCGAAAAGTTTCATAGAATCTAATTTTCAGATGATTTTTTTGCATGGACTTCCATCATAACCTTCCCTCTCAACATATATAAATGATATGTGAAATCTTGTATTATTTTTTAATAGTCCCCAATCAAATTTGATTTTTTTGACTGAAACTAGTGTATAATATACTATGATTTTTGACCGAAACTTGCACTTCGAAAAGTTTCGTAGAACCGAATTTTCCAATGATATTTTGCATGGACTTCCATTATAACCTACCCTTGTAAAATATAAAAATGATATGTGCATTTTCGTATCATTTCGAACAGTCCCCTATTTAATTTGATTTTTGACCGAAACTAGTAAAAACTAGTGTATAATATATTATGATTTTTTGACCGAAACATGCATTTCGAAAAGTTTCATAGAATCTAATTTTCAGATGATTTTTTTGCATGGAATTCCATCATAACCTCCCCACTTAACATACATAAATGATTTAAAAAGTCTCGAATCATTTCAAATAGTCCCTAATTAAATTTTATTTTTTTGACCGAAACTAGTGTATAATATACTATGATTTTTGACCGAATCTTGCATTTCCAAAAGTTTCATCGAATCTAATTTTCAGATGATTTTTTTGCATGGACTTCCATCATAACCTTCCCTCTCAACATATATAAATATTATGTGAAGTCTTTTATTATTTCGAATAGTCCCCAATTAAATTTGATTTTTTGACCGAAACTAGTGTATAATATACTATGATTTTTGACCGAAACTTGCACTTCGAAAAGTTTCGTAGAATCTAATTTTCCAATGATTTTTTTCATGGACTTCCATTATAACTTTCCCTTGTAAAATATAAAAATGATATGTGCATTTTCGTATCGTTTCGAACAGTCCCCGATTTAATTTTATTTTTGACCGAAACTAGTATAAACTAGTGTATAATATATTATGATTTTTTGACTGAAACATGCATTTCGAAAAGTTTCATAGAATCTATTTTTCAGATGATTTTTTTGCATGGACTTCCATGATAATCTTCCCTCTTGACATTCATAAATGATTTGAAAAATCTCGAATAATTTCAAATAGTCCCTAATTAAATTTTATTTTTTTGACCGAAACTAGTGTATAATATACTATGATTTTTGACGGAATCTTGCATTTCGAAAAGTTTCATAGAATCTAATTTTCAGATGAATTTTTTGCATGGACTTCCATCATAACCTTCCCTCTCAACATATATAAATGATATGTGAAGTATTGTATTATTTCGAATAGTCCCCAATTAAATTTGATTTTTTTGACCGAAACTAGTGTATAATATACTATGATTTTTGACCGAAACTTGCATTTCGAAAAGTTTCGTAGAATTTAATTTTCCAATGATTTTTTACATGGACTTCCATTATAACCTTCCCTCGTAAAATATAAAAATGATATCTGCATTTTCGTATCATTTCGAATAGTCCCCTCTTTAATTTGATTTTTGGCCGAAACTAGTATAAACTAGTGTATAATATACTATGATTTTTGACCGAAACTAGCATTTCGAAAAGTTTCATATAATCTAATTTTCAGATGAGTTTTTTGCATGGACTTCTATCATAACCTTCCCTCTTAACATATATAAATAATATGTGAAGTCTCGTATCATTTCAAATAGTCCCCAATAAAATTTTATTTTTTTGACTGAAACTAGTGTATAATATACTATGATTTTTGAACGAAACTTGCATTTCGAAAAGTTTCATAGAATCTATTTTTCAGATGATTTTTTTGCATGGACTTCCATCATAACCTTCCCTCTTAACACTAATTAATTATTTGAAAATTCTCGAATCATTTGAAATAGTCCCAAATTAAATTTTATTTTTTTGACCGAAACTAGTGTATAATATGCTATGATTTTTGACTGAATCTTGCATTTCGAAAAGTTTCATAGAATCTAATTTTCAGATGATTTTTTTGCATGGACTTCCATCATAACCTTCCCTCTCAACATATATAAATGAAGTGTGAAGTCTTGTATTATTTTGAATAGTCCCCAATCAAATTTGATTTTTTTGGCTGAAACTAGTGTATAATATACTATGATTTTTGACCGAAACTTGCACTTCGAAAAGTTTCGTAGAACCGAATTTTCCAATGATATTTTGCATGGACTTCCATTATAACCTTCCCTTGTAAAATATAAAAATGATATGTGCATTTTCGTATCATTTCGAACAGTCCCCTATTTAATTTGATTTTTGACCGAAACTAGTAAAAACTAGTGTATAATATATTATGATTTTTTGACCGAAACATGCATTTCGAAAAGTTTCATAGAATCTAATTTTCAGATGATTTTTTTGCATGGAATTCCATCATAACCTCCCCACTTAACATACATAAATGATTTAAAAAGTCTCGAATCATTTCAAATAGTCCCTAATTAAATTTTATTTTTTTGACCGAAACTAGTGTATAATATACTATGATTTTTGACCGAATCTTGCATTTCCAAAAGTTTCATCGAATCTAATTTTCAGATGATTTTTTTGCATGGACTTCCATCATAACCTTCCCTCTCAACATATATAAATATTATGTGAAGTCTTTTATTATTTCGAATAGTCCCCAATTAAATTTGATTTTTTGACCGAAACTAGTGTATAATATACTATGATTTTTGACCGAAACTTGCACTTCGAAAAGTTTCGTAGAATCTAATTTTCCAATGATTTTTTTCATGGACTTCCATTATAACTTTCCCTTGTAAAATATAAAAATGATATGTGCATTTTCGTATCGTTTCGAACAGTCCCCGATTTAATTTTATTTTTGACCGAAACTAGTATAAACTAGTGTATAATATATTATGATTTTTTGACTGAAACATGCATTTCAAAAAGTTTCATAGAATCTATTTTTTAGATGATTTTTTTGCATGGACTTCCATGATAATCTTCCCTCTTGACATTCATAATTGATTTGAAAAGTCTCGAATCATTTCAAATAGTCCCTAATTAAATTTTATTTTTTTGACCGAAACTAGTGTATAATATACTATGATTTTTGACAGAATCTTGCATTTCGAAAAGTTTCATAGAATCTAATTTTCAGATGAATTTTTTGCATGGACTTCCATCATAACTTTCCCTCTCAACATATATAAATGATATGTGAAGTATTGTATTATTTCGAATAGTCCCCAATTAAATTTGATTTTTTTGACCGAAACTAGTGTATAATATACTATGATTTTTGACCGAAACTTGCATTTCGAAAAGTTTCGTAGAATTTAATTTTCCAATGATTTTTTACATGGACTTCCATTATAACCTTCCCTCGTAAAATATAAAAATGATATCTGCATTTTCGTATCATTTCGAATAGTCCCCTCTTTAATTTGATTTTTGGCCGAAACTAGTATAAACTAGTGTATAATATACTATGATTTTTGACCGAAACTAGCATTTCGAAAAGTTTCATATAATCTAATTTTCAGATGAGTTTTTTGCATGGACTTCTATCATAACCTTCCCTCTTAACATATATAAATAATATGTGAAGTCTCGTATCATTTCAAATAGTCCCCAATAAAATTTTATTTTTTTGACTGAAACTAGTGTATAATATACTATGATTTTTGAACGAAACTTGCATTTCGAAAAGTTTCATAGAATCTATTTTTCAGATGATTTTTTTGCATGGACTTCCATCATAACCTTCCCTCTTAACACTAATTAATTATTTGAAAATTCTCGAATCATTTGAAATAGTCCCAAATTAAATTTTATTTTTTTGACCGAAACTAGTGTATAATATGCTATGATTTTTGACTGAATCTTGCATTTCGAAAAGTTTCATAGAATCTAATTTTCAGATGATTTTTTTGCATGGACTTCCATCATAACCTTCCCTCTCAACATATATAAATGAAGTGTGAAGTCTTGTATTATTTTGAATAGTCCCCAATCAAATTTGATTTTTTTGGCTGAAACTAGTGTATAATATACTATGATTTTTGACCGAAACTTGCACTTCGAAAAGTTTCGTAGAACCGAATTTTCCAATGATATTTTGCATGGACTTCCATTATAACCTTCCCTTGTAAAATATAAAAATGATATGTGCATTTCCGTATCATTTCGAACAGTCCCCTATTTAATTTGATTTTTGACCGAAACTAGTAAAAACTAGTGTATAATATATTATGATTTTTTGACCGAAACATGCATTTCGAAAAGTTTCATAGAATCTAATTTTCAGATGATTTTTTTGCATGGAATTCCATCATAACCTCCCCACTTAACATACATATATGATTTAAAAAGTCTCGAATCATTTCAAATAGTCCCTAATTAAATTTTATTTTTTTGACCGAAACTAGTGTATAATATACTATGATTTTTGACCGAATCTTGCATTTCCAAAAGTTTCATCGAATCTAATTTTCAGATGATTTTTTTGCATGGACTTCCATCATAACCTTCCCTCTCAACATATATAAATATTATGTGAAGTCTTTTATTATTTCGAATAGTCCCCAATTAAATTTGATTTTTTGACCGAAACTAGTGTATAATATACTATGATTTTTGACCGAAACTTGCACTTCGAAAAGTTTCGTAGAATCTAATTTTCCAATGATTTTTTTCATGGACTTCCATTATAACTTTCCCTTGTAAAATATAAAAATGATATGTGCATTTTCGTATCGTTTCGAACAGTCCCCGATTTAATTTTATTTTTGACCGAAACTAGTATAAACTAGTGTATAATATATTATGATTTTTTGACTGAAACATGCATTTCGAAAAGTTTCATAGAATCTATTTTTCAGATGATTTTTTTGCATGGACTTCCATGATAATCTTCCCTCTTGACATTCATAAATGATTTGAAAAATCTCGAATAATTTCAAATAGTCCCTAATTAAATTTTATTTTTTTGACCGAAACTAGTGTATAATATACTATGATTTTTGACGGAATCTTGCATTTTGAAAAGTTTCATAGAATCTAATTTTCAGATGAATTTTTTGCATGGACTTCCATCATAACCTTCCCTCTCAACATATATAAATGATATGTGAAGTATTGTATTATTTCGAATAGTCCCCAATTAAATTTGATTTTTTTGACCGAAACTAGTGTATAATATACTATGATTTTTTACCGAAACTTGCATTTCGAAAAGTTTCGTAGAATTTAATTTTCCAATGATTTTTTACATGGACTTCCATTATAACCTTCCCTCGTAAAATATAAAAATGATATCTGCATTTTCGTATCATTTCGAATAGTCCCCTCTTTAATTTGATTTTTGGCCGAAACTAGTATAAACTAGTGTATAATATACTATGATTTTTGACCGAAACTAGCATTTCGAAAAGTTTCATAGAATCTAATTTTCAGATGAGTTTTTTGCATGGACTTCTATCATAAACTTCCCTCTTAACATATATAAATGATATGTGAAGTCTCGTATCATTTCAAATAGTCCCCAATAAAATTTTATTTTTTTGACTGAAACTAGTGTATAATATACTATGATTTTTGAACGAAACTTGCATTTCGAAAAGTTTCATAGAATCTATTTTTCAGATGATTTTTTTGCATGGACTTCCATCATAACCTTCCCTCTTAACACTAATTAATTATTTGAAAATTCTCGAATCATTTCAAATAGTCCCAAATTAAATTTTATTTTTTTGACCGAAACTAGTGTATTATATGCTATGATTTTTGACTGAATCTTGCATTTCGAAAAGTTTCATAGAATCTAATTTTCAGATGATTTTTTTTCATGGACTTCCATCATAACCTTCCCTCTCAACATATATAAATGATATGTGAAGTCTTGTATTATTTCGAATAGTCCCCAATTAAATTTGATTTTTTTGACTGAAACTAGTGTATAATATACTATGATTTTTGACCGAAACTTGCACTTCGAAAAGTTTCGTAGAACCGAATTTTCCAATGATATTTTTCATGGACTTCCATTATAACCTTCCCTTGTAAAATATAAAAATTATATGTGCATTTTCGTATCATTTCGAACAGTCCCCTATTTAATTTGATATTTGACCGAAACTAGTAAAAACTAGTGTATAATATATTATGATTTTTTGACCAAAACATGCATTTCGAAAAGTTTCATAGAATCTAATTTTCAGATGATTTTTTTGCATGGACTTCCATCATAACCTTCCCTCTTAACATACATAAATGATTTGAAAAGTCTCGAATCATTTCAAATAGTCCCTAATTAAATTTTATTTTTTTGACCGAAACTAGTGTATAATATACTATGATTTTTGACCGAATCTTGCATTTCCAAAAGTTTCATCGAATCTAATTTTCAGATGATTTTTTTGCATGGACTTCCATCATAACCTTCCCTCTCAACATATATAAATATTATGTGAAGTCTTTTATTATTTCGAATAGTCCCCAATTAAATTTGATTTTTTGACCGAAACTAGTGTATAATATACTATGATTTTTGACCGAAACTTGCACTTCGAAAAGTTTCGTAGAATCTAATTTTCCAAGGATTTTTTTCATGGACTCCCATTATAACTTTCCCTTGTAAAATATAAAAATGATATGTGCATTTTCGTATCATTTCGAACAGTCCCCGATTTAATTTTATTTTTGACCGAAACTAGTATAAACTAGTGTATAATATATTATGATTTTTTGACTGAAACATGCATTTCGAAAAGTTTCATAGAATCTATTTTTCAGATGATTTTCTTGCATGGACTTCCATCATAATCTTCCCTCTTGACATTCATAAATGATTTGAAAAGTCTCGAATCATTTCAAATAGTCCCTAATTAAATTTTATTTTTTTGACCGAAACTAGTGTATAATATACTATGCTTTTTGACCGAATCTTGCATTTCAAAAAGTTTCATAGAATATAATTTTCAGATGAATTTTTTGCATGGACTTCCATCATAACCTTCCCTCTCAACATATATAAATGATATGTGAAGTATTGTATTATTTCAAATAGTCCCCAATTAAATTTGATTTTTTTTTACCGAAACTAGTGTATAATATACTATGATTTTTGACCGAAACTTGCATTTCGAAAAGTTTCGTAGAATTTAATTTTCCAATGATTTTTTACATGGACTTCCATTATAACCTTCCCTCGTAAAATATAAAAATGATATCTGCATTTTCGTATCATTTCGAATAGTCCCCTCTTTCATTTGATTTTTGGCCGAAACTAGTATAAACTAGTGTATAATATACTATGATTTTTGACCGAAACTAGCATTTCGAAAAGTTTCATAGAATCTAATTTTCAGATGAGTTTTTTGCATGGACTTCTATCATAACCTTCCCTCTTAACATATATAAATGATATGTGAAGTCTCGTATCATTTCAAATAGTCCCC
Source organism: Lathyrus aphaca (assembly GCA_963966055.1). Classification (NCBI taxonomy): domain Eukaryota; kingdom Viridiplantae; phylum Streptophyta; class Magnoliopsida; order Fabales; family Fabaceae; genus Lathyrus; species Lathyrus aphaca. The sequence goes on along the minus strand of OZ014524.1, from coordinate 558,573,415 downwards.
AATAAAATTTTATTTTTTTGACTGAAACTAGTGTATAATATACTATGATTTTTGAACGAAACTTGCATTTCGAAAAGTTTCATAGAATCTATTTTTCAGATTATTTTTTTTCATGGACTTCCATCATAACCTTCCCTCTTAACACTAATTAATTATTTGAAAATTCTCGAATCATTTCAAATAGTCCCAAATTAAATTTTATTTTTTTGACCGAAACTAGTGTATAATATGCTATGATTTTTGATTGAATCTTGCATTTCGAAAAGTTTCATAGAATCTAATTTTCGATGATTTTTTTGCATGGACTTCCATCATAACCTTCCCTCTCAACATATATAAATGATATGTGAAGTCTTGTATTATTTCGAATAGTCCCCAATTATATTTGATTTTTTTGACTGAAACTAGTGTATAATATACTATGATTTTTGACCGAAACTTGCACTTCGAAAAGTTTCGTAGAACCGAATTTTCCAATGATATTTTGCATGGACTTCCATTATAACCTTCCCTTGTAAAATATAAAAATGATATGTGCATTTTCGTATCATTTCGAACAGTCCCCTATTTAATTTGATTTTTGACCGAAACAAGTAAAAACTAGTGTATAATATATTATGATTTTTCGACCGAAACATGCATTTCGAAAAGTTTCATAGAATCTATTTTTCAGATGATTTTTTTGCATGGACTTCCATCATAACCTTCCCTCTTAACATACATAAATTATTTGAAAAGTCTCGAATCATTTCAAATAGTCCCTAATTAAATTTTATTTTTTTGACCGAAACTAGTGTATAATATACTATGATTTTTGACCGAATCTTGCATTTCCAAAAGTTTCATCGAATCTAATTTTCAGATGATTCTTTTGCATGGACTTCCATCATAACCTTCCCTCTCAACATATATAAATATTATGTGAAGTCTTTTATTATTTCGAATAGTCCCCAATTAAATTTGATTTTTTGACCGAAACTAGTGTATAATATACTATGATTTTTGACCGAAACTTGCACTTCGAAAAGTTTCGTAGAATCTAATTTTCCAATGATTTTTTTCATGGACTTCCATTATAACTTTCCCTTGTAAAATATAAAAATGATATTTGCATTTTCGTATCGTTTCGAACAGTCCCCGATTTAATTTTATTTTTTACCGAAACTAGTATAAACTAGTGTATAATATATTATGATTTTTTGACTGAAACATGCATTTCGAAAAGTTTCATAGAATCTATTTTTCAGATGATTTTTTTGCATGGACATCCATGATAATCTTCCCTCTTGACATTCATAAATGATTTGAAAAGTCTCGAATCATTTCAAATAGTCCCTAATTAAATTTTATTTTTTTGACCGAAACTAGTGTATAATATACTATGATTTTTGACCGAATCTTGCATTTCGAAAAGTTTCATAGAATATAATTTTCAGATGAATTTTTTGCATGGACTTCCATCATAACCTTCCCTCTCAACATATATAAATGATATGTGAAGTATTGTATTATTTCGAATAGTCCCCAATTAAATTTGATTTTTTTTACCGAAACTAGTGTATAATATACTATGATTTTTGACCGAAACTTGCATTTCGAAAAGTTTCGTAGAATTTAATTTTCCAATGATTTTTTACATGGACTTCCATTATAACCTTCCCTCGTAAATTATAAAAATGATATCTGCATTTTCGTATCATTTCGAATAGTCCCCTCTTTAATTTGATTTTTGGCCGAAACTAGTATAAACTAGTGTATAATATACTATGATTTTTGACCGAAACTGGCATTTCGAAAAGTTTCATAGAATCTAATTTTCAGATGATTTTTTTGCATGGACTTCTATCATAACCTTCCCTCTTAACATATATAAATGATATGTGAAGTCTCGTATCATTTCAAATAGTCCCCAATAAAATTTTATTTTTTTGACCGAAACTAGTGTATAATATACTATGATTTATGACCGAAACTTGCATTTCGAAAGGTTTCATAGAATCTATTTTTCGGATGATTTTTTTGCATGGACTTCCATCATAACCTTCCCTCTTAACATACATAAATGATTTGAAAATTCTCGAATCATTTCAAATAGTCCCAAATTAAATTTTATTTTTTTGACCGAAACTAGTGTATAATATGCTATGATTTTTGACCGAATCTTGCATTTCCAAACGTTTCATCGTATCTAATTTTCAGATGATTTTTTTGCATGGACTTCCATCATAACCATCCCTCTCAACATATATAAATGATATGTGAAGTCTTTTATTATTTCGAATAGTCCCCAATTAAATTTTATTTTTTGACCGAAACTAGTGTATAATATACTATGATTTTTGACCGAAACTTGCACTTCGAAAAGTTTCGTAGAATCTAATTTTCCAATGATTTTTTTCATGGACTTCCATTATAACTTTCCCTTGTAAAATATAACAATGATATGTGCATTTTCGTATCATTTCGAATAGTCCCCGATTTAATTTTATATTTGACCGAAACTAGTATAAACTAGTGTATAATATATTATGATTTTTTGACTGAAACATGCATTTCGAAAATTTCATAGAATCTATTTTTCAGATGATTTTTTTGCATGTACTTCCATCATAATCTTCCCTCTTAACATACATAAATGATTTGAAAAGTCTCAAATCATTTCAAATAGTCCCTAATTAAATTTTATTTTTTTGACCGAAACTAGTTTATAATATACTGTGAATTTTGACCGAATCTTGCATTTCGAAAAGTTTCATAGAATCTAATTTTAAGATGAATTTTTTGCATGGACTTCCATCATAACCTTCCCTCTCAACATATATAAATGATATGTGAATTCTTGTATTATTTCGAATAGTCCCCAATTAAATTTGATTTTTTTGACCGAAACTAGTGTATAATATACAATGATTTTTGACCGAAACTTGCATTTCGAAAAGTTTCGTAGAATTTAATTTTCCAATGATTTTTTACATGGACTTCCATTATAACCTTCCGTCGTAAATTATAAAATGATATCTTCATTTTCGTATCATTTCGAATAGTCCCCTATTTAATTTGATTTTTGGCCGAAACTAGTATAAACTAGTGTATAATTTACTATGATTTTTGACCGAAACTGGCATTTCGAAAAGTTTCATAGAATCTAATTTTCAGATGATTTTTTTGCATGGACTTCTATCATAACCTTCCCTCTTAACATATATAAATGATATGTGAAGTCTCGTATCATTTCAAATATTCCCCAATAAAATTTTATTTTTTTGACCGAAACTAGTGTATAATATACTATGATTTTTGACCGAATCTTGCATTTCGAAAGGTTTCATAGAATCTATTTTTCGGATGATTTTTTTGCATGGACTTCCGTCATAACCTTCCCTCTTAACATACATAAATGATTTGAAATTTCTCGAATCATTTCAAATATTCCCAAATAAAATTTTATTTTTTTGACCGAAACTAGTGTATAATATGCTATGATTTTTGACCGAATCTTGCATTTCCAAACGTTTCATCGTATCTAATTTTCAGATGATTTTTTTGCATGGACTTCCATCATAACCGTCCCTCTTAACATATATAAATGATATGTGAAGTCTTTTATTATTTCGAATAGTCCCCAATTAAATTTGATTTTTTGACCGAAACTAGTGTATAATATACTATGATTTTTGACCGAAACTTGCACTTCGAAAAGTTTCGTAGAATCTAATTTTCCAATGATTTTTTTCATGGACTTCCATTATAACTTTCCCTTGTAAAATATAACAATGATATGTGCATTTTCGTATCATTTCGAATAGTCCCCGATTTAATTTTATATTTGACCGAAACTAGTATAAACTAGTGTATAATATATTAGGATTTTTTGACTGAAACATGCATTTCGAAAATTTCATAAAATCTATTTTTCAGATGATTTTTTTGCATGTACTTCCATCATAATCTTCCCTCTTAACATACATAAATGATTTGAAAAGTCTCGAATCATTTCAAATAGTCCCTAATTAAATTTTATTTTTTTGACCGAAACTAGTTTATAATATACTGTGATTTTTGACCGAATCTTGCATTTCGAAAAGTTTCATAGAATCTAATTTTCAGATGAATTTTTTGCATGGACTTCCATCATAACCTTCCCTCTCAACATATATAAATGATATGTGAATTCTTGTATTATTTCGAATAGTCCCCAATTAAATTTGATTTTTTTGACCGAAACTAGTGTATAATATACAATGATTTTTGACCGAAACTTGCATTTCGAAAAGTTTCGTAGAATTTAATTTTCCAATGATTTTTTACATGGACTTCCATTATAACCTTCCCTCGTAAATTATAAAAATGATATCTTCATTTTCGTATCATTTCGAATAGTCCCCTATTTAATTTGATTTTTGGCCGAAACTAGTATAAACTAGTGTATAATTTACTATGATTTTTGACCGAAACTGGCATTTCGAAATGTTTCATAGAATCTAATTTTCAGATGATTTTTTTGCATGGACTTCTATCATAACCTTCCCTCTTAACATATATAAATGATATGTGAAGTCTCGTATCATTTCAAATAGTCCCCAATAAAATTTTATTTTTTTGACCGAAACTAGTGTATAATATACTATGATTTTTCACCGAAACTTGCATTTCGAAAGGTTTCATACAATCTTTTTTTCGGATGATTTTTTTGCATGGACTTCCGTCATAACCTTCCCTCTTAACATACATAAATGATTTGAAATTTCTCGAATCATTTCAAATATTCCCAAATAAAATTTTATTTTTTTGACCGAAACTAGTGTATAATATGCTATGATTTTTGACCGAATCTTGCATTTCCAAACGTTTCATCGTATCTAATTTTCAAATGATTTTTTTGCATGGACTTCCATCATAACCGTCCCTCTTAACATATATAAATGATATGTGAAGTCTTTTATTATTTCGAATAGTCCCCAATTAATTTTGATTTTTTGACCAAAACTAGTGTATAATATACTATGATTTTTGACCGAAACTTGCACTTCGAAAAGTTTCGTAGAATCTAATTTTCCAATGATTTTTTTCATGGACTTCCATTATAACTTTCCCTTGTAAAATATAACAATGATATGTGCATTTTCGTATCATTTCGAATAGTCCCCGATTTAATTTTATATTTGACCGAAACTAGTATAAACTAGTGTATAATATATTAGGATTTTTTGACTGAAACATGCATTTCGAAAATTTCATAGAATCTATTTTTCAGATGATATTTTTGCATGTACTTCCATCATAATCTTCCCTCTTAACATACATAAATGATTTGAAAAGTCTCGAATCATTTAAAATAGTCCCTAATTAAATTTTATTTTTTTAACCGAAACTAGTTTATAATATACTGTGATTTTTGACCGAATCTTGCATTTCGAAAAGTTTCATAGAATCTAATTTTCAGATGAATTTTTTGCATGGACTTCCATCATAACCTTCCCTCTCAACATATATAAATGATATGTGAATTCTTGTATTATTTCGAATAGTCCCCAATTAAATTTGATTTTTTTGACCGAAACTAGTGTATAATATACAATGATTTTTGACCGAAACTTGCATTTCGAAAAGTTTCGTAGAATTTAATTTTCCAATGATTTTTTACATGGACTTCCATTATAACCTTCCCTCGTAAATTATAAAAATGATATCTTCATTTTCGTATCATTTCGAATAGTCCCCTATTTAATTTGATTTTTGGCCGAAACTAGTATAAACTAGTGTATAATTTACTATGATTTTTGACCGAAACTGGCATTTCGAAATGTTTCATAGAATCTAATTTTCAGATGATTTTTTTGCATGGACTTCTATCATAACCTTCCCTCTTAACATATATAAATGATATGTGAAGTCTCGTATCATTTCAAATAGTCCCCAATAAAATTTTATTTTTTTGACCGAAACTAGTGTATAATATACTATGATTTTTCACCGAAACTTGCATTTCGAAAGGTTTCATAGAATCTATTTTTCGGATGATTTTTTTGCATGGACTTCCGTCATAACCTTCCCTCTTAACATACATAAATGATTTGAAATTTCTCGAATCATTTCAAATATTCCCAAATAAAATTTTATTTTTTTGACCGAAACTAGTGTATAATATGCTATGATTTTTGACCGAATCTTGCATTTCCAAACGTTTCATCGTATCTAATTTTCAGATGATTTTTTTGCATGGACTTCCATCATAACCGTCCCTCTTAACATATATAAATGATATGTGAAGTCTTTTATTATTTCGAATAGTCCCCAATTAAATTTGATTTTTTGACCGAAACTAGTGTATAATATACTATGATTTTTGACCGAAACTTGCACTTCGAAAAGTTTCGTAGAATCTAATTTTCCAATGATTTTTTTCATGGACTTCCATTATAACTTTCCCTTGTATAATATAACAATGATATGTGCATTTTCGTATCATTTCGAATAGTCCCCGATTTAATTTTATATTTGACCGAAACTAGTATAAACTAGTGTATAATATATTAGGATTTTTTGACTGAAACATGCATTTCGAAAATTTCATAAAATCTATTTTTCAGATGATTTTTTTGCATGTACTTCCATCATAATCTTCCCTCTTAACATACATAAATGATTTGAAAAGTCTCGAATCATTTAAAATAGTCCCTAATTAAATTTTATTTTTTTGACCGAAACTAGTTTATAATATACTGTGATTTTTGACCGAATCTTGCATTTCGAAAAGTTTCATAGAATCTAATTTTCAGATGAATTTTTTGCATGGACTTCCATCATAACCTTCCCTCTCAACATATATAAATGATATGTGAATTCTTGTATTATTTCGAATAGTCCCCAATTAAATTTGATTTTTTTGACCGAAACTAGTGTATAATATACAATGATTTTTGACCGAAACTTGCATTTCGAAAAGTTTCGTAGAATTTAATTTTCCAATGATTTTTTACATGGACTTCCATTATAACCTTCCCTCGTAAATTATAAAAATGATATCTTCATTTTCGTATCATTTCGAATAGTCCCCTATTTAATTTGATTTTTGGCCGAAACTAGTATAAACTAGTGTATAATTTACTATGATTTTTGACCGAAACTGGCATTTCGAAATGTTTCATAGAATCTAATTTTCAGATGATTTTTTTGCATGGACTTCTATCATAACCTTCCCTCTTAACATATATAAATGATATGTGAAGTCTCGTATCATTTCAAATAGTCCCCAATAAAATTTTATTTTTTTGACCGAAACTAGTGTATAATATACTATGATTTTTCACCGAAACTTGCATTTCGAAAGGTTTCATAGAATCTATTTTTCGGATGATTTTTTTGCATGGACTTCCGTCATAACCTTCCCTCTTAACATACATAAATGATTTGAAATTTCTCGAATCATTTCAAATATTCCCAAATAAAATTTTATTTTTTTGACCGAAACTAGTGTATAATATGCTATGATTTTTGACCGAATCTTGCATTTCCAAACGTTTCATCGTATCTAATTTTCAGATGATTTTTTTGCATGGACTTCCATCATAACCGTCCCTCTTAACATATATAAATGATATGTGAAGTCTTTTATTATTTCGAATAGTCCCCAATTAAATTTGATTTTTTGACCGAAACTAGTGTATAATATACTATGATTTTTGACCGAAACTTGCACTTCGAAAAGTTTCGTAGAATCTAATTTTCCAATGATTTTTTTCATGGACTTCCATTATAACTTTCCCTTGTAAAATATAACAATGATATGTGCATTTTCGTATCATTTCGAATAGTCCCCGATTTAATTTTATATTTGACCGAAACTAGTATAAACTAGTGTATAATATATTAGGATTTTTTGACTGAAACATGCATTTCGAAAATTTCATAAAATCTATTTTTCAGATGATTTTTTTGCATGTACTTCCATCATAATCTTCCCTCTTAACATACATAAATGATTTGAAAAGTCTCGAATCATTTAAAATAGTCCCTAATTAAATTTTATTTTTTTGACCGAAACTAGTTTATAATATTCTGTGATTTTTGACCGAATCTTGCATTTCGAAAAGTTTCATAGAATCTAATTTTCAGATGAATTTTTTGCATGGACTTCCATCATAACCTTCCCTCTCAACATATATAAATGATATGTGAATTCTTGTATTATTTCGAATAGTCCCCAATTAAATTTGATTTTTTTGACCGAAACTAGTGTATAATATACAATGATTTTTGACCGAAACTTGCATTTCGAAAAGTTTCGTAGAATTTAATTTTCCAATGATTTTTTACATGGACTTCCATTATAACTTTCCCTCGTAAATTATAAAAATGATATCTTCATTTTCGTATCATTTCGAATAGTCCCCTATTTTATTTGATTTTTGGCCGAAACTAGTATAAACTAGTGTATAATTTATTATGATTTTTGACCGAAACTGACATTTCGAAAAGTTTCATAGAATCTAATTTTCAGATGATTTTTTTGCATGGACTTCTATCATAACCTTCCCTCTTAACATATATAAATGATATGTGAAGTCTCGTATCATTTCAAATAGTCCCCAATAAAATTTTATTTTTTTGACCGAAACTAGTGTATAATATACTATGATTTTTCACCGAAACTTGCATTTCGAAAGGTTTCATAGAATCTATTTTTCGGATGATTTTTTTGCATGGACTTCCGTCATAACCTTCCCTCTTAACATACATAAATGATTTGAAATTTCTCGAATCATTTCAAATAGTCCCAAATAAAATTTTATTTTTTTGACCGAAACTAGTGTTTAATATGCTATGATTTTTGACCGAATCATGCATTTCCAAACGTTTCATCGTATCTAATTTTCAGATGATTTTTTTGCATGGACTTCCATCATAACCGTCCCTCTCAACATATATAAATGATATGTGAAGTCTTTTATTATTTCGAATAGTCCCCAATTAAATTTGATTTTTTGACCGAAACTAGTGTATAATATACTATGCTTTTTGACCGAAACTTGCACTTCGAAAAGTTTCGTAGAATCTAATTTTCCAATGATTTTTTTCATGGACTTCCATTATAACTTTCCCTTGTAAAATATAACAATGATATGTGCATTTTCGTATCATTTCGAATAGTCCCCGATTTAATTTTATATTTGACCGAAACTAGTTTAAACTAGTGTATAATATATTATGATTTTTTGACTGAAACATGCATTTCAAAAATTTCATAGAATCTATTTTTCAGATGATTTTTTTGCATGTACTTCCATCATAATCTTCCCTCTTAACATACATAAATGATTTGAAAAGTCTCGAATCATTTCAAATAGTCCCTAATTAAATTTTATTTTTTTGACCGAAACTAGTTTATAATATACTGTGATTTTTGACCGAATCTTGCATTTCGAAAAGTTTCATAGAATCTAATTTTCAGATGAATTTTTTGCATGGACTTCCATCATAACCTTCCCTCTCAACATATATAAATGATATGTGAATTCTTGTATTATTTCGAATAGTCCCCAATTAAATTTGATTTTTTTGACCGAAACTAGTGTATAATATACAATGATTTTTGACCGAAACTTGCATTTCGAAAAGTTTCGTAGAATTTAATTTTCCAATGATTTTTTACATGGACTTCCATTATAACTTTCCCTCGTAAATTATAAAAATGATATCTTCATTTTCGTATCATTTCGAATAGTCCCCTATTTTATTTGATTTTTGGCCGAAACTAGTATAAACTAGTGTATAATTTACTATGATTTTTGACCGAAACTGACATTTCGAAAAGTTTCATAGAATCTAATTTTCAGATGATTTTTTTGCATGGACTTCTATCATAACCTTCCCTCTTAACATATATAAATGATATGTGAAGTCTCGTATCATTTCAAATAGTCCCCAATAAAATTTTATTTTTTTGACCGAAACTAGTGTATAATATACTATGATTTTTCACCGAAACTTGCATTTCGAAAGGTTTCATAGAATCTATTTTTCGGATGATTTTTTTGCATGGACTTCCGTCATAACCTTCCCTCTTAACATACATAAATGATTTGAAATTTCTCGAATCATTTCAAATAGTCCCAAATAAAATTTTATTTTTTTGACCGAAACTAGTGTATAATATGCTATGATTTTTGACCGAATCATGCATTTCCAAACGTTTCATCGTATCTAATTTTCAGATGATTTTTTTGCATGGACTTCCATCATAACCGTCCCTCTCAACATATATAAATGATATGTGAAGTCTTTTATTATTTCGAATAGTCCCCAATTAAATTTGATTTTTTGACCGAAACTAGTGTATAATATACTATGCTTTTTGACCGAAACTTGCACTTCGAAAAGTTTCGTAGAATCTAATTTTCCAATGATTTTTTTCATGGACTTCCATTATAACTTTCCCTTGTAAAATATAACAATGATATGTGCATTTTCGTATCATTTCGAATAGTCCCCGATTTAATTTTATATTTGACCGAAACTAGTTTAAACTAGTGTATAATATATTATGATTTTTTGACTGAAACATGCATTTCGAAAATTTCATAGAATCTATTTTTCAGATAATTTTTTTGCATGTACTTCCATCATAATCTTCCCTCTTAACATACATAAATGATTTGAAAAGTCTCGAATCATTTCAAATAGTCCCTAATTAAATTTTATTTTTTTGACCGAAACTAGTTTATAATATACTGTGATTTTTGACCGAATCTTGCATTTCGAAAAGTTTCATAGAATCTAATTTTCAGATGAATTTTTTGCATGGACTTCCATCATAACCTTCCCTCTCAACATATATAAATGATATGTGAATTCTTGTATTATTTCGAATAGTCCCCAATTAAATTTGATTTTTTTGACCGAAACTAGTGTATAATATACAATGATTTTTGACCGAAACTTGCATTTCGAAAAGTTTCGTAGAATTTAATTTTCCAATGATTTTTTACATGGACTTCCATTATAACTTTCCCTCGTAAATTATAAAAATGATATCTTCATTTTCGTATCATTTCGAATAGTCCCCTATTTTATTTGATTTTTGGCCGAAACTAGTATAAACTAGTGTATAATTTACTATGATTTTTGACCGAAACTGACATTTCGAAAAGTTTCATAGAATCTAATTTTCAGATGATTTTTTTGCATGGACTTCTATCATAACCTTCCCTCTTAACATATATTAATGATATGTGAAGTCTCGTATCATTTCAAATAGTCCCCAATAAAATTTTATTTTTTTGACCGAAACTAGTGTATAATATACTATGATTTTTCACCGAAACTTGCATTTCGAAAGGTTTCATACAATCTTTTTTTCGGATGATTTTTTTGCATGGACTTCCGTCATAACCTTCCCTCTTAACATACATAAATGATTTGAAATTTCTCGAATCATTTCAAATAGTCCCAAATAAAATTTTATTTTTTTGACCGAAACTAGTGTATAATATGCTATGATTTTTGACCGAATCTTGCATTTCCAAACGTTTCATCGTATCTAATTTTCAGATGATTTTTTTTCATGGACTTCCATCATAACCGTCCCTCTCAACATATATAAATTATATGTGAAGTCTTTTATTATTTCGAATAGTCCCCAATTAAATTTGATTTTTTGACCGAAACTAGTGTATAATATACTATGCTTTTTGACCGAAACTTGCACTTCGAAAAGTTTCGTAGAATCTAATTTTCCAATGATTTTTTTCATGGACTTCCATTATAACTTTCCCTTGTAAAATATAACAATGATATGTGCATTTTCGTATCATTTCGAATAGTCCCCGATTTAATTTTATATTTGACCGAAACTAGTTTAAACTAGTGTATAATATATTATGATTTTTTGACTGAAACATGCATTTCGAAAATTTCATAGAATCTATTTTTCAGATAATTTTTTTGCATGTACTTCCATCATAATCTTCCCTCTTAACATACATAAATGATTTGAAAAGTCTCGAATCATTTCAAATAGTCCCTAATTAAATTTTATTTTTTTGACCGAAACTAGTTTATAATATACTGTGATTTTTGACCGAATCTTGCATTTCGAAAAGTTTCATAGAATCTAATTTTCAGATGAATTTTTTGCATGGACTTCCATCATAACCTTCCCTCTCAACATATATAAATGATATGTGAATTCTTGTATTATTTCGAATAGTCCCCAATTAAATTTGATTTTTTTGACCGAAACTAGTGTATAATATACAATGATTTTTGACCGAAACTTGCATTTCGAAAAGTTTCGTAGAATTTAATTTTCCAATGATTTTTTACATGGACTTCCATTATAACTTTCCCTCGTAAATTATAAAAATGATATCTTCATTTTCGTATCATTTCGAATAGTCCCCTATTTTATTTGATTTTTGGCCGAAACTAGTATAAACTAGTGTATAATTTACTATGATTTTTGACCGAAACTGACATTTCGAAAAGTTTCATAGAATCTAATTTTCAGATGATTTTTTTGCATGGACTTCTATCATAACCTTCCCTCTTAACATATATTAATGATATGTGAAGTCTCGTATCATTTCAAATAGTCCCCAATAAAATTTTATTTTTTTGACCGAAACTAGTGTATAATATACTATGATTTTTCACCGAAACTTGCATTTCGAAAGGTTTCATACAATCTTTTTTTCGGATGATTTTTTTGCATGGACTTCCGTCATAACCTTCCCTCTTAACATACATAAATGATTTGAAATTTCTCGAATCATTTCAAATAGTCCCAAATAAAATTTTATTTTTTTGACCGAAACTAGTGTATAATATGCTATGATTTTTGACCGAATCTTGCATTTCCAAACGTTTCATCGTATCTAATTTTCAGATGATTTTTTTTCATGGACTTCCATCATAACCGTCCCTCTCAACATATATAAATGATATGTGAAGTCTTTTATTATTTCGAATAGTCCCCAATTAAATTTGATTTTTTGACCGAAACTAGTGTATAATATACTATGCTTTTTGACCGAAACTTGCACTTCGAAAAGTTTCGTAGAATCTAATTTTCCAATGATTTTTTTCATGGACTTCCATTATAACTTTCCCTTGTAAAATATAACAATGATATGTGCATTTTCGTATCATTTCGAATAGTCCCCGATTTAATTTTATATTTGACCGAAACTAGTTTAATCTAGTGTATAATATATTATGATTTTTTGACTGAAACATGCATTTCGAAAATTTCATAGAATCTATTTTTCAGATAATTTTTTTGCATGTACTTCCATCATAATCTTCCCTCTTAACATACATAAATGATTTGAAAAGTCTCGAATCATTTCAAATAGTCCCTAATTAAATTTTATTTTTTTGACCGAAACTAGTTTATAATATACTGTGATTTTTGACCGAATCTTGCATTTCGAAAAGTTTCATAGAATCTAATTTTCAGATGAATTTTTTGCATGGACTTCCATCATAACCTTCCCTCTCAACATATATAAATGATACGTGAATTCTTGTATTATTTCGAATAGTCCCCAATTAAATTTGATTTTTTTGACCGAAACTAGTGTATAATATACAATGATTTTTGACCGAAACTTGCATTTCGAAAAGTTTCGTAGAATTTAATTTTCCAATGATTTTTTACATGGACTTCCATTATAACTTTCCCTCGTAAATTATAAAAATGATATCTTCATTTTCGTATCATTTCGAATAGTCCCCTATTTTATTTGATTTTTGGCCGAAACTAGTATAAACTAGTGTATAATTTACTATGATTTTTGACCGAAACTGACATTTCGAAAAGTTTCATAGAATCTAATTTTCAGATGATTTTTTTGCATGGACTTCTATCATAACCTTCCCTCTTAACATATATTAATGATATGTGAAGTCTCGTATCATTTCAAATAGTCCCCAATAAAATTTTATTTTTTTGACCGAAACTAGTGTATAATATACTATGATTTTTCACCGAAACTTGCATTTCGAAAGGTTTCATACAATCTTTTTTTCGGATGATTTTTTTGCATGGACTTCCGTCATAACCTTCCCTCTTAACATACATAAATGATTTGAAATTTCTCGAATCATTTCAAATAGTCCCAAATAAAATTTTATTTTTTTGACCGAAACTAGTGTATAATATGCTATGATTTTTGACCGAATCTTGCATTTCCAAACGTTTCATCGTATCTAATTTTCAGATGATTTTTTTTCATGGACTTCCATCATAACCGTCCCTCTCAACATATATAAATGATATGTGAAGTCTTTTATTATTTCGAATAGTCCCCAATTAAATTTGATTTTTTGACCGAAACTAGTGTATAATATACTATGCTTTTTGACCGAAACTTGCACTTCGAAAAGTTTCGTAGAATCTAATTTTCCAATGATTTTTTTCATGGACTTCCATTATAACTTTCCCTTGTAAAATATAACAATGATATGTGCATTTTCGTATCATTTCGAATAGTCCCCGATTTAATTTTATATTTGACCGAAACTAGTTTAATCTAGTGTATAATATATTATGATTTTTTGACTGAAACATGCATTTCGAAAATTTCATAGAATCTATTTTTCAGATAATTTTTTTGCATGTACTTCCATCATAATCTTCCCTCTTAACATACATAAATGATTTGAAAAGTCTCGAATCATTTCAAATAGTCCCTAATTAAATTTTATTTTTTTGACCGAAACTAGTTTATAATATACTGTGATTTTTGACCGAATCTTGCATTTCGAAAAGTTTCATAGAATCTAATTTTCAGATGAATTTTTTGCATGGACTTCCATCATAACCTTCCCTCTCAACATATATAAATGATACGTGAATTCTTGTATTATTTCGAATAGTCCCCAATTAAATTTGATTTTTTTGACCGAAACTAGTGTATAATATACAATGATTTTTGACCGAAACTTGCATTTCGAAAAGTTTCGTAGAATTTAATTTTCCAATGATTTTTTACATGGACTTCCATTATAACCTTCCCTCGTAAATTATAAAAATGATATCTTCATTTTCGTATCATTTCGAATAGTCCCCTATTTAATTTGATTTTTGGCCGAAACTAGTATAAACTAGTGTATAATTTACTATGATTTTTGACCGAAACTGGCATTTCGAAAAGTTTCATAGAATCTAATTTTCAGATGATTTTTTTGCATGGACTTCTATCATAACCTTCCCTCTTAACATATATAAATGATATGTGAAGTCTCGTATCATTTCAAATAGTCCCCAATAAAATTTTATTTTTTTGACCGAAACTAGTGTATAATATACTATGATTTTTGACCGAAACTTGCATTTCGAAAGGTTTCATAGAATCTATTATTCGGATGATTTTTTTGCATGGACTTCCGTCATAACCTTCCCTCTTAAAATACATAAATGATTTGAAATTTCTCGAATCATTTCAAATATTCCCAAACAAAATTTTATTTTTTTGACCGAAACTAGTGTATAATATGCTATGATTTTTGACCGAATCTTGCATTTCCAAACGTTTCATCGTATCTAATTTTCAGATGATTTTTTTGCATGGACTTCCATCATAACCGTCCCTCTTAACATATATAAATGATATGTGAAGTCTTTTATTATTTCGAATAGTCCCCAATTAAATTTGATTTTTTGACCGAAACTAGTGTATAATATACTATGCTTTTTGACCGAAACTTGCACTTCGAAAAGTTTCGTAGAATCTAATTTTCCAATGATTTTTTTCATGGACTTCCATTATAACTTTCCCTTGTAAAATATAACAATGATATGTGCATTTTCGTATCATTTCGAATAGTCCCCGATTTAATTTTATATTTTGACCGAAACTAGTTTAAACTAGTATATAATATATTATGATTTTTTGACTGAAACATGCATTTCGAAAATTTCATAGAATCTATTTTTCAGATAATTTTTTTGCATGTACTTCCATCATAATCTTCCCTCTTAACATACATAAATGATTTGAAAAGTCTCGAATCATTTCAAATAGTCCCTAATTAAATTTTATTTTTTTGACCGAAACTAGTTTATAATATACTGTGATTTTTGACCGAATCTTGCATTTCGAAAAGTTTCATAGAATCTAATTTTCAGATGAATTTTTTGCATGGACTTCCATCATAACCTTCCCTCTCAACATATATAAATGATATGTGAATTCTTGTATTATTTCGAATAGTCCCCAATTAAATTTGATTTTTTTGACCGAAACTAGTGTATAATATACAATGATTTTTGACCGAAACTTGCATTTCGAAAAGTTTCGTAGAATTTAATTTTCCAATGATTTTTTACATGGACTTCCATTATAACCTTCCCTCGTAAATTATAAAAATGATATCTTCATTTTCGTATCATTTCGAATAGTCCCCTATTTAATTTGATTTTTGGCCGAAACTAGTATAAACTAGTGTATAATTTACTATGATTTTTGACCGAAACTGGCATTTTGAAAAGTTCCATAGAATCTAATTTTCAGATGATTTTTTTGCATGGACTTCTATCATAACCTTCCCTCTTAACATATATAAATGATATGTGAAGTCTCATATCATTTCAAATAGTCCCCAATAAAATTTTATTTTTTTGACCGAAACTAGTGTATAATATACTATGATTTTTGACCGAAACTTGCATTTCGAAAGGTTTCATAGAATCTATTTTTCTGATGATTTTTTTCCATGGACTTCCGTCATAACCTTCCCTCTTAACATACATAAATGATTTGAAATTTCTCTAATCTTTTCAAATAGTCCCAAATAAAATTTTATTTTTTTGACCGAAACTAGTGTATAATATGCTATGATTTTTGACCGAATCTTGCATTTCCAAACATTTCATCGTATCTAATTTTCAGATGATTTTTTTGCGTGGACTTCCATCATAAGCGTCCCTCTCAACATATATAAATGATATGTGAAGTCTTTTATTATTTCGAATAGTCCCCAATTAAATTTGATTTTTTGACCGAAACTAGTGTATAATATACTATTATTTTTGACCGAAACTTGCACTTCGAAAAGTTTCGTAGAATCTAATTTTCCAATGATTTTTTTCATGGACTTCCATTATAACTTTCCCTTGTAAAATATAACAATGATATGTGCATTTTCGTATCATTTCGAATAGTCCCCGATTTAATTTTATATTTGACCGAAACTAGTATAAACTAGTGTATAATATATTATGATTTTTTGACTGAAACATGCATTTCGAAAATTTCATAGAATCTATTTTTCAGATGATTTTTTTGCATGTACTTCCATCATAATCTTCCCTCTTAACATACTTAAATGATTTGAAAAGTATCGAATCATTTCAAATAGTCCCTAATTAAATTTTATTTTTTTGACCGAAACTAGTTTATAATATACTGTGATTTTTGACCGAATCTTGCATTTCGAAAAGTTTCATAGAATCTAATTTTCAGATGAATTTTTTGCATGGACTTCCATCATAACCTTCCCTCTCAACATATATATATGATATGTGAATTCTTGTATAATTTCGAATAGTCCCCAATTAAATTTGATTTTTTTGACCGAAACTAGTGTATAATATACAATGATTTTTGACCGAAACTTGCATTTCGAAAAGTTTCGTAGAATTTAATTTTCCAATGATTTTTTACATGGACTTCCATTATAACCTTCCCTCGTAAATTATAAAAATGATATCTTCATTTTCGTATCATTTCGAATAGTCCCCTATTTAATTTGATTTTTGGCCGAAACTAGTATAAACTAGTGTATAATTTACTATGATTTTTGACCGAAACTGGCATTTCGAAAAGTTCCATAGAATCTAATTTTCAGATGATTTTTTTGCATGGACTTCTATCATAACCTTCCCTCTTAACATATATAAATGATATGTGAAGTCTCATATCATTTCAAATAGTCCCCAATAAAATTTTATTTTTTTGACCGAAACTAGTGTATAATATACTATGATTTTTGACCGAAACTTGCATTTCGAAAGGTTTCATAGAATCTATTTTTCGGATGATTTTTTTCCATGGACTTCCGTCATAACCTTCCCTCTTAACATACATAAATAATTTGAAATTTCTCTAATCATTTCAAATAGTCCCAAATAAAATTTTATTTTTTTGACCGAAACTAGTGTATAATATGCTATGATTTTTGACCGAATCTTGCATTTCCAAACGTTTCATCGTATCTAATTTTCAGATGATTTTTTTGCATGGACTTCCATCATAAGCGTCCCTCTCAACATATATAAATGATATGTGAAGTCTTTTATTATTTCGAATAGTCCCCAATTAATTTTGATTTTTTGACCAAAACTAGTGTATAATATACTATTATTTTTGACCGAAACTTGCACTTCGAAAAGTTTCGTAGAATCTAATTTTCCAATGATTTTTTTCATGGACTTCCATTATAACTTTCCCTTGTAAAATATAACAATGATATGTGCATTTTCGTATCATTTCGAATAGTCCCCGATTTAATTTTATATTTGACCGAAACTAGTATAAACTAGTGTATAATATATTATGATTTTTTGACTGAAACATGTATTTCGAAAATTTCATAGAATCTATTTTTCAGATGATTTTTTTGCATGTACTTCCATCATAATCTTTCCTCTTAACATACATAAATGATTTGAAAAGTCTCGAATCATTTCAAATAGTCCCTAATTAAATTTTATTTATTTGACCGAAACTAGTTTATAATATACTGTGATTTTTGACCGAATCTTGCATTTCGAAAAGTTTCATAGAATCTAATTTTCAGATGAATTTTTTGCATGAACTTCCATCATAACCTTCCCTCTCAACATATATAAATGATATGTGAATTCTTGTATAATTTCGAATAGTCCCCAATTAAATTTGATTTTTTTGACCGAAACTAGTGTATAATATACAATGATTTTTGACCGAAACTTGCATTTCGAAAAGTTTCGTAGAATTTAATTTTCCAATGATTTTTTACATGGACTTCCATTATAACCTTCCCTCGTAAACTATAAAAATGATATCTTCATTTTCGTATCATTTCGAATAGTCCCCTATTTAATTTGATTTTTGGCCGAAACTACTATAAACTAGTGTATAATTTACTATGATTTTTGACCGAAACTGGCATTTCGAAAAGTTCCATAGAATCTAATTTTCAGATGATTTTTTTGCATGGACTTCTATCATAACCTTCCCTCTTAACATATATAAATGATATGTGAAGTCTCATATCATTTCAAATAGTCCCCAATAAAATTTTATTTTTTTGACCGAAACTAGTGTATAATATACTATGATTTTTGACCGAAACTTGCATTTCGAAAGGTTTCATAGAATCTATTTTTCGGATGATTTTTTTCCATGGACTTCCGTCATAACCTTCCCTCTTAACATACATAAATGATTTGAAATTTCTCGAATCATTTCAAATAGTCCCAAATAAAATTTTATTTTTTTGACCGAAACTAGTGTATAATATGCTATGATTTTTGACCGAATCTTGCATTTCCAAACGTTTCATCGTATCTAATTTTCAGATGATTTTTTTGCATGGACTTCCATCATAAGCGTCCCTCTCAACATATATAAATGATATGTGAAGTCTTTTATTATTTCGAATAGTCCCCAATTAAATTCGATTTTTTGACCGAAACTAGTGTATAATATACTATTATTTTTGACCGAAACTTGCACTTCGAAAAGTTTCGTAGAATCTAATTTTCCAATGATTTTTTTCATGGACTTCCATTATAACTTTCCCTTGTAAAATATAACAATGATATGTTCATTTTCGTATCATTTCGAATAGTCCCCGATTTAATTTTATATTTGACCGAAACTAGTATAAACTAGTGTATAATATATTATGATTTTTTGACTGAAACATGCATTTCGAAAATTTCATAGAATCTATTTTTCAGATGATTTTTTTGCATGTACTTCCATCATAATCTTCCCTCTTAACATACATAAATGATTTGAAAAGTCTCGAATCATTTCAAATAGTCCCTAATTAAATTTTATTTATTTGACCGAAACTAGTTTATAATATACTGTGATTTTTGACCGAATCTTGCATTTCGAAAAGTTTCATAGAATCTAATTTTCAGATGAATTTTTTGCATGGACTTCCATCATAACCTTCCCTCTCAACATATATAAATGATATGTGAATTCTTGTATAATTTCGAATAGTCCCCAATTAAATTTGATTTTTTTGACCGAAACTAGTGTATAATATACAATGATTTTTGACCGAAACTTGCATTTCGAAAAGTTTCGTAGAATTTAATTTTCCAATGATTTTTTACATGGACTTCCATTATAACCTTCCCTCGTAAATTATAAAAATGATATCTTCATTTTCGTATCATTTCGAATAGTCCCCTATTTAATTTGATTTTTGGCCGAAACTAGTATAAACTAGTGTATAATTTACTATGATTTTTGACCGAAACTGGCATTTCGAAAAGTTCCATAGAATCTAATTTTCAGATGATTTTTTTGCATGGACTTCTATCGTAACCTTCCCTCTTAACATATATAAATGATATGTGAAGTCTCATATCATTTCAAATAGTCCCCAATAAAATTTTATTTTTTTGACCGAAACTAGTGTATAATATACTATGATTTTTGACCGAAACTTGCATTTCGAAAGGTTTCATAGAATCTATTTTTCGGATGATTTTTTTCCATGGACTTCCGTCATAACCTTCCCTCTTAACATACATAAATGATTTGAAATTTCTCTAATCATTTCAAATAGTCCCAAATAAAATTTTATTTTTTTGACCGAAACTAGTGTATAATATGCTATGATTTTTGACCGAATCTTGCATTTCCAAACGTTTCATCGTATCTAATTTTCAGATGATTTTTTTGCATGGACTTCCATCATAAGCGTCCCTCTCAACATATATAAATGATATGTGAAGTCTTTTATTATTTCGAATAGTCCCCAATTAAATTTGATTTTTTGACCGAAACTAGTGTATAATATACTATTATTTTTGACCGAAACTTGCACTTCGAAAAGTTTCGTAGAATCTAATTTTCCAATGATTTTTTTCATGGACTTCCATTATAACTTTCCCTTGTAAAATATAACAATGATATGTTCATTTTCGTATCATTTCGAATAGTCCCCGATTTAATTTTATATTTGACCGAAACTAGTATAAACTAGTGTATAATATATTATGATTTTTTGACTGAAACATGCATTTCGAAAATTTCATAGAATCTATTTTTCAGATGATTTTTTTGCATGTACTTCCATCATAATCTTCCCTCTTAACATACATAAATGATTTGAAAAGTCTCGAATCATTTCAAATAGTCCCTAATTAAATTTTATTTATTTGACCGAAACTAGTTTATAATATACTATGATTTTTGACCGAATCTTGCATTTCGAAAAGTTTCATAGAATCTAATTTTCAGATGAATTTTTTGCATGGACTTCCATCATAACCTTCCCTCTCAACATATATAAATGATATGTGAATTCTTGTATAATTTTGAATAGTCCCCAATTAAATTTGATTTTTTTGACCGAAACTAGTGTATAATATACAATGATTTTTGACCGAAACTTGCATTTCGAAAAGTTTCGTAGAATCTAATTTTCCAATGATTTTTTTCATGGACTTCCATTATAACTTTCCCTTGTAAAATATAACAATGATATGTTCATTTTCGTATCATTTCGAATAGTCCCCGATTTAATTTTATATTTGACCGAAACTAGTATAAACTAGTGTATAATATATTATGATTTTTTGACTGAAACATGCATTTCGAAAATTTCATAGAATCTATTTTTCAGATGATTTTTTTGCATGTACTTCCATCATAATCTTCCCTCTTAACATACATAAATGATTTGAAAAGTCTCGAATCATTTCAAATAGTCCCTAATTAAATTTTATTTATTTGACCGAAACTAGTTTATAATATACTGTGATTTTTGACCGAATCTTGCATTTCGAAAAGTTTCATAGAATCTAATTTTCAGATGAATTTTTTGCATGGACTTCCATCATAACCTTCCCTCTCAACATATATAAATGATATGTGAATTCTTGTATAATTTCGAATAGTCCCCAATTAAATTTGATTTTTTTGACCGAAACTAGTGTATAATATACAATGATTTTTGACCGAAACTTGCATTTCGAAAAGTTTCGTAGAATTTAATTTTCCAATGATTTTTTACATGGACTTCCATTATAACCTTCCCTCGTAAATTATAAAAATGATATCTTCATTTTCGTATCATTTCGAATAGTCCCCTATTTAATTTGATTTTTGGCCGAAACTAGTATAAACTAGTGTATAATTTACTATGATTTTTGACCGAAACTGGCATTTCGAAAAGTTCCATAGAATCTAATTTTCAGATGATTTTTTTGCATGGACCTCTATCGTAACCTTCCCTCTTAACATATATAAATGATATGTGAAGTCTCATATCATTTCAAATAGTCCCCAATAAAATTTTATTTTTTTGACCGAAACTAGTGTATAATATACTATGATTTTTGACCGAAACTTGCATTTCGAAAGGTTTCATAGAATCTATTTTTCGGATGATTTTTTTCCATGGACTTCCGTCATAACCTTCCCTCTTAACATACATAAATGATTTGAAATTTCTCTAATCATTTCAAATAGTCCCAAATAAAATTTTATTTTTTTGACCGAAACTAGTGTATAATATGCTATGATTTTTGACCGAATCTTGCATTTCCAAACGTTTCATCGTATCTAATTTTCAGATGATTTTTTTGCATGGACTTCTATCATAACCTTCCCTCTTAACATATATAAATGATATGTGAAGTCTCATATCATTTCAAATAGTCCCCAATAAAATTTTATTTTTTTGACCGAAACTAGTGTATAATATACTATGATTTTTGACCGAAACTTGCATTTCGAAAGGTTTCATAGAATCTATTTTTCGGATGATTTTTTTCCATGGACTTCCGTCATAACCTTCCCTCTTAACATACATAAATAATTTGAAATTTCTCTAATCATTTCAAATAGTCCCAAATAAAATTTTATTTTTTTGACCGAAACTAGTGTATAATATGCTATGATTTTTGACCGAATCTTGCATTTCCAAACGTTTCATCGTATCTAATTTTCAGATGATTTTTTTGCATGGACTTCCATCATAAGCGTCCCTCTCAACATATATAAATGATATGTGAAGTCTTTTATTATTTCGAATAGTCCCCAATTAATTTTGATTTTTTGACCAAAACTAGTGTATAATATACTATTATTTTTGACCGAAACTTGCACTTCGAAAAGTTTCGTAGAATCTAATTTTCCAATGATTTTTTTCATGGACTTCCATTATAACTTTCCCTTGTAAAATATAACAATGATATGTGCATTTTCGTATCATTTCGAATAGTCCCCGATTTAATTTTATATTTGACCGAAACTAGTATAAACTAGTGTATAATATATTATGATTTTTTGACTGAAACATGTATTTCGAAAATTTCATAGAATCTATTTTTCAGATGATTTTTTTGCATGTACTTCCATCATAATCTTTCCTCTTAACATACATAAATGATTTGAAAAGTCTCGAATCATTTCAAATAGTCCCTAATTAAATTTTATTTATTTGACCGAAACTAGTTTATAATATACTGTGATTTTTGACCGAATCTTGCATTTCGAAAAGTTTCATAGAATCTAATTTTCAGATGAATTTTTTGCATGAACTTCCATCATAACCTTCCCTCTCAACATATATAAATGATATGTGAATTCTTGTATAATTTCGAATAGTCCCCAATTAAATTTGATTTTTTTGACCGAAACTAGTGTATAATATACAATGATTTTTGACCGAAACTTGCATTTCGAAAAGTTTCGTAGAATTTAATTTTCCAATGATTTTTTACATGGACTTCCATTATAACCTTCCCTCGTAAACTATAAAAATGATATCTTCATTTTCGTATCATTTCGAATAGTCCCCTATTTAATTTGATTTTTGGCCGAAACTACTATAAACTAGTGTATAATTTACTATGATTTTTGACCGAAACTGGCATTTCGAAAAGTTCCATAGAATCTAATTTTCAGATGATTTTTTTGCATGGACTTCTAT
The DNA here is from genome assembly GCA_963966055.1 of Lathyrus aphaca. Classification (NCBI taxonomy): domain Eukaryota; kingdom Viridiplantae; phylum Streptophyta; class Magnoliopsida; order Fabales; family Fabaceae; genus Lathyrus; species Lathyrus aphaca. The sequence goes on along the minus strand of OZ014524.1, from coordinate 558,549,241 downwards.
CATAACCTTCCCTCTTAACATATATAAATGATATGTGAAGTCTCATATCATTTCAAATAGTCCCCAATAAAATTTTATTTTTTTGACCGAAACTAGTGTATAATATACTATGATTTTTGACCGAAACTTGCATTTCGAAAGGTTTCATAGAATCTATTTTTCGGATGATTTTTTTCCATGGACTTCCGTCATAACCTTCCCTCTTAACATACATAAATGATTTGAAATTTCTCGAATCATTTCAAATAGTCCCAAATAAAATTTTATTTTTTTGACCGAAACTAGTGTATAATATGCTATGATTTTTGACCGAATCTTGCATTTCCAAACGTTTCATCGTATCTAATTTTCAGATGATTTTTTTGCATGGACTTCCATCATAAGCGTCCCTCTCAACATATATAAATGATATGTGAAGTCTTTTATTATTTCGAATAGTCCCCAATTAAATTCGATTTTTTGACCGAAACTAGTGTATAATATACTATTATTTTTGACCGAAACTTGCACTTCGAAAAGTTTCGTAGAATCTAATTTTCCAATGATTTTTTTCATGGACTTCCATTATAACTTTCCCTTGTAAAATATAACAATGATATGTTCATTTTCGTATCATTTCGAATAGTCCCCGATTTAATTTTATATTTGACCGAAACTAGTATAAACTAGTGTATAATATATTATGATTTTTTGACTGAAACATGCATTTCGAAAATTTCATAGAATCTATTTTTCAGATGATTTTTTTGCATGTACTTCCATCATAATCTTCCCTCTTAACATACATAAATGATTTGAAAAGTCTCGAATCATTTCAAATAGTCCCTAATTAAATTTTATTTATTTGACCGAAACTAGTTTATAATATACTGTGATTTTTGACCGAATCTTGCATTTCGAAAAGTTTCATAGAATCTAATTTTCAGATGAATTTTTTGCATGGACTTCCATCATAACCTTCCCTCTCAACATATATAAATGATATGTGAATTCTTGTATAATTTCGAATAGTCCCCAATTAAATTTGATTTTTTTGACCGAAACTAGTGTATAATATACAATGATTTTTGACCGAAACTTGCATTTCGAAAAGTTTCGTAGAATTTAATTTTCCAATGATTTTTTACATGGACTTCCATTATAACCTTCCCTCGTAAATTATAAAAATGATATCTTCATTTTCGTATCATTTCGAATAGTCCCCTATTTAATTTGATTTTTGGCCGAAACTAGTATAAACTAGTGTATAATTTACTATGATTTTTGACCGAAACTGGCATTTCGAAAAGTTCCATAGAATCTAATTTTCAGATGATTTTTTTGCATGGACTTCTATCGTAACCTTCCCTCTTAACATATATAAATGATATGTGAAGTCTCATATCATTTCAAATAGTCCCCAATAAAATTTTATTTTTTTGACCGAAACTAGTGTATAATATACTATGATTTTTGACCGAAACTTGCATTTCGAAAGGTTTCATAGAATCTATTTTTCGGATGATTTTTTTCCATGGACTTCCGTCATAACCTTCCCTCTTAACATACATAAATGATTTGAAATTTCTCTAATCATTTCAAATAGTCCCAAATAAAATTTTATTTTTTTGACCGAAACTAGTGTATAATATGCTATGATTTTTGACCGAATCTTGCATTTCCAAACGTTTCATCGTATCTAATTTTCAGATGATTTTTTTGCATGGACTTCCATCATAAGCGTCCCTCTCAACATATATAAATGATATGTGAAGTCTTTTATTATTTCGAATAGTCCCCAATTAAATTTGATTTTTTGACCGAAACTAGTGTATAATATACTATTATTTTTGACCGAAACTTGCACTTCGAAAAGTTTCGTAGAATCTAATTTTCCAATGATTTTTTTCATGGACTTCCATTATAACTTTCCCTTGTAAAATATAACAATGATATGTTCATTTTCGTATCATTTCGAATAGTCCCCGATTTAATTTTATATTTGACCGAAACTAGTATAAACTAGTGTATAATATATTATGATTTTTTGACTGAAACATGCATTTCGAAAATTTCATAGAATCTATTTTTCAGATGATTTTTTTGCATGTACTTCCATCATAATCTTCCCTCTTAACATACATAAATGATTTGAAAAGTCTCGAATCATTTCAAATAGTCCCTAATTAAATTTTATTTATTTGACCGAAACTAGTTTATAATATACTATGATTTTTGACCGAATCTTGCATTTCGAAAAGTTTCATAGAATCTAATTTTCAGATGAATTTTTTGCATGGACTTCCATCATAACCTTCCCTCTCAACATATATAAATGATATGTGAATTCTTGTATAATTTTGAATAGTCCCCAATTAAATTTGATTTTTTTGACCGAAACTAGTGTATAATATACAATGATTTTTGACCGAAACTTGCATTTCGAAAAGTTTCGTAGAATTTAATTTTCCAATGATTTTTTACATGGACTTCCATTATAACCTTCCCTCGTAAACTATAAAAATGATATCTTCATTTTCGTATCATTTCGAATAGTCCCCTATTTAATTTGATTTTTGGCCGAAACTACTATAAACTAGTGTATAATTTACTATGATTTTTGACCGAAACTGGCATTTCGAAAAGTTCCATAGAATCTAATTTTCAGATGATTTTTTTGCATGGACTTCTATCATAACCTTCCCTCTTAACATATATAAATGATATGTGAAGTCTCATATCATTTCAAATAGTCCCCAATAAAATTTTATTTTTTTGACCGAAACTAGTGTATAATATACTATGATTTTTGACCGAAACTTGCATTTCGAAAGGTTTCATAGAATCTATTTTTCGGATGATTTTTTTCCATGGACTTCCGTCATAACCTTCCCTCTTAACATACATAAATGATTTGAAATTTCTCTAATCATTTCAAATAGTCCCAAATAAAATTTTATTTTTTTGACCGAAACTAGTGTATAATATGCTATGATTTTTGACCGAATCTTGCATTTCCAAACGTTTCATCGTATCTAATTTTCAGATGATTTTTTTGCATGGACTTCCATCATAAGCGTCCCTCTCAACATATATAAATGATATGTGAAGTCTTTTATTATTTCGAATAGTCCCCAATTAAATTTGATTTTTTGACCGAAACTAGTGTATAATATACTATTATTTTTGACCGAAACTTGCACTTCGAAAAGTTTCGTAGAATCTAATTTTCCAATGATTTTTTTCATGGACTTCCATTATAACTTTCCCTTGTAAAATATAACAATGATATGTTCATTTTCGTATCATTTCGAATAGTCCCCGATTTAATTTTATATTTGACCGAAACTAGTATAAACTAGTGTATAATATATTATGATTTTTTGACTGAAACATGCATTTCGAAAATTTCATAGAATCTATTTTTCAGATGATTTTTTTGCATGTACTTCCATCATAATCTTCCCTCTTAACATACATAAATGATTTGAAAAGTCTCGAATCATTTCAAATAGTCCCTAATTAAATTTTATTTATTTGACCGAAACTAGTTTATAATATACTGTGATTTTTGACCGAATCTTGCATTTCGAAAAGTTTCATAGAATCTAATTTTCAGATGAATTTTTTGCATGGACTTCCATCATAACCTTCCCTCTCAACATATATAAATGATATGTGAATTCTTGTATAATTTTGAATAGTCCCCAATTAAATTTGATTTTTTTGACCGAAACTAGTGTATAATATACAATGATTTTTGACCGAAACTTGCATTTCGAAAAGTTTCGTAGAATTTAATTTTCCAATGATTTTTTACATGGACTTCCATTATAACCTTCCCTCGTAAACTATAAAAATGATATCTTCATTTTCGTATCATTTCGAATAGTCCCCTATTTAATTTGATTTTTGGCCGAAACTACTATAAACTAGTGTATAATTTACTATGATTTTTGACCGAAACTGGCATTTCGAAAAGTTCCATAGAATCTAATTTTCAGATGATTTTTTTGCATGGACTTCTATCATAACCTTCCCTCTTAACATATATAAATGATATGTGAAGTCTCATATCATTTCAAATAGTCCCCAATAAAATTTTATTTTTTTGACCGAAACTAGTGTATAATATACTATGATTTTTGACCGAAACTTGCATTTCGAAAGGTTTCATAGAATCTATTTTTCGGATGATTTTTTTCCATGGACTTCCGTCATAACCTTCCCTCTTAACATACATAAATGATTTGAAATTTCTCTAATCATTTCAAATAGTCCCAAATAAAATTTTATTTTTTTGACCGAAACTAGTGTATAATATGCTATGATTTTTGACCGAATCTTGCATTTCCAAACGTTTCATCGTATCTAATTTTCAGATGATTTTTTTGCATGGACTTCCATCATAAGCGTCCCTCTCAACATATATAAATGATATGTGAAGTCTTTTATTATTTCGAATAGTCCCCAATTAAATTTGATTTTTTGACCGAAACTAGTGTATAATATACTATTATTTTTGACCGAAACTTGCACTTCGAAAAGTTTCGTAGAATCTAATTTTCCAATGATTTTTTTCATGGACTTCCATTATAACTTTCCCTTGTAAAATATAACAATGATATGTTCATTTTCGTATCATTTCGAATAGTCCCCGATTTAATTTTATATTTGACTGAAACTAGTATAAACTAGTGTATAATATATTATGATTTTTTGACTGAAACATGCATTTCGAAAATTTCATAGAATCTATTTTTCAGATGATTTTTTTGCATGTACTTCCATCATAATCTTCCCTCTTAACATACATAAATGATTTGAAAAGTCTCGAATCATTTCAAATAGTCCCTAATTAAATTTTATTTATTTGACCGAAACTAGTTTATAATATACTGTGATTTTTGACCGAATCTTGCATTTCGAAAAGTTTCATAGAATCTAATTTTCAGATGAATTTTTTGCATGGACTTCCATCATAACCTTCCCTCTCAACATATATAAATGATATGTGAATTCTTGTATAATTTTGAATAGTCCCCAATTAAATTTGATTTTTTTGACCGAAACTAGTGTATAATATACAATGATTTTTGACCGAAACTTGCATTTCGAAAAGTTTCGTAGAATTTAATTTTCCAATGATTTTTTACATGGACTTCCATTATAACCTTCCCTCGTAAACTATAAAAATGATATCTTCATTTTCGTATCATTTCGAATAGTCCCCTATTTAATTTGATTTTTGGCCGAAACTACTATAAACTAGTGTATAATTTACTATGATTTTTGACCGAAACTGGCATTTCGAAAAGTTCCATAGAATCTAATTTTCAGATGATTTTTTTGCATGGACTTCTATCATAACCTTCCCTCTTAACATATATAAATGATATGTGAAGTCTCATATCATTTCAAATAGTCCCCAATAAAATTTTATTTTTTTGACCGAAACTAGTGTATAATATACTATGATTTTTGACCGAAACTTGCATTTCGAAAGGTTTCATAGAATCTATTTTTCGGATGATTTTTTTCCATGGACTTCCGTCATAACCTTCCCTCTTAACATACATAAATGATTTGAAATTTCTAGAATCATTTCAAATAGTCCCAAATAAAATTTAATTTTTTTGACCGAAACTAGTGTATAATATGCTATGATTTTTGACCGAATCTTGCATTTCCAAACGTTTCATCGTATCTAATTTTCAGATGATTTTTTTGCATGGACTTCCATCATAAGCGTCCCTCTCAACATATATAAATGATATGTGAAGTCTTTTATTATTTCGAATAGTCCCCAATTAAATTCGATTTTTTGACCGAAACTGGTGTATAATATACTATTATTTTTGACCGAAACTTGCACTTCGAAAAGTTTCGTAGAATCTAATTTTCCAATGATTTTTTTCATGGACTTCCATTATAACTTTCCCTTGTAAAATATAACAATGATATGTTCATTTTCGTATCATTTCGAATAGTCCCCGATTTAATTTTATATTTGACCGAAACTAGTATAAACTAGTGTATAATATATTATGATTTTTTGACTGAAACATGCATTTCGAAAATTTCATAGAATCTATTTTTCAGATGATTTTTTTGCATGTACTTCCATCATAATCTTCCCTCTTAACATACATAAATGATTTGAAAAGTCTCGAATCATTTCAAATAGTCCCTAATTAAATTTTATTTATTTGACCGAAACTAGTTTATAATATACTGTGATTTTTGACCGAATCTTGCATTTCGAAAAGTTTCATAGAATCTAATTTTCAGATGAATTTTTTGCATGGACTTCCATCATAACCTTCCCTCTCAACATATATAAATGATATGTGAATTCTTGTATAATTTCGAATAGTCCCCAATTAAATTTGATTTTTTTGACCGAAACTAGTGTATAATATACAATGATTTTTGACCGAAACTTGCATTTCGAAAAGTTTCGTAGAATTTAATTTTCCAATGATTTTTTACATGGACTTCCATTATAACCTTCCCTCGTAAATTATAAAAATGATATCTTCATTTTCGTATCATTTCGAATAGTCCCCTATTTAATTTGATTTTTGGCCGAAACTAGTATAAACTAGTGTATAATTTACTATGATTTTTGACCGAAACTGGCATTTCGAAAAGTTCCATAGAATCTAATTTTCAGATGATTTTTTTGCATGGACTTCTATCGTAACCTTCCCTCTTAACATATATAAATGATATGTGAAGTCTCATATCATTTCAAATAGTCCCCAATAAAATTTTATTTTTTTGACCGAAACTAGTGTATAATATACTATGATTTTTGACCGAAACTTGCATTTCGAAAGGTTTCATAGAATCTATTTTTCGGATGATTTTTTTCCATGGACTTCCGTCATAACCTTCCCTCTTAACATACATAAATGATTTGAAATTTCTCTAATCATTTCAAATAGTCCCAAATAAAATTTTATTTTTTTGACCGAAACTAGTGTATAATATGCTATGATTTTTGACCGAATCTTGCATTTCCAAACGTTTCATCGTATCTAATTTTCAGATGATTTTTTTGCATGGACTTCCATCATAAGCGTCCCTCTCAACATATATAAATGATATGTGAAGTCTTTTATTATTTCGAATAGTCCCCAATTAAATTTGATTTTTTGACCGAAACTAGTGTATAATATACTATTATTTTTGACCGAAACTTGCACTTCGAAAAGTTTCGTAGAATCTAATTTTCCAATGATTTTTTTCATGGACTTCCATTATAACTTTCCCTTGTAAAATATAACAATGATATGTTCATTTTCGTATCATTTCGAATAGTCCCCGATTTAATTTTATATTTGACCGAAACTAGTATAAACTAGTGTATAATATATTATGATTTTTTGACTGAAACATGCATTTCGAAAATTTCATAGAATCTATTTTTCAGATGATTTTTTTGCATGTACTTCCATCATAATCTTCCCTCTTAACATACATAAATGATTTGAAAAGTCTCGAATCATTTCAAATAGTCCCTAATTAAATTTTATTTATTTGACCGAAACTAGTTTATAATATACTATGATTTTTGACCGAATCTTGCATTTCGAAAAGTTTCATAGAATCTAATTTTCAGATGAATTTTTTGCATGGACTTCCATCATAACCTTCCCTCTCAACATATATAAATGATATGTGAATTCTTGTATAATTTTGAATAGTCCCCAATTAAATTTGATTTTTTTGACCGAAACTAGTGTATAATATACAATGATTTTTGACCGAAACTTGCATTTCGAAAAGTTTCGTAGAATTTAATTTTCCAATGATTTTTTACATGGACTTCCATTATAACCTTCCCTCGTAAACTATAAAAATGATATCTTCATTTTCGTATCATTTCGAATAGTCCCCTATTTAATTTGATTTTTGGCCGAAACTACTATAAACTAGTGTATAATTTACTATGATTTTTGACCGAAACTGGCATTTCGAAAAGTTCCATAGAATCTAATTTTCAGATGATTTTTTTGCATGGACTTCTATCATAACCTTCCCTCTTAACATATATAAATGATATGTGAAGTCTCATATCATTTCAAATAGTCCCCAATAAAATTTTATTTTTTTGACCGAAACTAGTGTATAATATACTATGATTTTTGACCGAAACTTGCATTTCGAAAGGTTTCATAGAATCTATTTTTCGGATGATTTTTTTCCATGGACTTCCGTCATAACCTTCCCTCTTAACATACATAAATGATTTGAAATTTCTCTAATCATTTCAAATAGTCCCAAATAAAATTTTATTTTTTTGACCGAAACTAGTGTATAATATGCTATGATTTTTGACCGAATCTTGCATTTCCAAACGTTTCATCGTATCTAATTTTCAGATGATTTTTTTGCATGGACTTCCATCATAAGCGTCCCTCTCAACATATATAAATGATATGTGAAGTCTTTTATTATTTCGAATAGTCCCCAATTAAATTTGATTTTTTGACCGAAACTAGTGTATAATATACTATTATTTTTGACCGAAACTTGCACTTCGAAAAGTTTCGTAGAATCTAATTTTCCAATGATTTTTTTCATGGACTTCCATTATAACTTTCCCTTGTAAAATATAACAATGATATGTTCATTTTCGTATCATTTCGAATAGTCCCCGATTTAATTTTATATTTGACCGAAACTAGTATAAACTAGTGTATAATATATTATGATTTTTTGACTGAAACATGCATTTCGAAAATTTCATAGAATCTATTTTTCAGATGATTTTTTTGCATGTACTTCCATCATAATCTTCCCTCTTAACATACATAAATGATTTGAAAAGTCTCGAATCATTTCAAATAGTCCCTAATTAAATTTTATTTATTTGACCGAAACTAGTTTATAATATACTGTGATTTTTGACCGAATCTTGCATTTCGAAAAGTTTCATAGAATCTAATTTTCAGATGAATTTTTTGCATGGACTTCCATCATAACCTTCCCTCTCAACATATATAAATGATATGTGAATTCTTGTATAATTTTGAATAGTCCCCAATTAAATTTGATTTTTTTGACCGAAACTAGTGTATAATATACAATGATTTTTGACCGAAACTTGCATTTCGAAAAGTTTCGTAGAATTTAATTTTCCAATGATTTTTTACATGGACTTCCATTATAACCTTCCCTCGTAAACTATAAAAATGATATCTTCATTTTCGTATCATTTCGAATAGTCCCCTATTTAATTTGATTTTTGGCCGAAACTACTATAAACTAGTGTATAATTTACTATGATTTTTGACCGAAACTGGCATTTCGAAAAGTTCCATAGAATCTAATTTTCAGATGATTTTTTTGCATGGACTTCTATCATAACCTTCCCTCTTAACATATATAAATGATATGTGAAGTCTCATATCATTTCAAATAGTCCCCAATAAAATTTTATTTTTTTGACCGAAACTAGTGTATAATATACTATGATTTTTGACCGAAACTTGCATTTCGAAAGGTTTCATAGAATCTATTTTTCGGATGATTTTTTTCCATGGACTTCCGTCATAACCTTCCCTCTTAACATACATAAATGATTTGAAATTTCTCTAATCATTTCAAATAGTCCCAAATAAAATTTTATTTTTTTGACCGAAACTAGTGTATAATATGCTATGATTTTTGACCGAATCTTGCATTTCCAAACGTTTCATCGTATCTAATTTTCAGATGATTTTTTTGCATGGACTTCCATCATAAGCGTCCCTCTCAACATATATAAATGATATGTGAAGTCTTTTATTATTTCGAATAGTCCCCAATTAAATTTGATTTTTTGACCGAAACTAGTGTATAATATACTATTATTTTTGACCGAAACTTGCACTTCGAAAAGTTTCGTAGAATCTAATTTTCCAATGATTTTTTTCATGGACTTCCATTATAACTTTCCCTTGTAAAATATAACAATGATATGTTCATTTTCGTATCATTTCGAATAGTCCCCGATTTAATTTTATATTTGACTGAAACTAGTATAAACTAGTGTATAATATATTATGATTTTTTGACTGAAACATGCATTTCGAAAATTTCATAGAATCTATTTTTCAGATGATTTTTTTGCATGTACTTCCATCATAATCTTCCCTCTTAACATACATAAATGATTTGAAAAGTCTCGAATCATTTCAAATAGTCCCTAATTAAATTTTATTTATTTGACCGAAACTAGTTTATAATATACTGTGATTTTTGACCGAATCTTGCATTTCGAAAAGTTTCATAGAATCTAATTTTCAGATGAATTTTTTGCATGGACTTCCATCATAACCTTCCCTCTCAACATATATAAATGATATGTGAATTCTTGTATAATTTTGAATAGTCCCCAATTAAATTTGATTTTTTTGACCGAAACTAGTGTATAATATACAATGATTTTTGACCGAAACTTGCATTTCGAAAAGTTTCGTAGAATTTAATTTTCCAATGATTTTTTACATGGACTTCCATTATAACCTTCCCTCGTAAACTATAAAAATGATATCTTCATTTTCGTATCATTTCGAATAGTCCCCTATTTAATTTGATTTTTGGCCGAAACTACTATAAACTAGTGTATAATTTACTATGATTTTTGACCGAAACTGGCATTTCGAAAAGTTCCATAGAATCTAATTTTCAGATGATTTTTTTGCATGGACTTCTATCATAACCTTCCCTCTTAACATATATAAATGATATGTGAAGTCTCATATCATTTCAAATAGTCCCCAATAAAATTTTATTTTTTTGACCGAAACTAGTGTATAATATACTATGATTTTTGACCGAAACTTGCATTTCGAAAGGTTTCATAGAATCTATTTTTCGGATGATTTTTTTCCATGGACTTCCGTCATAACCTTCCCTCTTAACATACATAAATGATTTGAAATTTCTAGAATCATTTCAAATAGTCCCAAATAAAATTTAATTTTTTTGACCGAAACTAGTGTATAATATGCTATGATTTTTGACCGAATCTTGCATTTCCAAACGTTTCATCGTATCTAATTTTCAGATGATTTTTTTGCATGGACTTCCATCATAACCGTCCCTCTCAACATATATAAATGATTTGTGAAGTCTTTTATTATTTCGAATAGTCCCCAATTAAATTTGATTTTTTGACCGAAACTGGTGTATAATATACTATGCTTTTTGACCGAAACTTGCACTTCGAAAAGTTTCGTAGAATCTAATTTTCCAATGATTTTTTTCATGGACTTCCATTATAACTTACCCTTGTAAAATATAACAATGATATGTGCATTTTCGTATCATTTCGAATAGTCCCCGATTTAATTTTATATTTGACCGAAACTAGTATAAACTAGTGTATAATATATTATGATTTTTTGACTGAAACATGCATTTCGAAAATTTCATAGAATCTATTTTTCAGATGATTTTTTTGCATGTACATCCATCATAATCTTCCCTCTTAACATACATAAATGATTTGAAAAGTCTCGAATCATTTCAAATAGTCCCTAATTAAATTTTATTTTTTTCACCGAAACTAGTTTATAATATACTGCGATTTTTGACCGAATCTTGCATTTCGAAAAGCTTCATAGAATCTAATTTTCATATGAATTTTTTGCATGGACTTCCATCATAACCTTCCCTCTCAACATATATAAATGATATGTGAATTCTTGTATAATTTCGAATAGTCCCCAATTAAATTTGATTTTTTTGACCGAAACTAGTGTATAATATACAATGATTTTTGACCGAAACTTGCATTTCGAAAAGTTTCGTAGAATTTAATTTTCCAATGATTTTTTACATGGACTTCCATTATAACCTTCCCTCGTAAATTATAAAAATGATATCTTCATTTTCGTATCATTTCGAATAGTCCCCTATTTAATTTGATTTTTGGCCGAAACTAGTATAAACTAGTGTATAATTTACTATGATTTTTGACCGAAACTGGCATTTCGAAAAGTTCCATAGAATCTAATTTTCAGATGATTTTTTTGCTTGGACTTCTATCATAACCTTCCCTCTTAACATATATAAATGATATGTGAAGTCTCATATCATTTCAAATAGTCCCCAATAAAATTTTATTTTTTTGACCGAAACTAGTGTATAATATACTATGATTTTTGACCGAAACTTGCATTTCGAAAGGTTTCATAGAATCTATTTTTCGGATGATTTTTTTCCATGGACTTCCGTCATAACCTTCCCTCTTAACATACATAAATGATTTGAAATTTCTCTAATCATTTCAAATAGTCCCAAATAAAATTTTATTTTTTTGACCGAAACTAGTGTATAATATGCTATGATTTTTGACCGAATCTTGCATTTCCAAACGTTTCATCGTATCTAATTTTCAGATGATTTTTTTGCATGGACTTCCATCATAACCGTCCCTCTCAACATATATAAATGATTTGTGAAGTCTTTTATTATTTCGAATAGTCCCCAATTAAATTTGATTTTTTGACCGAAACTGGTGTATAATATACTATTATTTTTGACCGAAACTTGCACTTCGAAAAGTTTCGTAGAATCTAATTTTCCAATGATTTTTTTGATGGACTTCCATTATAACTTACCCTTGTAAAATATAACAATGATATGTTCATTTTCGTATCATTTCGAATAGTCCCCGATTTAATTTTATATTTGACCGAAACTAGTATAAACTAGTGTATAATATATTATGATTTTTTGACTGAAACATGCATTTCGAAAATTTCATAGAATCTATTTTTCAGATGATTTTTTTGCATGTACTTCCATCATAATCTTCCCTCTTAACATACATAAATGATTTGAAAAGTCTCGAATCATTTCAAATAGTCCCTAATTAAATTTTATTTTTTTCACCGAAACTAGTTTATAATATACTGTGATTTTTGACCGAATCTTGCATTTCGAAAAGTTTCATAGAATCTAATTTTCAGATAAATTTTTTGCATGGACTTCCATCATAACCTTCCCTCTCAACATATATAAATGATATGTGAATTCTTGTATAATTTCGAATAGTCCCCAATTAAATTTGATTTTTTTGACCGAAACTAGTGTATAATATACAATGATTTTTGACCGAAACTTGCATTTCGAAAAGTTTCGTAGAATTTAATTTTCCAATGATTTTTTACATGGACTTCCATTATAACCTTCCCTCGTAAATTATAAAAATGATATCTTCATTTTCGTATCATTTCGAATAGTCCCCTATTTAATTTGATTTTTGGCCGAAACTAGTATAAACTAGTGTATAATTTACTATGATTTTTGACCGAAACTGGCATTTCGAAAAGTTCCATAGAATCTAATTTTCAGATGATTTTTTTGCATGGAATTCTATCATAACCTTCCCTCTTAACATATATAAATGATATGTGAAGTCTCATATCATTTCAAATAGTCCCCAATAAAATTTTATTTTTTTGACCGAAACTAGTGTATAATATACTATGATTTTTGACCGAAACTTGCATTTCGAAAGGTTTCATAGAATCTATTTTTCGGATGATTTTTTTCCATGGACTTCCGTCATAACCTTCCCTCTTAACATACATAAATGATTTGAAATTTCTCTAATCATTTCAAATAGTCCCAAATAAAATTTTATTTTTTTGACCGAAACTAGTGTATAATATGCTATGATTTTTGACCGAATCTTGCATTTCCAAACGTTTCATCGTATCTAATTTTCAGATGATTTTTTTGCATGGACTTCCATCATAACCGTCCCTCTCAACATATATAAATGATTTGTGAAGTCTTTTATTATTTCGAATAGTCCCCAATTAAATTTGATTTTTTGACCGAAACTGGTGTATAATATACTATTATTTTTGACCGAAACTTGCACTTCGAAAAGTTTCGTAGAATCTAATTTTCCAATGATTTTTTTGATGGACTTCCATTATAACTTACCCTTGTAAAATATAACAATGATATGTTCATTTTCGTATCATTTCGAATAGTCCCCGATTTAATTTTATATTTGACCGAAACTAGTATAAACTAGTGTATAATATATTATGATTTTTTGACTGAAACATGCATTTCGAAAATTTCATAGAATCTATTTTTCAGATGATTTTTTTGCATGTACTTCCATCATAATCTTCCCTCTTAACATACATAAATGATTTGAAAAGTCTCGAATCATTTCAAATAGTCCCTAATTAAATTTTATTTTTTTCACCGAAACTAGTTTATAATATACTGTGATTTTTGACCGAATCTTGCATTTCGAAAAGTTTCATAGAATCTAATTTTCAGATAAATTTTTTGCATGGACTTCCATCATAACCTTCCCTCTCAACATATATAAATGATATGTGAATTCTTGTATAATTTCGAATAGTCCCCAATTAAATTTGATTTTTTTGACCGAAACTAGTGTATAATATACAATGATTTTTGACCGAAACTTGCATTTCGAAAAGTTTCGTAGAATTTAATTTTCCAATGATTTTTTACATGGACTTCCATTATAACCTTCCCTCGTAAATTATAAAAATGATATCTTCATTTTCGTATCATTTCGAATAGTCCCCTATTTAATTTGATTTTTGGCCGAAACTAGTATAAACTAGTGTATAATTTACTATGATTTTTGACCGAAACTGGCATTTCGAAAAGTTCCATAGAATCTAATTTTCAGATGATTTTTTTGCATGGAATTCTATCATAACCTTCCCTCTTAACATATATAAATGATATGTGAAGTCTCATATCATTTCAAATAGTCCCCAATAAAATTTTATTTTTTTGACCGAAACTAGTGTATAATATACTATGATTTTTGACCGAAACTTGCATTTCGAAAGGTTTCATAGAATCTATTTTTCGGATGATTTTTTTCCATGGACTTCCGTCATAACCTTCCCTCTTAACATACATAAATGATTTGAAATTTCTCTAATCATTTCAAATAGTCCCAAATAAAATTTTACTTTTTTGACCGAAACTAGTGTATAATATGCTATGATTTTTTACCGAATCTTGCATTTCCAAACGTTTCATCGTATCTAATTTTCAGATGATTTTTTTGCATGGAATTCCATCATAACCGTCCCTCTCAACATATATAAATGATTTGTGAAGTATTTTATTATTTCGAATAGTCCCCAATTAAATTTGATTTTTTGACCGAAACTGGTGTATAATATACTATGCTTTTTGACCGAAACTTGCACTTCGAAAAGTTTCGTAGAATCTAATTTTCCAATGATTTTTTTCATGGACTTCCATTATAACTTACCCTTGTAAAATATAACAATGATATGTGCATTTTCGTATCATTTCGAATAGTCCCCGATTTAATTTTATATTTGACCGAAACTAGTATAAACTAGTGTATAATATATTATGATTTTTTGACTGAAACATGCATTTCGAAAATTTCATAGAATCTATTTTTCAGATGATTTTTTTGCATGTACTTCCATCATAATCTTCCCTCTTAACATACATAAATGATTTGAAAAGTCTCGAATCATTTCAAATAGTCCCTAATTAAATTTTATTTATTTGACCGAAACTAGTTTATAATATACTGTGATTTTTGACCGAATCTTGCATTTCGAAAAGTTTCATAGAATCTAATTTTCAGATGAATTTTTTGCATGGACTTCCATCATAACCTTCCCTCTCAACATATATAAATGATATGTGAATTCTTGTATAATTTCGAATAGTCCCCAATTAAATTTGATTTTTTTGACCGAAACTAGTGTATAATATACAATGATTTTTGACCGAAACTTGCATTTCGAAAAGTTTCGTAGAATTTAATTTTCCAATGATTTTTTACATGGACTTCCATTATAACCTTCCCTCGTAAACTATAAAAATGATATCTTCATTTTCGTATCATTTCGAATAGTCCCCTATTTAATTTGATTTTTGGCCGAAACTACTATAAACTAGTGTATAATTTACTATGATTTTTGACCGAAACTGGCATTTCGAAAAGTTCCATAGAATCTAATTTTCAGATGATTTTTTTGCATGGACTTCTATCATAACCTTCCCTCTTAACATATATAAATGATATATGAAGTCTCATATCATTTCAAATAGTCCCCAATAAAATTTTATTTTTTTGACCGAAACTAGTGTATAATATACTATGAATTTTGACCGAAACTTGCATTTCGAAAGGTTTCATAGAATCTATTTTTCGGATGATTTTTTTCCATGGACTTCCGTCATAACCTTCCCTCTTAACATACATAAATGATTTGAAATTTCTCGAATCATTTCAAATAGTCCCAAATAAAATTTTAATTTTTTGACCGAAACTAGTGTATAATATGCTATGATTTTTGACCGAATCTTGCATTTCCAAACGTTTCATCGTATCTAATTTTCAGATGATTTTTTTGCATGGACTTCCATCATAACCGTCCCTCTCAACATATATAAATGATTTGTGAAGTCTTTTATTATTTCGAATAGTCCCCAATTAAATTTGATTTTTTGACCGAAACTAGTGTATAATATACTATTATTTTTGACCGAAACTTGCACTTCGAAAAGTTTCGTAGAATCTAATTTTCCAATGATTTTTTTCATGGACTTCCATTATAACTTTGCCTTGTAAAATATAACAATGATATGTTCATTTTCGTATCATTTCGAATAATCCCCGATTTAATTTTATATTTGACCGAAACTAGTATAAACTAGTGTATAATATATTATGATTTTTTGACTGAAACATGCATTTCGAAAATTTCATAGAATCTATTTTTCAGATGATTTTTTTACATGTACTTCCATCATAATCTTCCCTCTTAACATACATAAATGATTTGAAAAGTCTCGAATCATTTCAAATAGTCCCTAATTAAATTTTATTTATTTGACCGAAACTAGTTTATAATATACTGTGATTTCTGACCGAATCTTGCATTTCGAAAAGTTTCATAGAATCTAATTTTCAGATGAATTTTTTGCATGGACTTCCATCATAACCTTCCCTCTCAACATATATAAATGATATGTGAATTCTTGTATAATTTCGAATAGTCCCCAATTAAATTTGATTTTTTTGACCGAAACTAGTGTATAATATTCAATGATTTTTGACCGAAACTTGCATTTCGAAAAGTTTCGTAGAATTTAATTTTCCAATGATTTTTTACATGGACTTCCATTATAACCTTCCCTCGTAAACTATAAAAATGATATCTTCATTTTCGTATCATTTCGAATAGTCCCCTATTTAATTTGATTTTTGGCCGAAACTACTATAAACTAGTGTATAATTTACTATGATTTTTGACCGAAACTGGCATTTCGAAAAGTTCCATAGAATCTAATTTTCAGATGATTTTTTTGCATGGACTTCTATCATAACCTTCCCTCTTAACATATATAAATGATATGTGAAGTCTCATATCATTTCAAATAGTCCCCAATAAAATTTTATTTTTTTGACCGAAACTAGTGTATAATATACTATGATTTTTGACCGAAACTTGCATTTCGAAAGGTTTCATAGAATCTATTTTTCGGATGATTTTTTTCCATGGACTTCCGTCATAACCTTCCCTCTTAACATACATAAATGATTTGAAATTTCTCGAATCATTTCAAATAGTCCCAAATAAAATTTTATTTTTTTGACCGAAACTAGTGTATAATATGCTATGATTTTTGACCGAATCTTGCATTTCCAAACGTTTCATCGTATCTAATTTTCAGATGATTTTTTTGCATGGACTTCCATCATAACCGTCCCTCTCAACATATATAAATGATTTGTGAAGTCTTTTATTATTTCGAATAGTCCCCAATTAAATTTGATTTTTTGACCGAAACTGGTGTATAATATACTATGCTTTTTGACCGAAACTTGCACTTCGAAAAGTTTCGTAGAATCTAATTTTCCAATGATTTTTTTCATGGACTTCCATTATAACTTACCCTTGTAAAATATAACAATGATATGTGCATTTTCGTATCATTTCGAATAGTCCCCGATTTAATTTTATATTTGACCGAAACTAGTATAAACTAGTGTATAATATATTATGATTTTTTGACTGAAACATGCATTTCGAAAATTTCATAGAATCTATTTTTCAGATGATTTTTTTGCATGTACTTCCATCATAATCTTCCCTCTTAACATACATAAATGATTTGAAAAGTCTCGAATCATTTCAAATAGTCCCTAATTAAATTTTATTTATTTGACCGAAACTAGTTTATAATATACTGTGATTTTTGACCGAATCTTGCATTTCGAAAAGTTTCATAGAATCTAATTTTCAGATGAATTTTTTGCATGGACTTCCATCATAACCTTCCCTCTCAACATATATAAATGATATGTGAATTCTTGTATAATTTCGAATAGTCCCCAATTAAATTTGATTTTTTTGACCGAAACTAGTGTATAATATACAATGATTTTTGACCGAAACTTGCATTTCGAAAAGTTTCGTAGAATTTAATTTTCCAATGATTTTTTACATGGACTTCCATTATAACCTTCCCTCGTAAACTATAAAAATGATATCTTCATTTTCGTATCATTTCGAATAGTCCCCTATTTAATTTGATTTTTGGCCGAAACTACTATAAACTAGTGTATAATTTACTATGATTTTTGACCGAAACTGGCATTTCGAAAAGTTCCATAGAATCTAATTTTCAGATGATTTTTTTGCATGGACTTCTATCATAACCTTCCCTCTTAACATATATAAATGATATGTGAAGTCTCATATCATTTCAAATAGTCCCCAATAAAATTTTATTTTTTTGACCGAAACTAGTGTATAATATACTATGATTTTTGACCGAAACTTGCATTTCGAAAGGTTTCATAGAATCTATTTTTCGGATGATTTTTTTTCCATGGACTTCCGTCATAACCTTCCCTCTTAACATACATAAATGATTTGAAATTTCTCGAATCATTTCAAATAGTCCCAAATAAAATTTTAATTTTTTGACCGAAACTAGTGTATAATATGCTATGATTTTTGACCGAATCTTGCATTTCCAAACGTTTCATCGTATCTAATTTTCAGATGATTTTTTTGCATGGACTTCCATCATAACCGTCCCTCTCAACATATATAAATGATTTGTGAAGTCTTTTATTATTTCGAATAGTCCCCAATTAAATTTGATTTTTTGACCGAAACTAGTGTATAATATACTATTATTTTTGACCGAAACTTGCACTTCGAAAAGTTTCGTAGAATCTAATTTTCCAATGATTTTTTTCATGGACTTCCATTATAACTTTGCCTTGTAAAATATAACAATGATATGTTCATTTTCGTATCATTTCGAATAATCCCCGATTTAATTTTATATTTGACCGAAACTAGTATAAACTAGTGTATAATATATTATGATTTTTTGACTGAAACATGCATTTCGAAAATTTCATAGAATCTATTTTTCAGATGATTTTTTTACATGTACTTCCATCATAATCTTCCCTCTTAACATACATAAATGATTTGAAAAGTCTCGAATCATTTCAAATAGTCCCTAATTAAATTTTATTTATTTGACCGAAACTAGTTTATAATATACTGTGATTTCTGACCGAATCTTGCATTTCGAAAAGTTTCATAGAATCTAATTTTCAGATGAATTTTTTGCATGGACTTCCATCATAACCTTCCCTCTCAACATATATAAATGATATGTGAATTCTTGTATAATTTCGAATAGTCCCCAATTAAATTTGATTTTTTTGACCGAAACTAGTGTATAATATTCAATGATTTTTGACCGAAACTTGCATTTCGAAAAGTTTCGTAGAATTTAATTTTCCAATGATTTTTTACATGGACTTCCATTATAACCTTCCCTCGTAAACTATAAAAATGATATCTTCATTTTCGTATCATTTCGAATAGTCCCCTATTTAATTTGATTTTTGGCCGAAACTACTATAAACTAGTGTATAATTTACTATGATTTTTGACCGAAACTGGCATTTCGAAAAGTTCCATAGAATCTAATTTTCAGATGATTTTTTTGCATGGACTTCTATCATAACCTTCCCTCTTAACATATATAAATGATATGTGAAGTCTCATATCATTTCAAATAGTCCCCAATAAAATTTTATTTTTTTGACCGAAACTAGTGTATAATATACTATGATTTTTGACCGAAACTTGCATTTCGAAAGGTTTCATAGAATCTATTTTTCGGATGATTTTTTTCCATGGACTTCCGTCATAACCTTCCCTCTTAACATACATAAATGATTTGAAATTTCTCGAATCATTTCAAATAGTCCCAAATAAAATTTTATTTTTTTGACCGAAACTAGTGTATAATATGCTATGATTTTTGACCGAATCTTGCATTTCCAAACGTTTCATCGTATCTAATTTTCAGATGATTTTTTTGCATGGACTTCCATCATAACCGTCCCTCTCAACATATATAAATGATTTGTGAAGTCTTTTATTATTTCGAATAGTCCCCAATTAAATTTGATTTTTTGACCGAAACTGGTGTATAATATACTATGCTTTTTGACCGAAACTTGCACTTCGAAAAGTTTCGTAGAATCTAATTTTCCAATGATTTTTTTCATGGACTTCCATTATAACTTACCCTTGTAAAATATAACAATGATATGTGCATTTTCGTATCATTTCGAATAGTCCCCGATTTAATTTTATATTTGACCGAAACTAGTATAAACTAGTGTATAATATATTATGATTTTTTGACTGAAACATGCATTTCGAAAATTTCATAGAATCTATTTTTCAGATGATTTTTTTGCATGTACTTCCATCATAATCTTCCCTCTTAACATACATAAATGATTTGAAAAGTCTCGAATCATTTCAAATAGTCCCTAATTAAATTTTATTTATTTGACCGAAACTAGTTTATAATATACTGTGATTTTTGACCGAATCTTGCATTTCGAAAAGTTTCATAGAATCTAATTTTCAGATGAATTTTTTGCATGGACTTCCATCATAACCTTCCCTCTCAACATATATAAATGATATGTGAATTCTTGTATAATTTCGAATAGTCCCCAATTAAATTTGATTTTTTTGACCGAAACTAGTGTATAATATACAATGATTTTTGACCGAAACTTGCATTTCGAAAAGTTTCGTAGAATTTAATTTTCCAATGATTTTTTACATGGACTTCCATTATAACCTTCCCTCGTAAACTATAAAAATGATATCTTCATTTTCGTATCATTTCGAATAGTCCCCTATTTAATTTGATTTTTGGCCGAAACTACTATAAACTAGTGTATAATTTACTATGATTTTTGACCGAAACTGGCATTTCGAAAAGTTCCATAGAATCTAATTTTCAGATGATTTTTTTGCATGGACTTCTATCATAACCTTCCCTCTTAACATATATAAATGATATGTGAAGTCTCATATCATTTCAAATAGTCCCCAATAAAATTTTATTTTTTTGACCGAAACTAGTGTATAATATACTATGATTTTTGACCGAAACTTGCATTTCGAAAGGTTTCATAGAATCTATTTTTCGGATGATTTTTTTTCCATGGACTTCCGTCATAACCTTCCCTCTTAACATACATAAATGATTTGAAATTTCTCGAATCATTTCAAATAGTCCCAAATAAATTTTATTTTTTTGACCGAAACTAGTGTATAATATGCTATGATTTTTGACCGAATCTTGCATTTCCAAACGTTTCATCGTATCTAATTTTCAGATGATTTTTTTGCATGGACTTCCATCATAACCGTCCCTCTCAACATATATAAATGATTTGTGAAGTCTTTTATTATTTCGAATAGTCCCCAATTAAATTTGATTTTTTGACCGAAACTGGTGTATAATATACTATGCTTTTTGACCGAAACTTGCACTTCGAAAAGTTTCGTAGAATCTAATTTTCCAATGATTTTTTTCATGGACTTCCATTATAACTTTGCCTTGTAAAATATAACAATGATATGTTCATTTTCGTATCATTTCGAATAATCCCCGATTTAATTTTATATTTGACCGAAACTAGTATAAACTAGTGTATAATATATTATGATTTTTTGACTGAAACATGCATTTCGAAAATTTCATAGAATCTATTTTTCAGATGATTTTTTTACATGTACTTCCATCATAATCTTCCCTCTTAACATACATAAATGATTTGAAAAGTCTCGAATCATTTCAAATAGTCCCTAATTAAATTTTATTTATTTGACCGAAACTAGTTTATAATATACTGTGATTTCTGACCGAATCTTGCATTTCGAAAAGTTTCATAGAATCTAATTTTCAGATGAATTTTTTGCATGGACTTCCATCATAACCTTCCCTCTCAACATATATAAATGATATGTGAATTCTTGTATAATTTCGAATAGTCCCCAATTAAATTTGATTTTTTTGACCGAAACTAGTGTATAATATACAATGATTTTTGACCGAAACTTGCATTTCGAAAAGTTTCGTAGAATTTAATTTTCCAATGATTTTTTACATGGACTTCCATTATAACCTTCCCTCGTAAACTATAAAAATGATATCTTCATTTTCGTATCATTTCGAATAGTCCCCTATTTAATTTGATTTTTGGCCGAAACTACTATAAACTAGTGTATAATTTACTATGATTTTTGACCGAAACTGGCATTTCGAAAAGTTCCATAGAATCTAATTTTCAGATGATTTTTTTGCATGGACTTCTATCATAACCTTCCCTCTTAACATATATAAATGATATGTGAAGTCTCATATCATTTCAAATAGTCCCCAATAAAATTTTATTTTTTTGACCGAAACTAGTGTATAATATACTATGATTTTTGACCGAAACTTGCATTTCGAAAGGTTTCATAGAATCTATTTTTCGGATGATTTTTTTCCATGGACTTCCGTCATAACCTTCCCTCTTAACATACATAAATGATTTGAAATTTCTCGAATCATTTCAAATAGTCCCAAATAAAATTTTATTTTTTTGACCGAAACTAGTGTATAATATGCTATGATTTTTGACCGAATCTTGCATTTCCAAACGTTTCATCGTATCTAATTTTCAGATGATTTTTTTGCATGGACTTCCATCATAACCGTCCCTCTCAACATATATAAATGATTTGTGAAGTCTTTTATTATTTCGAATAGTCCCCAATTAAATTTGATTTTTTGACCGAAACTGGTGTATAATATACTATGCTTTTTGACCGAAACTTGCACTTCGAAAAGTTTCGTAGAATCTAATTTTCCAATGATTTTTTTCATGGACTTCCATTATAACTTACCCTTGTAAAATATAACAATGATATGTGCATTTTCGTATCATTTCGAATAGTCCCCGATTTAATTTTATATTTGACCGAAACTAGTATAAACTAGTGTATAATATATTATGATTTTTTGACTGAAACATGCATTTCGAAAATTTCATAGAATCTATTTTTCAGATGATTTTTTTGCATGTACTTCCATCATAATCTTCCCTCTTAACATACATAAATGATTTGAAAAGTCTCGAATCATTTCAAATAGTCCCTAATTAAATTTTATTTATTTGACCGAAACTAGTTTATAATATACTGTGATTTTTGACCGAATCTTGCATTTCGAAAAGTTTCATAGAATCTAATTTTCAGATGAATTTTTTGCATGGACTTCCATCATAACCTTCCCTCTCAACATATATAAATGATATGTGAATTCTTGTATAATTTCGAATAGTCCCCAATTAAATTTGATTTTTTTGACCGAAACTAGTGTATAATATACAATGATTTTTGACCGAAACTTGCATTTCGAAAAGTTTCGTAGAATTTAATTTTCCAATGATTTTTTACATGGACTTCCATTATAACCTTCCCTCGTAAACTATAAAAATGATATCTTCATTTTCGTATCATTTCGAATAGTCCCCTATTTAATTTGATTTTTGGCCGAAACTACTATAAACTAGTGTATAATTTACTATGATTTTTGACCGAAACTGGCATTTCGAAAAGTTCCATAGAATCTAATTTTCAGATGATTTTTTTGCATGGACTTCTATCATAACCTTCCCTCTTAACATATATAAATGATATGTGAAGTCTCATATCATTTCAAATAGTCCCCAATAAAATTTTATTTTTTTGACCGAAACTAGTGTATAATATACTATGATTTTTGACCGAAACTTGCATTTCGAAAGGTTTCATAGAATCTATTTTTCGGATGATTTTTTTTCCATGGACTTCCGTCATAACCTTCCCTCTTAACATACATAAATGATTTGAAATTTCTCGAATCATTTCAAATAGTCCCAAATAAATTTTATTTTTTTGACCGAAACTAGTGTATAATATGCTATGATTTTTGACCGAATCTTGCATTTCCAAACGTTTCATCGTATCTAATTTTCAGATGATTTTTTTGCATGGACTTCCATCATAACCGTCCCTCTCAACATATATAAATGATTTGTGAAGTCTTTTATTATTTCGAATAGTCCCCAATTAAATTTGATTTTTTGACCGAAACTGGTGTATAATATACTATGCTTTTTGACCGAAACTTGCACTTCGAAAAGTTTCGTAGAATCTAATTTTCCAATGATTTTTTTCATGGACTTCCATTATAACTTACCCTTGTAAAATATAACAATGATATGTGCATTTTCGTATCATTTCGAATAGTCCCCGATTTAATTTTATATTTGACCGAAACTAGTATAAACTAGTGTATAATATATTATGATTTTTTGACTGAAACATGCATTTCGAAAATTTCATAGAATCTATTTTTCAGATGATTTTTTTGCATGTACTTCCATCATAATCTTCCCTCTTAACATACATAAATGATTTGAAAAGTCTCGAATCATTTCAAATAGTCCCTAATTAAATTTTATTTATTTGACCGAAACTAGTTTATAATATACTGTGATTTTTGACCGAATCTTGCATTTCGAAAAGTTTCATAGAATCTAATTTTCAGATGAATTTTTTGCATGGACTTCCATCATAACCTTCCCTCTCAACATATATAAATGATATGTGAATTCTTGTATAATTTCGAATAGTCCCCAATTAAATTTGATTTTTTTGACCGAAACTAGTGTATAATATACAATGATTTTTGACCGAAACTTGCATTTCGAAAAGTTTCGTAGAATTTAATTTTCCAATGATTTTTTACATGGACTTCCTTTATAACCTTCCCTCGTAAATTATAAAAATGATATCTTCATTTTCGTATCATTTCGAATAGTCCCCTATTTAATTTGATTTTTGGCCGAAACTAGTATAAACTAGTGTATAATTTACTATGATTTTTGACCGAAACTGGCATTTCGAAAAGTTCCATAGAATCTAATTTTCAAATGATTTTTTTGCATGGACTTCTATCATAACCTTCCCTCTTAACATATATAAATGATATGTGAAGTCTCATATCATTTCAAATAGTCCCCAATAAAATTTTATTTTTTTGACCGAAACTAGTGTATAATATACTATGATTTTTGACCGAAACTTGCATTTCGAAAGGTTTCATAGAATCTATTTTTCGGATGATTTTTTTCCATGGACTTCCGTCATAACCTTCCCTCTTAACATACATAAATGATTTGAAATTTCTCGAATCATTTCAAATAGTCCCAAATAAAATTTTATTTTTTTGACCGAAACTAGTGTATAATATGCTATGATTTTTGACCGAATCTTACATTTCCAAACGTTTCATCGTATCTAATTTTCAGATGATTTTTTTGCATGGACTTCCATCATAACCGTCCCTCTCAACATATATAAATGATTTGTGAAGTCTTTTATTATTTCGAATAGTCCCCAATTAAATTTGATTTTTTGACCGAAACTGGTGTATAATATACTATGCTTTTTGACCGAAACTTGCACTTCGAAAAGTTTCGTAGAATCTAATTTTCCAATGATTTTTTTCATGGACTTCCATTATAACTTACCCTTGTAAAATATAACAATGATATGTGCATTTTCGTATCATTTCGAATAGTCCCCGATTTAATTTTATATTTGACCGAAACTAGTATAAACTAGTGTATAATATATTATGATTTTTTGACTGAAACATGCATTTCGAAAATTTCATAGAATCTATTTTTCAGATGATTTTTTTGCATGTACTTCCATCATAATCTTCCCTCTTAACATAAATAAATGATTTGAAAAGTCTCGAATCATTTCAAATAGTCCCTAATTAAATTTTATTTTTTCACCGAAACTAGTTTATAATATACTGTGATTTTTGACCGAATCTTGCATTTCGAAAAGTTTCATACAATCTAATTTTCAGATGAATTTTTTGCATGGACTTCCATCATAACCTTCCCTCTCAACATATATAAATGATATGTGAATTCTTTTATAATTTCGAATAGTCCCCAATTAAATTTGATTTTTTTGACCGAAACTAGTGTATAATATACAATGATTTTTGACCGAAACTTGCATTTCGAAAAGTTTCGTAGAATTTAATTTTCCAATGATTTTTTACATGGACTTCCATTATAACCTTCCCTCGTAAATTATAAAAATGATATCTTCATTTTCGTATCATTTCGAATAGTCCCCTATTTAATTTGATTTTTGGCCGAAACTAGTATAAACTAGTGTATAATTTACTATGATTTTTGACCGAAACTGGCATTTCGAAAAGTTCCATAGAATCTAATTTTCAGATGATTTTTTTGCATGGACTTCTATCATAACCTTCCCTCTTAACATATATAAATGATATGTGAAGTCTCATATCATTTCAAATAGTCCCCAATAAAATTTTATTTTTTTGACCGAAACTAGTGTATAATATACTATGATTTTTGACCGAAACTTGCATTTCGAAAGGTTTCATAGAATCTATTTTTCGGATGATTTTTTTCCATGGACTTCCGTCATAACCTTCCCTCTTAACATACATAAATGATTTGAAATTTCTCGAATCATTTCAAATAGTCCCAAATAAAATTTTATTTTTTTGACCGAAACTAGTGTATAATATGCTATGATTTTTGACCGAATCTTGCATTTCCAAACGTTTCATCGTATCTAATTTTCAGATGATTTTTTTGCATGGACTTCCATCATAAGCGTCCCTCTCAACATATATAAATGATATGTGAAGTCTTTTATTATTTCGAATAGTCCCCAATTAAATTTGATTTTTTGACCGAAACTAGTGTATAATATACTATTATTTTTGACCGAAACTTGCACTTCGAAAAGTTTCGTAGAATCTAATTTTCCAATGATTTTTTTCATGGACTTCCATTATAACTTTCCCTTGTAAAATATAACAATGATATGTTCATTTTCGTATCATTTCGAATAGTCCCCGATTTAATTTTATATTTGACCGAAACTAGTATAAACTAGTGTATAATATATTATGATTTTTTGACTGAAACATGCATTTCGAAAATTTCATAGAATCTATTTTTCAGATGATTTTTTTGCATGTACTTCCATCATAATCTTCCCTCTTAACATACATAAATGATTTGAAAAGTCTCGAATCATTTCAAATAGTCCCTAATTAAATTTTATTTATTTGACCGAAACTAGTTTATAATATACTGTGATTTTTGACCGAATCTTGCATTTCGAAAAGTTTCATAGAATCTAATTTTCAGATGAATTTTTTG
The DNA here is from genome assembly GCA_963966055.1 of Lathyrus aphaca. Taxonomy (NCBI): domain Eukaryota; kingdom Viridiplantae; phylum Streptophyta; class Magnoliopsida; order Fabales; family Fabaceae; genus Lathyrus; species Lathyrus aphaca. The sequence goes on along the minus strand of OZ014524.1, from coordinate 558,521,583 downwards.
CATGGACTTCCATCATAACCTTCCCTCTCAACATATATAAATGATATGTGAATTCTTTTATAATTTCGAATAGTCCCCAATTAAATTTGATTTTTTTGACCGAAACTAGTGTATAATATACAATGATTTTTGACCGAAACTTGCATTTCGAAAAGTTTCGTAGAATTTAATTTTCCAATGATTTTTAACATGGACTTCCATTATAACCTTCCCTCGTAAACTATAAAAATGATATCTTCATTTTCGTATCATTTCGAATAGTCCCCTATTTAATTTGATTTTTGGCCGAAACTACTATAAACTAGTGTATAATTTACTATGATTTTTGACCGAAACTGGCATTTCGAAAAGTTCCATAGAATCTAATTTTCAGATGATTTTTTTGCATGGACTTCTATCATAACCTTCCCTCTTAACATATATAAATGATATGTGAAGTCTCATATCATTTCAAATAGTCCCCAATAAAATTTTATTTTTTTGACCGAAACTAGTGTATAATATACTATGATTTTTGACCGAAACTTGCATTTCGAAAGGTTTCATAGAATCTATTTTTCGGATGATTTTTTTCCATGGACTTCCGTCATAACCTTCCCTCTTAACATACATAAATGATTTGAAATTTCTCGAATCATTTCAAATAGTCCCAAATAAAATTTTATTTTTTTGACCGAAACTAGTGTATAATATGCTATGATTTTTGACCGAATCTTGCATTTCCAAACGTTTCATCGTATCTAATTTTCAGATGATTTTTTTGCATGGACTTCCATCATAACCGTCCCTCTCAACATATATAAATGATTTGTGAAGTCTTTTATTATTTCGAATAGTCCCCAATTAAATTTGATTTTTTGACCGAAACTGGTGTATAATATACTATGCTTTTTGACCGAAACTTGCACTTCGAAAAGTTTCGTAGAATCTAATTTTCCAATGATTTTTTTCATGGACTTCCATTATAACTTTCCCTTGTAAAATATAACAATGATATGTGCATTTTCGTATCATTTCGAATAGTCCCCGATTTAATTTTATATTTGACCGAAACTAGTATAAACTAGTGTATAATATATTATGATTTTTTGACTGAAACATGCATTTCGAAAATTTCATAGAATCTATTTTTCAGATGATTTTTTTGCATGTACTTCCATCATAATCTTCCCTCTTAACATAAATAAATGATTTGAAAAGTCTCGAATCATTTCAAATAGTCCCTAATTAAATTTTATTTATTTGACCGAAACTAGTTTATAATATACTGTGATTTTTGACCGAATCTTGCATTTCGAAAAGTTTCATAGAATCTAATTTTCAGATGAATTTTTTGCATGGACTTCCATCATAACCTTCCCTCTCAACATATATAAATGATATGTGAATTCTTGTATAATTTCGAATAGTCCCCAATTAAATTTGATTTTTTTGACCGAAACTAGTGTATAATATACAATGATTTTTGACCGAAACTTGCATTTCGAAAAGTTTCGTAGAATTTAATTTTCCAATGATTTTTTACATGGACTTCCATTATAACCTTCCCTCGTAAACTATAAAAATGATATCTTCATTTTCGTATCATTTCGAATAGTCCCCTATTTAATTTGATTTTTGGCCGAAACTACTATAAACTAGTGTATAATTTACTATGATTTTTGACCGAAACTGGCATTTCGAAAAGTTCCATAGAATCTAATTTTCAGATGATTTTTTTGCATGGACTTCTATCATAACCTTCCCTCTTAACATATATAAATGATATGTGAAGTCTCATATCATTTCAAATAGTCCCCAATAAAATTTTATTTTTTTGACCGAAACTAGTGTATAATATACTATGATTTTTGACCGAAACTTGCATTTCGAAAGGTTTCATAGAATCTATTTTTCGGATGATTTTTTTCCATGGACTTCCGTCATAACCTTCCCTCTTAACATACATAAATGATTTGAAATTTCTCGAATCATTTCAAATAGTCCCAAATAAAATTTTATTTTTTTGACCGAAACTAGTGTATAATATGCTATGATTTTTGACCGAATCTTGCATTTCCAAACGTTTCATCGTATCTAATTTTCAGATGATTTTTTTGCATGGATTTCCATCATAAGCGTCCCTCTCAACATATATAAATGATATGTGAAGTCTTTTATTATTTCGAATAGTCCCCAATTAAATTTGATTTTTTGACCGAAACTAGTGTATAATATACTATTATTTTTGACCGAAACTTGCACTTCGAAAAGTTTCGTAGAATCTAATTTTCCAATGATTTTTTTCATGGACTTCCATTATAACTTTCCCTTGTAAAATATAACAATGATATGTTCATTTTCGTATCATTTCGAATAGTCCCCGATTTAATTTTATATTTGACCGAAACTAGTATAAACTAGTGTATAATATATTATGATTTTTTGACAGAAACATGCATTTCGAAAATTTCATAGAATCTATTTTTCAGATGATTTTTTTGCATGTACTTCCATCATAATCTTCCCTCTTAACATACATAAATGATTTGAAAAGTCTCGAATCATTTCAAATAGTCCCTAATTAAATTTTATTTATTTGACCGAAACTAGTATATAATATACTGTGATTTTTGACCGAATCTTGCATTTCGAAAAGTTTCATAGAATCTAATTTTCAGATGAATTTTTTGCATGGACTTCCATCATAACCTTCCCTCTCAACATATATAAATGATATGTGAATTCTTTTATAATTTCGAATAGTCCCCAATTAAATTTGATTTTTTTGACCGAAACTAGTGTATAATATACAATGATTTTTGACCGAAACTTGCATTTCGAAAAGTTTCGTAGAATTTAATTTTCCAATGATTTTTAACATGGACTTCCATTATAACCTTCCCTCGTAAACTATAAAAATGATATCTTCATTTTCGTATCATTTCGAATAGTCCCCTATTTAATTTGATTTTTGGCCGAAACTACTATAAACTAGTGTATAATTTACTATGATTTTTGACCGAAACTGGCATTTCGAAAAGTTCCATAGAATCTAATTTTCAGATGATTTTTTTGCATGGACTTCTATCATAACCTTCCCTCTTAACATATATAAATGATATGTGAAGTCTCATATCATTTCAAATAGTCCCCAATAAAATTTTATTTTTTTGACCGAAACTAGTGTATAATATACTATGATTTTTGACCGAAACTTGCATTTCGAAAGGTTTCATAGAATCTATTTTTCGGATGATTTTTTTCCATGGACTTCCGTCATAACCTTCCCTCTTAACATACATAAATGATTTGAAATTTCTCGTATCATTTCAAATAGTCCCAAATAAAATTTTATTTTTTTGACCGAAACTAGTGTATAATATGCTATGATTTTTGACCGAATCTTGCATTTCCAAACGTTTCATCGTATCTAATTTTCAGATGATTTTTTTGCATGGACTTCCATCATAACCGTCCCTCTCAACATATATAAATGATTTGTGAAGTCTTTTATTATTTCGAATAGTCTCCAATTAAATTTGATTTTTTGACCGAAACTGGTGTATAATATACTATGCTTTTTGACCGAAACTTGCACTTCGAAAAGTTTCGTAGAATCTAATTTTCCAATGATTTTTTTCATGGACTTCCATTATAACTTACCCTTGTAAAATATAACAATGATATGTGCATTTTCGTATCATTTCGAATAGTCCCCGATTTAATTTTATATTTGACCGAAACTAGTATAAACTAGTGTATAATATATTATGATTTTTTGACAGAAACATGCATTTCGAAAATTTCATAGAATCTATTTTTCAGATGATTTTTTTGCATGTACTTCCATCATAATCTTCCCTCTTAACATAAATAAATGATTTGAAAAGTCTCGAATCATTTCAAATAGTCCCTAATTAAATTTTATTTATTTGACCGAAACTAGTTTATAATATACTGTGATTTTTGACCGAATCTTGCATTTCGAAAAGTTTCATAGAATCTAATTTTCAGATGAATTTTTTGCATGGACTTCCATCATAACCTTCCCTCTCAACATATATAAATGATATGTGAATTCTTTTATAATTTCGAATAGTCCCCAATTAAATTTGATTTTTTTGACCGAAACTAGTGTATAATATACAATGATTTTTGACCGAAACTTGCATTTCGAAAAGTTTCGTAGAATTTAATTTTCCAATGATTTTTAACATGGACTTCCATTATAACCTTCCCTCGTAAACTATAAAAATGATATCTTCATTTTCGTATCATTTCGAATAGTCCCCTATTTAATTTGATTTTTGGCCGAAACTACTATAAACTAGTGTATAATTTACTATGATTTTTGACCGAAACTGGCATTTCGAAAAGTTCCATAGAATCTAATTTTCAGATGATTTTTTTGCATGGACTTCTATCATAACCTTCCCTCTTAACATATATAAATGATATGTGAAGTCTCATATCATTTCAAATAGTCCCCAATAAAATTTTATTTTTTTGACCGAAACTAGTGTATAATATACTATGATTTTTGACCGAAACTTGCATTTCGAAAGGTTTCATAGAATCTATTTTTCGGATGATTTTTTTCCATGGACTTCCGTCATAACCTTCCCTCTTAACATACATAAATGATTTGAAATTTCTCGTATCATTTCAAATAGTCCCAAATAAAATTTTATTTTTTTGACCGAAACTAGTGTATAATATGCTATGATTTTTGACCGAATCTTGCATTTCCAAACGTTTCATCGTATCTAATTTTCAGATGATTTTTTTGCATGGACTTCCATCATAACCGTCCCTCTCAACATATATAAATGATTTGTGAAGTCTTTTATTATTTCGAATAGTCCCCAATTAAATTTGATTTTTTGACCGAAACTGGTGTATAATATACTATGCTTTTTGACCGAAACTTGCACTTCGAAAAGTTTCGTAGAATCTAATTTTCCAATGATTTTTTTCATGGACTTCCATTATAACTTACCCTTGTAAAATATAACAATGATATGTGCATTTTCGTATCATTTCGAATAGTCCCCGATTTAATTTTATATTTGACCGAAACTAGTATAAACTAGTGTATAATATATTATGATTTTTTGACAGAAACATGCATTTCGAAAATTTCATAGAATCTATTTTTCAGATGATTTTTTTGCATGTACTTCCATCATAATCTTCCCTCTTAACATAAATAAATGATTTGAAAAGTCTCGAATCATTTCAAATAGTCCCTAATTAAATTTTATTTATTTGACCGAAACTAGTTTATAATATACTGTGATTTTTGACCGAATCTTGCATTTCGAAAAGTTTCATAGAATCTAATTTTCAGATGAATTTTTTGCATGGACTTCCATCATAACCTTCCCTCTCAACATATATAAATGATATGTGAATTCTTTTATAATTTCGAATAGTCCCCAATTAAATTTGATTTTTTTGACCGAAACTAGTGTATAATATACAATGATTTTTGACCGAAACTTGCATTTCGAAAAGTTTCGTAGAATTTAATTTTCCAATGATTTTTAACATGGACTTCCATTATAACCTTCCCTCGTAAACTATAAAAATGATATCTTCATTTTCGTATCATTTCGAATAGTCCCCTATTTAATTTGATTTTTGGCCGAAACTACTATAAACTAGTGTATAATTTACTATGATTTTTGACCGAAACTGGCATTTCGAAAAGTTCCATAGAATCTAATTTTCAGATGATTTTTTTGCATGGACTTCTATCATAACCTTCCCTCTTAACATATATAAATGATATGTGAAGTCTCATATCATTTCAAATAGTCCCCAATAAAATTTTATTTTTTTGACCGAAACTAGTGTATAATATACTATGATTTTTGACCGAAACTTGCATTTCGAAAGGTTTCATAGAATCTATTTTTCGGATGATTTTTTTCCATGAACTTCCGTCATAACCTTCCCTCTTAACATACATAAATGATTTGAAATTTCTCGAATCATTTCAAATAGTCCCAAATAAAATTTTATTTTTTTGACCGAAACTAGTGTATAATATGCTATGATTTTTGACCGAATCTTGCATTTCCAAACGTTTCATCGTATCTAATTTTCAGATGATTTTTTTGCATGGACTTCCATCATAACCGTCCCTCTCAACATATATAAATGATTTGTGAAGTCTTTTATTATTTCGAATAGTCCCCAATTAAATTTGATTTTTTGACCGAAACTGGTGTATAATATACTATGCTTTTTGACCGAAACTTGCACTTCGAAAAGTTTCGTAGAATCTAATTTTCCAATGATTTTTTTCATGGACTTCCATTATAACTTACCCTTGTAAAATATAACAATGATATGTGCATTTTCGTATCATTTCGAATAGTCCCCGATTTAATTTTATATTTGACCGAAACTAGTATAAACTAGTGTATAATATATTATGATTTTTTGACTGAAACATGCATTTCGAAAATTTCATAGAATCTATTTTTCAGATGATTTTTTTGCATGTACTTCCATCATAATCTTCCCTCTTAACATAAATAAATGATTTGAAAAGTCTCGAATCATTTCAAATAGTCCCTAATTAAATTTTATTTTTTTCACCGAAACTAGTTTATAATATACTGTGATTTTTGACCGAATCTTGCATTTCGAAAAGTTTCATAGAATCTAATTTTCAGATGAATTTTTTGCATGGACTTCCATCATAACCTTCCCTCTCAACATATATAAATGATATGTGAATTCTTGTATAATTTCGAATAGTCCCCAATTAAATTTGATTTTTTTGACCGAAACTAGTGTATAATATACAATGATTTTTGACCGAAACTTGCATTTCGAAAAGTTTCGTAGAATTTAATTTTCCAATGATTTTTTACATGGACTTCCATTATAACCTTCCCTCGTAAACTATAAAAATGATATCTTCATTTTCGTATCATTTCGAATACTCCCCTATTTAATTTGATTTTTGGCCGAAACTACTATAAACTAGTGTATAATTTACTATGATTTTTGACCGAAACTGGCATTTCGAAAAGTTCCATAGAATCTAATTTTCAGATGATTTTTTTGCATGGACTTCTATCATAACCTTCCCTCTTAACATATATAAATGATATGTGAAGTCTCATATCATTTCAAATAGTCCCCAATAAAATTTTATTTTTTTGACCGAAACTAGTGTATAATATACTATGATTTTTGACCGAAACTTGCATTTCGAAAGGTTTCATAGAATCTATTTTTCGGATGATTTTTTTCCATGGACTTCCGTCATAACCTTCCCTCTTAACATACATAAATGATTTGAAATTTCTCGAATCATTTCAAATAGTCCCAAATAAAATTTTATTTTTTTGACCGAAACTAGTGTATAATATGCTATGATTTTTGACCGAATCTTGCATTTCCAAACGTTTCATCGTATCTAATTTTCAGATGATTTTTTTGCATGGACTTCCATCATAAGCGTCCCTCTCAACATATATAAATGATATGTGAAGTCTTTTATTATTTCGAATAGTCCCCAATTAAATTTGATTTTTTGACCGAAACTAGTGTATAATATACTATTATTTTTGACCGAAACTTGCACTTCGAAAAGTTTCGTAGAATCTAATTTTCCAATGATTTTTTTCATGGACTTCCATTATAACTTTCCCTTGTAAAATATAACAATGATATGTTCATTTTCGTATCATTTCGAATAGTCCCCGATTTAATTTTATATTTGACCGAAACTAGTATAAACTAGTGTATAATATATTATGATTTTTTGACTGAAACATGCATTTCGAAAATTTCATAGAATCTATTTTTCAGATGATTTTTTTGCATGTACTTCCATCATAATATTCCCTCTTAACATACATAAATGATTTGAAAAGTCTCGAATCATTTCAAATAGTCCCTAATTAAATTTTATTTATTTGACCGAAACTAGTTTATAATATACTGTGATTTTTGACCGAATCTTGCATTTCGAAAAGTTTCATAGAATCTAATTTTCAGATGAATTTTTTGCATGGACTTCCATCATAACCTTCCCTCTCAACATATATAAATGATATGTGAATTCTTGTATAATTTCGAATAGTCCCCAATTAAATTTGATTTTTTTGACCGAAACTAGTGTATAATATACAATGATTTTTGACCGAAACTTGCATTTCGAAAAGTTTCGTAGAATTTAATTTTCCAATGATTTTTTACATGGACTTCCATTATAACCTTCCCTCGTAAATTATAAAAATGATATCTTCATTTTCGTATCATTTCGAATAGTCCCCTATTTAATTTGATTTTTGGCCGAAACTAGTATAAACTAGTGTATAATTTACTATGATTTTTGACCGAAACTGGCATTTCGAAAAGTTCCATAGAATCTAATTTTCAGATGATTTTTTTGCATGGACTTCTATCATAACCTTCCCTCTTAACATATATAAATGATATGTGAAGTCTCATATCATTTCAAATAGTCCCCAATAAAATTTTATTTTTTTGACCGAAACTAGTGTATAATATACTATGATTTTTGACCGAAACTTGCATTTCGAAAGGTTTCATAGAATCTATTTTTCGGATGATTTTTTTCCATGGACTTCCGTCATAACCTTCCCTCTTAACATACATAAATGATTTGAAATTTCTCTAATCATTTCAAATAGTCCCAAATAAAATTTTATTTTTTTGACCGAAACTAGTGTATAATATGCTATGATTTTTGACCGAATCTTGCATTTCCAAACGTTTCATCGTATCTAATTTTCAGATGATTTTTTTGCATGGACTTCCATCATAAGCGTCCCTCTCAACATATATAAATGATATGTGAAGTCTTTTATTATTTCGAATAGTCCCCAATTAAATTTGAGTTTTTGACCGAAACTAGTGTATAATATACTATTATTTTTGACCGAAACTTGCACTTCGAAAAGTTTCGTAGAATCTAATTTTCCAATGATTTTTTTCATGGACTTCCATTATAACTTTCCCTTGTAAAATATAACAATGATATGTTCATTTTCGTATCATTTCGAATAGTCCCCGATTTAATTTTATATTTGACCGAAACTAGTATAAACTAGTGTATAATATATTATGATTTTTTGACTGAAACATGCATTTCGAAAATTTCATAGAATCTATTTTTCAGATGATTTTTTTGCATGTACTTCCATCATAATCTTCCCTCTTAACATACATAAATGATTTGAAAAGTCTCGAATCATTTCAAATAGTCCCTAATTAAATTTTATTTATTTGACCGAAACTAGTTTATAATATACTGTGATTTTTGACCGAATCTTGCATTTCGAAAAGTTTCATAGAATCTAATTTTCAGATGAATTTTTTGCATGGACTTCCATCATAACCTTCCCTCTCAACATATATAAATGATATGTGAATTCTTGTATAATTTCGAATAGTCCCCAATTAAATTTGATTTTTTTGACCGAAACTAGTGTATAATATACAATGATTTTTGACCGAAACTTGCATTTCGAAAAGTTTCGTAGAATTTAATTTTCCAATGATTTTTTACATGGACTTCCATTATAACCTTCCCTCGTAAACTATAAAAATGATATCTTCATTTTCGTATCATTTCGAATACTCCCCTATTTAATTTGATTTTTGGCCGAAACTACTATAAACTAGTGTATAATTTACTATGATTTTTGACCGAAACTGGCATTTCGAAAAGTTCCATAGAATCTAATTTTCAGATGATTTTTTTGCATGGACTTCTATCATAACCTTCCCTCTTAACATATATAAATGATATGTGAAGTCTCATATCATTTCAAATAGTCCCCAATAAAATTTTATTTTTTTGACCGAAACTAGTGTATAATATACTATGATTTTTGACCGAAACTTGCATTTCGAAAGGTTTCATAGAATCTATTTTTCGGATGATTTTTTTCCATGGACTTCCGTCATAACCTTCCCTCTTAACATACATAAATGATTTGAAATTTCTCGAATCATTTCAAATAGTCCCAAATAAAATTTTATTTTTTTGACCGAAACTAGTGTATAATATGCTATGATTTTTGACCGAATCTTGCATTTCCAAACGTTTCATCGTATCTAATTTTCAGATGATTTTTTTGCATGGACTTCCATCATAAGCGTCCCTCTCAACATATATAAATGATATGTGAAGTCTTTTATTATTTCGAATAGTCCCCAATTAAATTTGATTTTTTGACCGAAACTAGTGTATAATATACTATTATTTTTGACCGAAACTTGAACTTCGAAAAGTTTCGTAGAATCTAATTTTCCAATGATTTTTTTCATGGACTTCCATTATAACTTTCCCTTGTAAAATATAACAATGATATGTTCATTTTCGTATCATTTCGAATAGTCCCCGATTTAATTTTATATTTGACCGAAACTAGTATAAACTAGTGTATAATATTTTATGATTTTTTGACTGAAACATGCATTTCGAAAATTTCATAGAATCTATTTTTCAGATGATTTTTTTGCATGTACTTCCATCATAATATTCCCTCTTAACATACATAAATGATTTGAAAAGTCTCGAATCATTTCAAATAGTCCCTAATTAAATTTTATTTATTTGACCGAAACTAGTTTATAATATACTGTGATTTTTGACCGAATCTTGCATTTCGAAAAGTTTCATAGAATCTAATTTTCAGATGAATTTTTTGCATGGACTTCCATCATAACCTTCCCTCTCAACATATATAAATGATATGTGAATTCTTGTATAATTTCGAATAGTCCCCAATTAAATTTGATTTTTTTGACCGAAACTAGTGTATAATATACAATGATTTTTGACCGAAACTTGCATTTCGAAAAGTTTCGTAGAATTTAATTTTCCAATGATTTTTTACATGGACTTCCATTATAACCTTCCCTCGTAAATTATAAAAATGATATCTTCATTTTCGTATCATTTCGAATAGTCCCCTATTTAATTTGATTTTTGGCCGAAACTAGTATAAACTAGTGTATAATTTACTATGATTTTTGACCGAAACTGGCATTTCGAAAAGTTCCATAGAATCTAATTTTCAGATGATTTTTTTGCATGGACTTCTATCATAACCTTCCCTCTTAACATATATAAATGATATGTGAAGTCTCATATCATTTCAAATAGTCCCCAATAAAATTTTATTTTTTTGACCGAAACTAGTGTATAATATACTATGATTTTTGACCGAAACTTGCATTTCGAAAGGTTTCATAGAATCTATTTTTCGGATGATTTTTTTCCATGGACTTCCGTCATAACCTTCCCTCTTAACATACATAAATGATTTGAAATTTCTCTAATCATTTCAAATAGTCCCAAATAAAATTTTATTTTTTTGACCGAAACTAGTGTATAATATGCTATGATTTTTGACCGAATCTTGCATTTCCAAACGTTTCATCGTATCTAATTTTCAGATGATTTTTTTGCATGGACTTCCATCATAAGCGTCCCTCTCAACATATATAAATGATATGTGAAGTCTTTTATTATTTCGAATAGTCCCCAATTAAATTTGAGTTTTTGACCGAAACTAGTGTATAATATACTATTATTTTTGACCGAAACTTGCACTTCGAAAAGTTTCGTAGAATCTAATTTTCCAATGATTTTTTTCATGGACTTCCATTATAACTTTCCCTTGTAAAATATAACAATGATATGTTCATTTTCGTATCATTTCGAATAGTCCCCGATTTAATTTTATATTTGACCGAAACTAGTATAAACTAGTGTATAATATATTATGATTTTTTGACTGAAACATGCATTTCGAAAATTTCATAGAATCTATTTTTCAGATGATTTTTTTGCATGTACTTCCATCATAATCTTCCCTCTTAACATACATAAATGATTTGAAAAGTCTCGAATCATTTCAAATAGTCCCTAATTAAATTTTATTTATTTGACCGAAACTAGTTTATAATATACTGTGATTTTTGACCGAATCTTGCATTTCGAAAAGTTTCATAGAATCTAATTTTCAGATGAATTTTTTGCATGGACTTCCATCATAACCTTCCCTCTCAACATATATAAATGATATGTGAATTCTTGTATAATTTCGAATAGTCCCCAATTAAATTTGATTTTTTTGACCGAAACTAGTGTATAATATACAATGATTTTTGACCGAAACTTGCATTTCGAAAAGTTTCGTAGAATTTAATTTTCCAATGATTTTTTACATGGACTTCCATTATAACCTTCCCTCGTAAACTATAAAAATGATATCTTCATTTTCGTATCATTTCGAATACTCCCCTATTTAATTTGATTTTTGGCCGAAACTACTATAAACTAGTGTATAATTTACTATGATTTTTGACCGAAACTGGCATTTCGAAAAGTTCCATAGAATCTAATTTTCAGATGATTTTTTTGCATGGACTTCTATCATAACCTTCCCTCTTAACATATATAAATGATATGTGAAGTCTCATATCATTTCAAATAGTCCCCAATAAAATTTTATTTTTTTGACCGAAACTAGTGTATAATATACTATGATTTTTGACCGAAACTTGCATTTCGAAAGGTTTCATAGAATCTATTTTTCGGATGATTTTTTTCCATGGACTTCCGTCATAACCTTCCCTCTTAACATACATAAATGATTTGAAATTTCTCGAATCATTTCAAATAGTCCCAAATAAAATTTTATTTTTTTGACCGAAACTAGTGTATAATATGCTATGATTTTTGACCGAATCTTGCATTTCCAAACGTTTCATCGTATCTAATTTTCAGATGATTTTTTTGCATGGACTTCCATCATAACCGTCCCTCTCAACATATATAAATGATTTGTGAAGTCTTTTATTATTTCGAATAGTCCCCAATTAAATTTGATTTTTTGACCGAAACTGGTGTATAATATACTATGCTTTTTGACCGAAACTTGCACTTCGAAAAGTTTCGTAGAATCTAATTTTCCAATGATTTTTTTCATGGACTTCCATTATAACTTACCCTTGTAAAATATAACAATGATATGTGCATTTTCGTATCATTTCGAATAGTCCCCGATTTAATTTTATATTTCACCGAAACTAGTATAAACTAGTGTATAATATATTATGATTTTTTGACTGAAACATGCATTTCGAAAATTTCATAGAATCTATTTTTCAGATGATTTTTTTGCATGTACTTCCATCATAATCTTCCCTCTTAACATACATAAATGATTTGAAAAGTCTCGAATCATTTCAAATAGTCCCTAATTAAATTTTATTTATTTGACCGAAACTAGTTTATAATATACTGTGATTTTTGACCGAATCTTGCATTTCGAAAAGTTTCATAGAATCTAATTTTCAGATGAATTTTTTGCATGGACTTCCATCATAACCTTCCCTCTCAACATATATAAATGATATGTGAATTCTTGTATAATTTCGAATAGTCCCCAATTAAATTTGATTTTTTTACCGAAACTAGTGTATAATATACAATGATTTTTGACCGAAACTTGCATTTCGAAAAGTTTCGTAGAATTTAATTTTCCAATGATTTTTTACATGGACTTCCATTATAACCTTCCCTCGTAAATTATAAAAATGATATCTTCATTTTCGTATCATTTCGAATGGTCCCCTATTTAATTTGATTTTTGGCCGAAACTAGTATAAACTAGTGTATAATTTACTATGATTTTTGACCGAAACTGGCATTTCGAAAAGTTCCATAGAATCTAATTTTCAGATGATTTTTTTGCATGGACTTCTATCATAACCTTCCCTCTTAACATATATAAATGATATGTGAAGTCTCATATCATTTCAAATAGTCCCCAATAAAATTTTATTTTTTTGACCGAAACTAGTGTATAATATACTATGATTTTTGACCGAAACTTGCATTTCGAAAGGTTTCATAGAATCTATTTTTCGGATGATTTTTTTCCATGGACTTCCGTCATAACCTTCCCTCTTAACATACATAAATGATTTGAAATTTCTCTAATCATTTCAAATAGTCCCAAATAAAATTTTATTTTTTTGACCGAAACTAGTGTATAATATGCTATGATTTTTGACCGAATCTTGCATTTCCAAACGTTTCATCGTATCTAATTTTCAGATGATTTTTTTGCATGGACTTCCATCATAAGTGTCCCTCTCAACATATATAAATGATATGTGAAGTCTTTTATTATTTCGAATAGTCCCCAATTAAATTTGATTTTTTGACCGAAACTAGTGTATAATATACTATTATTTTTGACCGAAACTTGCACTTCGAAAAGTTTCGTAGAATCTAATTTTCCAATGATTTTTTTCATGGACTTCCATTATAACTTTCCCTTGTAAAATATAACAATGATATGTTCATTTTCGTATCATTTCGAATAGTCCCCGATTTAATTTTATATTTGACCGAAACTAGTATAAACTAGTGTATAATATATTATGATTTTTTGACTGAAACATGCATTTCGAAAATTTCATAGAATCTATTTTTCAGATGATTTTTTTGCATGTACTTCCATCATAATCTTCCCTCTTAACATACATAAATGATTTGAAAAGTCTCGAATCATTTCAAATAGTCCCTAATTAAATTTTATTTATTTGACCGAAACTAGTTTATAATATACTGTGATTTTTGACCGAATCTTGCATTTCGAAAAGTTTCATAGAATCTAATTTTCAGATGAATTTTTTGCATGGACTTCCATCATAACCTTCCCTCTCAACATATATAAATGATATGTGAATTCTTGTATAATTTCGAATAGTCCCCAATTAAATTTGATTTTTTTGACTGAAACTAGTGTATAATATACAATGATTTTTGACCGAAACTTGCATTTCGAAAAGTTTCGTAGAATTTAATTTTCCAATGATTTTTTACATGGACTTCCATTATAACCTTCCCTCGTAAATTATAAAAATGATATCTTCATTTTCGTATCATTTCGAATAGTCCCCTATTTAATTTGATTTTTGGCCGAAACTAGTATAAACGAGTGTATAATTTACTATGATTTTTGACCGAAACTGGCATTTCGAAAAGTTCCATAGAATCTAATTTTCAGATGATTTTTTTTGCATGGACTTCTATCATAACCTTCCCTCTTAACATATATAAATGATATGTGAAGTCTCATATCATTTCAAATAGTCCCCAATAAAATTTTATTTTTTTGACCGAAACTAGTGTATAATATACTATGATTTTTGACCGAAACTTGCATTTCGAAAGGTTTCATAGAATCTATTTTTTGGATGATTTTTTTCCATGGACTTCCGTCATAACCTTCCCTCTTAACATACATAAATGATTTGAAATTTCTCTAATCATTTCAAATAGTCCCAAATAAAATTTTATTTTTTTGACCGAAACTAGTGTATAATATGCTATGATTTTTGACCGAATCTTGCATTTCCAAACGTTTCATCGTATCTAATTTTCAGATGATTTTTTTGCATGGACTTCCATCATAAGCGTCCCTCTCAACATATATAAATGATATGTGAAGTCTTTTATTATTTCGAATAGTCCCCAATTAAATTTGATTTTTTGACCGAAACTAGTGTATAATATACTATTATTTTTGACCGAAACTTGCACTTCGAAAAGTTTCGTAGAATCTAATTTTCCAATGATATTTTTCATAGACTTCCATTATAACTTTCCCTTGTAAAATATAACAATGATATGTTCATTTTCGTATCATTTCGAATAGTCCCCGATTTAATTTTATATTTGACCGAAACTAGTATAAACTAGTGTATAATATATTATGATTTTTTGACTGAAACATGCATTTCGAAAATTTCATAGAATCTATTTTTCAGATGATTTTTTTGCATTTACTTCCATCATAATCTTCCCTCTTAACATACATAAATGATTTGAAAAGTCTCGAATCATTTCAAATAGTCCCTAATTAAATTTTATTTATTTGACCGAAACTAGTTTATAATATACTGTGATTTTTGACCGAATCTTGCATTTCGAAAAGTTTCATAGAATCTAATTTTCAGATGAATTTTTTGCATGGACTTCCATCATAACCTTCCCTCTCAACATATATAAATGATATGTGAATTCTTGTATAATTTCGAATAGTCCCCAATTAAATTTGATTTTTTTGACCGAAACTAGTGTATAATATACAATGATTTTTGACCGAAACTTGCATTTCGAAAAGTTTCGTAGAATTTAATTTTCCAATGATTTTTTACATGGACTTCCATTATAACCTTCCCTCGTAAATTATAAAAATGATATCTTCATTTTCGTATCATTTCGAATAGTCCCCTATTTAATTTGATTTTTGGCCGAAACTAGTATAAACTAGTGTATAATTTACTATGATTTTTGACCGAAACTGGCATTTCGAAATGTTCCATAGAATCTAATTTTCAGATGATTTTTTTGCATGGACTTCTATCATAACCTTCCCTCTTAACATATATAAATGATATGTGAAGTCTCATATCATTTCAAATAGTCCCCAATAAAATTTTATTTTTTTGACCGAAACTAGTGTATAATATACTATGATTTTTGACCGAAACTTGCATTTCGAAAGGTTTCATAGAATCTATTTTTCGGATGATTTTTTTCCATGGACTTCCGTCATAACCTTCCCTCTTAACATACATAAATGATTTGAAATTTCTCGAATCATTTCAAATAGTCCCAAATAAAATTTTATTTTTTTGACCGAAACTAGTGTATAATATGCTATGATTTTTGACCGAATCTTGCATTTCCAAACGTTTCATCGTATCTAATTTTCAGATGATTTTTTTGCATGGACTTCCATCATAAGCGTCCCTCTCAACATATATAAATGATTTGTGAAGTCTTTTATTATTTCGAATAGTCCCCAATTAAATTTGATTTTTTGACCGAAACTGGTGTATAATATACTATGCTTTTTGACCGAAACTTGCACTTCGAAAAGTTTCGTAGAATCTAATTTTCCAATGATTTTTTTCATGGACTTCCATTATAACTTACCCTTGTAAAATATAACAATGATATGTGCATTTTCGTATCATTTCGAATAGTCCCCGATTTAATTTTATATTTGACCGAAACTAGTATAAACTAGTGTATAATATATTATGATTTTTTGACTGAAACATGCATTTCGAAAATTTCATAGAATCTATTTTTCAGATGATTTTTTTGCATGTACTTCCATCATAATCTTCCCTCTTAACATACATAAATGATTTGAAAAGTCTCGAATCATTTCAAATAGTCCCTAATTAAATTTTATTTTTTTCACCGAAACTAGTTTATAATATACTGTGATTTTTGACCGAATCTTGCATTTCGAAAAGTTTCATAGAATCTAATTTTCAGATGAATTTTTTGCATGGACTTCCATCATAACCTTCCCTCTCAACATATATAAATGATATGTGAATTCTTGTATAATTTCGAATAGTCCCCAATTAAATTTGATTTTTTTGACCGAAACTAGTGTATAATATACAATGATTTTTGACCGAAACTTGCATTTCGAAAAGTTTCGTAGAATTTAATTTTCCAATGATTTTTTACATGGACTTCCATTATAACCTTCCCTCGTAAATTATAAAAATGATATCTTCATTTTCGTATCATTTCGAATAGTCTCCTATTTAATTTGATTTTTGGCCGAAACTAGTATAAACTAGTGTATAATTTACTATGATTTTTGACCGAAACTGGCATTTCGAAAAGTTCCATAGAATCTAATTTTCAGATGATTTTTTTGCATGGACTTCTATCATAACCTTCCCTCTTAACATATATAAATGATATGTGAAGTCTCATATCATTTCAAATAGTCCCCAATAAAATTTTATTTTTTTGACCGAAACTAGTGTATAATATACTATGATTTTTGACCGAAACTTGCATTTCGAAAGGTTTCATAGAATCTATTTTTCGGATGATTTTTTTCCATGGACTTCCGTCATAACCTTCCCTCTTAACATACATAAATGATTTGAAATTTCTCTAATCATTTCAAATAGTCCCAAATAAAATTTTATTTTTTTGACCGAAACTAGTGTATAATATGCTATGATTTTTGACCGAATCTTGCATTTCCAAACGTTTCATCGTATCTAATTTTCAGATGATTTTTTTGCATGGACTTCCATCATAAGCGTCCCTCTCAACATATATAAATGATATGTGAAGTCTTTTATTATTTCGAATAGTCCCCAATTAAATTTGATTTTTTGACCGAAACTAGTGTATAATATACTATTATTTTTGACCGAAACTTGCACTTCGAAAAGTTTCGTAGAATCTAATTTTCCAATGATTTTTTTCATGGACTTCCATTATAACTTTCCCTTGTAAAATATAACAATGATATGTTCATTTTCGTATCATTTCGAATAGTCCCCGATTTAATTTTATATTTGACCGAAACTAGTATAAACTAGTGTATAATATATTATGATTTTTTGACTGAAACATGCATTTCGAAAATTTCATAGAATCTATTTTTCAGATGATTTTTTTGCATGTACTTCCATCATAATCTTCCCTCTTAACATACATAAATGATTTGAAAAGTCTCGAATCATTTCAAATAGTCCCTAATTAAATTTTATTTATTTGACCGAAACTAGTTTATAATATACTGTGATTTTTGACCGAATCTTGCATTTCGAAAAGTTTCATAGAATCTAATTTTCAGATGAATTTTTTGCATGGACTTCCATCATAACCTTCCCTCTCAACATATATAAATGATATGTGAATTCTTGTATAATTTCGAATAGTCCCCAATTAAATTTGATTTTTTTGACCGAAACTAGTGTATAATATACAATGATTTTTGACCGAAACTTGCATTTCGAAAAGTTTCGTAGAATTTAATTTTCCAATGATTTTTTACATGGACTTCCATTATAACCTTCCCTCGTAAACTATAAAAATGATATCTTCATTTTCGTATCATTTCGAATAGTCGCCTATTTAATTTGATTTTTGGCCGAAACTACTATAAACTAGTGTATAATTTACTATGATTTTTGACCGAAACTGGCATTTCGAAAAGTTCCATAGAATCTAATTTTCAGATGATTTTTTTGCATGGACTTCTATCATAACCTTCCCTCTTAACATATATAAATGATATGTGAAGTCTCATATCATTTCAAATAGTCCCCAATAAAATTTTATTTTTTTGACCGAAACTAGTGTATAATATACTATGATTTTTGACCGAAACATGCATTTCGAAAGGTTTCATAGAATCTATTTTTCGGATGATTTTTTTCCATGGACTTCCGTCATAACCTTCCCTCTTAACATACATAAATGATTTGAAATTTCTCGAATCATTTCAAATAGTCCCAAATAAAATTTTATTTTTTTGACCGAAACTAGTGTATAATATGCTATGATTTTTGACCGAATCTTGCATTTCCAAACGTTTCATCGTATCTAATTTTCAGATGATTTTTTTGCATGGACTTCCATCATAACCGTCCCTCTCAACATATATAAATGATATGTGAAGTCTTTTATTATTTCGAATAGTCCCCAATTAAATTTGATTTTTTGACCGAAACTAGTGTATAATATACTATGCTTTTTGACCGAAACTTGCACTTCGAAAAGTTTCGTAGAATCTAATTTTCCAATGATTTTTTTCATGGACTTCCATTATAACTTTCCCTTGTAAAATATAACAATGATATGTGCATTTTCGTATCATTTCGAATAGTCCCCGATTTAATTTTATATTTGACCTAAACTAGTATAAACTAGTGTATAATATATTATGATTTTTTGACTGAAACATGCATTTCGAAAATTTCATAGAATCTATTTTTCAGATGATTTTTTTGCATGTACTTCCATCATAATCTTCCCTCTTAACATACATAAATGATTTGAAAAGTCTCGAATCATTTCAAATAGTCCCTAATTAAATTTTATTTTTTTCACCGAAACTAGTTTATAATATACTGTGATTTTTGACCGAATCTTGCATTTCGAAAAGTTTCATAGAATCTAATTTTCAGATGAATTTTTTGCATGGACTTCCATCATAACCTTCCCTCTCAACATATATAAATGATATGTGAATTCTTGTATAATTTCGAATAGTCCCCGATTAAATTTGATTTTTTTGACCGAAACTAGTGTATAATATACAATGATTTTTGACCGAAACTTGCATTTCGAAAAGTTTCGTAGAATTTAATTTTCCAATGATTTTTTACATGGACTTCCATTATAACCTTCCCTCGTAAACTATAAAAATGATATCTTCATTTTCGTATCATTTCGAATAGTCCCCTATTTAATTTGATTTTTGGCCGAAACTACTATAAACTAGTGTATAATTTACTATGATTTTTGACCGAAACTGGCATTTCGAAAAGTTCCATAGAATCTAATTTTCAGATGATTTTTTTGCATGGACTTCTATCATAACCTTCCCTCTTAACATATATAAATGATATGTGAAGTCTCATATCATTTCAAATAGTCCCCAATAAAATTTTATTTTTTTGACCGAAACTAGTGTATAATATACTATGATTTTTGACCGAAACTTGCATTTCGAAAGGTTTCATAGAATCTATTTTTCGGATGATTTTTTTCCATGGACTTCCGTCATAACCTTCCCTCTTAACATACATAAATGATTTGAAATTTCTCGAATCATTTCAAATAGTCCCAAATAAAATTTTATTTTTTTGACCGAAACTAGTGTATAATATGCTATGATTTTTGACCGAATCTTGCATTTCCAAACGTTTCATCGTATCTAATTTTCAGATGATTTTTTTGCATGGACTTCCATCATAACCGTCCCTCTCAACATATATAAATGATATGTGAAGTCTTTTATTATTTCGAATAGTCCCCAATTAAATTTGATTTTTTGACCGAAACTAGTGTATAATATACTATGCTTTTTGACCGAAACTTGCACTTCGAAAAGTTTCGTAGAATCTAATTTTCCAATGATTTTTTTCATGGACTTCCATTATAACTTTCCCTTGTAAAATATAACAATGATATGTGCATTTTCGTATCATTTCGAATAGTCCCCGATTTAATTTTATATTTGACCTAAACTAGTATAAACTAGTGTATAATATATTATGATTTTTTGACTGAAACATGCATTTCGAAAATTTCATAGAATCTATTTTTCAGATGATTTTTTTGCATGTACTTCCATCATAATCTTCCCTCTTAACATACATAAATGATTTGAAAAGTCTCGAATCATTTCAAATAGTCCCTAATTAAATTTTATTTATTTGACCGAAACTAGTTTATAATATACTGTGATTTTTGACCGAATCTTGCATTTCGAAAAGTTTCATAGAATCTAATTTTCAGATGAATTTTTTGCATGGACTTCCATCATAACCTTCCCTCTCAACATATATAAATGATATGTGAATTCTTGTATAATTTCGAATAGTCCCCAATTAAATTTGATTTTTTTGACCGAAACTAGTGTATAATATACAATGATTTTTTACCGAAACTTGCATTTCGAAAAGTTTCGTAGAATTTAATTTTCCAATGATTTTTTACATGGACTTCCATTATAACCTTCCCTCGTAAACTATAAAAATGATATCTTCATTTTCGTATCATTTCGAATAGTCCCCTATTTAATTTGATTTTTGGCCGAAACTACTATAAACTAGTGTATAATTTACTATGATTTTTGACCGAAACTGGCATTTCGAAAAGTTCCATAGAATCTAATTTTCAGATGATTTTTTTGCATGGACTTCTATCATAACCTTCCCTCTTAACATATATAAATGATATGTGAAGTCTCATATCATTTCAAATAGTCCCCAATAAAATTTTATTTTTTTGACCGAAACTAGTGTATAATATACTATGATTTTTGACCGAAACTTGCATTTCGAAAGGTTTCATAGAATCTATTTTTCGGATGATTTTTTTCCATGGACTTCCGTCATAACCTTCCCTCTTAACATACATAAATGATTTGAAATTTCTCGAATCATTTCAAATAGTCCCAAATAAAATTTTATTTTTTTGACCGAAACTAGTGTATAATATGCTATGATTTTTGACCGAATCTTGCATTTCCAAACGTTTCATCGTATCTAATTTTCAGATGATTTTTTTGCATGGACTTCCATCATAACCGTCCCTCTCAACATATATAAATGATATGTGAAGTCTTTTATTATTTCGAATAGTCCCCAATTAAATTTGATTTTTTGACCGAAACTAGTGTATAATATACTATGCTTTTTGACCGAAACTTGCACTTCGAAAAGTTTCGTAGAATCTAATTTTCCAATGATTTTTTTCATGGACTTCCATTATAACTTTCCCTTGTAAAATATAACAATGATATGTGCATTTTCGTATCATTTCGAATAGTCCCCGATTTAATTTTATATTTGACCTAAACTAGTATAAACTAGTGTATAATATATTATGATTTTTTGACTGAAACATGCATTTCGAAAATTTCATAGAATCTATTTTTCAGATGATTTTTTTGCATGTACTTCCATCATAATCTTCCCTCTTAACATACATAAATGATTTGAAAAGTCTCGAATCATTTCAAATAGTCCCTAATTAAATTTTATTTATTTGACCGAAACTAGTTTATAATATACTGTGATTTTTGACCGAATCTTGCATTTCGAAAAGTTTCATAGAATCTAATTTTCAGATGAATTTTTTGCATGGACTTCCATCATAACCTTCCCTCTCAACATATATAAATGATATGTGAATTCTTGTATAATTTCGAATAGTCCCCGATTAAATTTGATTTTTTTGACCGAAACTAGTGTATAATATACAATGATTTTTGACCGAAACTTGCATTTCGAAAAGTTTCGTAGAATTTAATTTTCCAATGATTTTTTACATGGACTTCCATTATAACCTTCCCTCGTAAACTATAAAAATGATATCTTCATTTTCGTATCATTTCGAATAGTCCCCTATTTAATTTGATTTTTGGCCGAAACTACTATAAACTAGTGTATAATTTACTATGATTTTTGACCGAAACTGGCATTTCGAAAAGTTCCATAGAATCTAATTTTCAGATGATTTTTTTGCATGGACTTCTATCATAACCTTCCCTCTTAACATATATAAATGATATGTGAAGTCTCATATCATTTCAAATAGTCCCCAATAAAATTTTATTTTTTTGACCGAAACTAGTGTATAATATACTATGATTTTTGACCGAAACTTGCATTTCGAAAGGTTTCATAGAATCTATTTTTCGGATGATTTTTTTCCATGGACTTCCGTCATAACCTTCCCTCTTAACATACATAAATGATTTGAAATTTCTCGAATCATTTCAAATAGTCCCAAATAAAATTTTATTTTTTTGACCGAAACTAGTGTATAATATGCTATGATTTTTGACCGAATCTTGCATTTCCAAACGTTTCATCGTATCTAATTTTCAGATGATTTTTTTGCATGGACTTCCATCATAACCGTCCCTCTCAACATATATAAATGATATGTGAAGTCTTTTATTATTTCGAATAGTCCCCAATTAAATTTGATTTTTTGACCGAAACTAGTGTATAATATACTATGCTTTTTGACCGAAACTTGCACTTCGAAAAGTTTCGTAGAATCTAATTTTCCAATGATTTTTTTCATGGACTTCCATTATAACTTTCCCTTGTAAAATATAACAATGATATGTGCATTTTCGTATCATTTCGAATAGTCCCCGATTTAATTTTATATTTGACCTAAACTAGTATAAACTAGTGTATAATATATTATGATTTTTTGACTGAAACATGCATTTCGAAAATTTCATAGAATCTATTTTTCAGATGATTTTTTTGCATGTACTTCCATCATAATCTTCCCTCTTAACATACATAAATGATTTGAAAAGTCTCGAATCATTTCAAATAGTCCCTAATTAAATTTTATTTATTTGACCGAAACTAGTTTATAATATACTGTGATTTTTGACCGAATCTTGCATTTCGAAAAGTTTCATAGAATCTAATTTTCAGATGAATTTTTTGCATGGACTTCCATCATAACCTTCCCTCTCAACATATATAAATGATATGTGAATTCTTGTATAATTTCGAATAGTCCCCAATTAAATTTGATTTTTTTGACCGAAACTAGTGTATAATATACAATGATTTTTGACCGAAACTTGCATTTCGAAAAGTTTCGTAGAATTTAATTTTCCAATGATTTTTTACATGGACTTCCATTATAACCTTCCCTCGTAAACTATAAAAATGATATCTTCATTTTCGTATCATTTCGAATAGTCCCCTATTTAATTTGATTTTTGGCCGAAACTACTATAAACTAGTGTATAATTTACTATGATTTTTGACCGAAACTGGCATTTCGAAAAGTTCCATAGAATCTAATTTTCAGATGATTTTTTTGCATGGACTTCTATCATAACCTTCCCTCTTAACATATATAAATGATATGTGAAGTCTCATATCATTTCAAATAGTCCCCAATAAAATTTTATTTTTTTGACCGAAACTAGTGTATAATATACTATGATTTTTGACCGAAACTTGCATTTCGAAAGGTTTCATAGAATCTATTTTTCGGATGATTTTTTTCCATGGACTTCCGTCATAACCTTCCCTCTTAACATACATAAATGATTTGAAATTTCTCGAATCATTTCAAATAGTCCCAAATAAAATTTTATTTTTTTGACCGAAACTAGTGTATAATATGCTATGATTTTTGACCGAATCTTGCATTTCCAAACGTTTCATCGTATCTAATTTTCAGATGATTTTTTTGCATGGACTTCCATCATAACCGTCCCTCTCAACATATATAAATGATATGTGAAGTCTTTTATTATTTCGAATAGTCCCCAATTAAATTTGATTTTTTGACCGAAACTAGTGTATAATATACTATGCTTTTTGACCGAAACTTGCACTTCGAAAAGTTTCGTAGAATCTAATTTTCCAATGATTTTTTTCATGGACTTCCATTATAACTTTCCCTTGTAAAATATAACAATGATATGTGCATTTTCGTATCATTTCGAATAGTCCCCGATTTAATTTTATATTTGACCTAAACTAGTATAAACTAGTGTATAATATATTATGATTTTTTGACTGAAACATGCATTTCGAAAATTTCATAGAATCTATTTTTCAGATGATTTTTTTGCATGTACTTCCATCATAATCTTCCCTCTTAACATACATAAATGATTTGAAAAGTCTCGAATCATTTCAAATAGTCCCTAATTAAATTTTATTTTTTTCACCGAAACTAGTTTATAATATACTGTGATTTTTGACCGAATCTTGCATTTCGAAAAGTTTCATAGAATCTAATTTTCAGATGAATTTTTTGCATGGACTTCCATCATAACCTTCCCTCTCAACATATATAAATGATATGTGAATTCTTGTATAATTTCGAATAGTCCCCAATTAAATTTGATTTTTTTGACCGAAACTAGTGTATAATATACAATGATTTTTGACCGAAACTTGCATTTCAAAAAGTTTCGTAGAATTTAATTTTCCAATGATTTTTTACATGGACTTCCATTATAACCTTCCCTCGTAAACTATAAAAATGATATCTTCATTTTCGTATCATTTCGAATAGTCCCCTATTTAATTTGATTTTTGGCCGAAACTACTATAAACTAGTGTATAATTTACTATGATTTTTGACCGAAACTGGCATTTCGAAAAGTTCCATAGAATCTAATTTTCAGATGATTTTTTTGCATGGACTTCTATCATAACCTTCCCTCTTAACATATATAAATGATATGTGAAGTCTCATATCATTTAAAATAGTCCCCAATAAAATTTTATTTTTTTGACCGAAACTAGTGTATAATATACTATGATTTTTGACCGAAACTTGCATTTCGAAAGGTTTCATAGAATCTATTTTTCGGATGATTTTTTTCCATGGACTTCCGTCATAACCTTCCCTCTTAACATACATAAATGATTTGAAATTTCTCTAATCATTTCAAATAGTCCCAAATAAAATTTTATTTTTTTGACCGAAACTAGTGTATAATATTTTATGATTTTTGACCGAATCTTGCATTTCCAAACGTTTCATCGTATCTAATTTTCAGATGATTTTTTTGCATGGACTTCCATCATAACCGTCCCTCTCAACATATATAAATGATATGTGAAGTCTTTTATTATTTCGAATAGTCCCCAATTAAATTTGATTTTTTGACCGAAACTAGTGTATAATATACTATGCTTTTTGACCGAAACTTGCACTTCGAAAAGTTTCGTAGAATCTAATTTTCCAATGATTTTTTTCATGGACTTCCATTATAACTTTCCCTTGTAAAATATAACAATGATATGTGCATTTTCGTATCATTTCGAATAGTCCCCGATTTAATTTTATATTTGACCTAAACTAGTATAAACTAGTGTATAATATATTATGATTTTTTGACTGAAACATGCATTTCGAAAATTTCATAGAATCTATTTTTCAGATGATTTTTTTGCATGTACTTCCATCATAATCTTCCCTCTTAACATACATAAATGATTTGAAAAGTCTCGAATCATTTCAAATAGTCCCTAATTAAATTTTATTTTTTTCACCGAAACTAGTTTATAATATACTGTGATTTTTGACCGAATCTTGCATTTCGAAAAGTTTCATAGAATCTAATTTTCAGATGAATTTTTTGCATGGACTTCCATCATAACCTTCCCTCTCAACATATATAAATGATATGTGAATTCTTGTATAATTTCGAATAGTCCCCAATTAAATTTGATTTTTTTGACCGAAACTAGTGTATAATATACAATGATTTTTGACCGAAACTTGCATTTCGAAAAGTTTCGTAGAATTTAATTTTCCAATGATTTTTTACATGGACTTCCATTATAACCTTCCCTCGTAAATTATAAAAATGATATCTTTATTTTCGTATCATTTCGAATAGTCGCCTATTTAATTTGATTTTTGGCCGAAACTACTATAAACTAGTGTATAATTTACTATGATTTTTGACCGAAACTGGCATTTCGAAAAGTTCCATAGAATCTAATTTTCAGATGATTTTTTTGCATGGACTTCTATCATAACCTTCCCTCTTAACATATATAAATGATATGTGAAGTCTCATATCATTTCAAATAGTCCCCAATAAAATTTTATTTTTTTGACCGAAACTAGTGTATAATATACTATGATTTTTGACCGAAACTTGCATTTCGAAAGGTTTCATAGAATCTATTTTTCGGATGATTTTTTTCCATGGACTTCCGTCATAACCTTCCCTCTTAACATACATAAATGATTTGAAATTTCTCGAATCATTTCAAATAGTCCCAAATAAAATTTTATTTTTTTGACCGAAACTAGTGTATAATATGCTATGATTTTTGACCGAATCTTGCATTTCCAAACGTTTCATCGTATCTAATTTTCAGATGATTTTTTTGCATGGACTTCCATCATAACCGTCCCTCTCAACATATATAAATGATATGTGAAGTCTTTTATTATTTCGAATAGTCCCCAATTAAATTTGATTTTTTGACCGAAACTAGTGTATAATATACTATGCTTTTTGACCGAAACTTGCACTTCGAAAAGTTTCGTAGAATCTAATTTTCCAATGATTTTTTTCATGGACTTCCATTATAACTTTCCCTTGTAAAATATAACAATGATATGTGCATTTCAGTATCATTTCGAATAGTCCCCGATTTAATTTTATATTTGACCGAAACTAGTATAAACTAGTGTATAATATATTATGATTTTTTGACTGAAACATGCATTTCGAAAATTTCATAGAATCTATTTTTCAGATGATTTTTTTGCATGTACTTCCATCATAATCTTCCCTCTTAACATACATAAATGATTTGAAAAGTCTCGAATCATTTCAAATAGTCCCTAATTAAATTTTATTTATTTGACCGAAACTAGTTTATAATATACTGTGATTTTTGACCGAATCTTGCATTTCGAAAAGTTTCATAGAATCTAATTTTCAGATGAATTTTTTGCATGGACTTCCATCATAACCTTCCCTCTCAACATATATAAATGATATGTGAATTCTTGTATAATTTCGAATAGTCCCCAATTAAATTTGATATTTTTTGACCGAAACTAGTGTATAATATACAATGATTTTTGACCGAAACTTGCATTTCGAAAAGTTTCGTAGAATTTAATTTTCCAATGATTTTTTACATGGACTTCCATTATAACCTTCCCTCGTAAACTATAAAAATGATATCTTCATTTTCGTATCATTTCGAATAGTCCCCTATTTAATTTGATTTTTGGCCGAAACTACTATAAACTAGTGTATAATTTACTATGATTTTTGACCGAAACTGGCATTTCGAAAAGTTCCATAGAATCTAATTTTCAGATGATTTTTTTGCATGGACTTCTATCATAACCTTCCCTCTTAACATATATAAATGATATGTGAAGTCTCATATCATTTCAAATAGTCCCCAATAAAATTTTATTTTTTTGACCGAAACTAGTGTATAATATACTATGATTTTTGACCGAAACTTGCATTTCGAAAGGTTTCATAGAATCTATTTTTCGGATGATTTTTTTCCATGGACTTCCGTCATAACCTTCCCTCTTAACATACATAAATGATTTGAAATTTCTCGAATCATTTCAAATAGTCCCAAATAAAATTTTATTTTTTTGACCGAAACTAGTGTATAATATGCTATGATTTTTGACCGAATCTTGCATTTCCAAACGTTTCATCGTATCTAATTTTCAGATGATTTTTTTGCATGGACTTCCATCATAACCGTCCCTCTCAACATATATAAATGATATGTGAAGTCTTTTATTATTTCGAATAGTCCCCAATTAAATTTGATTTTTTGACCGAAACTAGTGTATAATATACTATGCTTTTTGACCGAAACTTGCACTTCGAAAAGTTTCGTAGAATCTAATTTTCCAATGATTTTTTTCATGGACTTCCATTATAACTTTCCCTTGTAAAATATAACAATGATATGTGCATTTTCGTATCATTTCGAATAGTCCCCGATTTAATTTTATATTTGACCTAAACTAGTATAAACTAGTGTATAATATATTATGATTTTTTGACTGAAACATGCATTTCGAAAATTTCATAGAATCTATTTTTCAGATGATTTTTTTGCATGTACTTCCATCATAATCTTCCCTCTTAACATACATAAATGATTTGAAAAGTCTCGAATCATTTCAAATAGTCCCTAATTAAATTTTATTTTTTTCACCGAAACTAGTTTATAATATACTGTGATTTTTGACCGAATCTTGCATTTCGAAAAGTTTCATAGAATCTAATTTTCAGATGAATTTTTTGCATGGACTTCCATCATAACCTTCCCTCTCAACATATATAAATGATATGTGAATTCTTGTATAATTTCGAATAGT
Source organism: Lathyrus aphaca (assembly GCA_963966055.1). NCBI lineage: Eukaryota > Viridiplantae > Streptophyta > Magnoliopsida > Fabales > Fabaceae > Lathyrus > Lathyrus aphaca. The sequence continues at coordinate 558,492,116 of OZ014524.1, read as the reverse complement.
CCCCAATTAAATTTGATTTTTTTGACCGAAACTAGTGTATAATATACAATGATTTTTGATCGAAACTTGCATTTCGAAAAGTTTCGTAGAATTTAATTTTCCAATGATTTTTTACATGGACTTCCATTATAACCTTCCCTCGTAAATTATAAAAATGATATCTTCATTTTCGTATCATTTCGAATAGTCGCCTATTTAATTTGATTTTTGGCCGAAACTACTATAAACTAGTGTATAATTTACTATGATTTTTGACCGAAACTGGCATTTCGAAAAGTTCCATAGAATCTAATTTTCAGATGATTTTTTTGCATGGACTTCTATCATAACCTTCCCTCTTAACATATATAAATGATATGTGAAGTCTCATATCATTTCAAATAGTCCCCAATAAAATTTTATTTTTTTGACCGAAACTAGTGTATAATATACTATGATTTTTGACCGAAACTTGCATTTCGAAAGGTTTCATAGAATCTATTTTTCGGATGATTTTTTTCCATGGACTTCCGTCATAACCTTCCCTCTTAACATACATAAATGATTTGAAATTTCTCGAATCATTTCAAATAGTCCCAAATAAAATTTTATTTTTTTGACCGAAACTAGTGTATAATATGCTATGATTTTTGACCGAATCTTGCATTTCCAAACGTTTCATCGTATCTAATTTTCAGATGATTTTTTTGCATGGACTTCCATCATAACCGTCCCTCTCAACATATATAAATGATATGTGAAGTCTTTTATTATTTCGAATAGTCCCCAATTAAATTTGATTTTTTGACCGAAACTAGTGTATAATATACTATGCTTTTTGACCGAAACTTGCACTTCGAAAAGTTTCGTAGAATCTAATTTTCCAATGATTTTTTTCATGGACTTCCATTATAACTTTCCCTTGTAAAATATAACAATGATATGTGCATTTTCGTATCATTTCGAATAGTCCCCGATTTAATTTTATATTTGACCGAAACTAGTATAAACTAGTGTATAATATATTATGATTTTTTGACTGAAACATGCATTTCGAAAATTTCATAGAATCTATTTTTCAGATGATTTTTTTGCATGTACTTCCATCATAATCTTCCCTCTTAACATACATAAATGATTTGAAAAGTCTCGAATCATTTCAAATAGTCCCTAATTAAATTTTATTTATTTGACCGAAACTAGTTTATAATATACTGTGATTTTTGACCGAATCTTGCATTTCGAAAAGTTTCATAGAATCTAATTTTCAGATGAATTTTTTGCATGGACTTCCATCATAACCTTCCCTCTCAACATATATAAATGATATGTGAATTCTTGTATATTTTCGAATAGTCCCCAATTAAATTTGATATTTTTTGACCGAAACTAGTGTATAATATACAATGATTTTTGACCGAAACTTGCATTTCGAAAAGTTTCGTAGAATTTAATTTTCCAATGATTTTTTACATGGACTTCCATTATAACCTTCCCTCGTAAACTATAAAAATGATATCTTCATTTTCGTATCATTTCGAATAGTCCCCTATTTAATTTGATTTTTGGCCGAAACTACTATAAACTAGTGTATAATTTACTATGATTTTTGACCGAAACTGGCATTTCGAAAAGTTCCATAGAATCTAATTTTCAGATGATTTTTTTGCATGGACTTCTATCATAACCTTCCCTCTTAACATATATAAATGATATGTGAAGTCTCATATCATTTCAAATAGTCCCCAATAAAATTTTATTTTTTTGACCGAAACTAGTGTATAATATACTATGATTTTTGACCGAAACTTGCATTTCGAAAGGTTTCATAGAATCTATTTTTCGGATGATTTTTTTCCATGGACTTCCGTCATAACCTTCCCTCTTAACATACATAAATGATTTGAAATTTCTCGAATCATTTCAAATAGTCCCAAATAAAATTTTATTTTTTTGACCGAAACTAGTGTATAATATGCTATGATTTTTGACCGAATCTTGCATTTCCAAACGTTTCATCGTATCTAATTTTCAGATGATTTTTTTGCATGGACTTCCATCATAACCGTCCCTCTCAACATATATAAATGATATGTGAAGTCTTTTATTATTTCGAATAGTCCCCAATTAAATTTGATTTTTTGACCGAAACTAGTGTATAATATACTATGCTTTTTGACCGAAACTTGCACTTCGAAAAGTTTCGTAGAATCTAATTTTCCAATGATTTTTTTCATGGACTTCCATTATAACTTTCCCTTGTAAAATATAACAATGATATGTGCATTTTCGTATCATTTCGAATAGTCCCCGATTTAATTTTATATTTGACCGAAACTAGTATAAACTAGTGTATAATATATTATGATTTTTTGACTGAAACATGCATTTTGAAAATTTCATAGAATCTATTTTTCAGATGATTTTTTTGCATGTACTTCCATCATAATCTTCCCTCTTAACATACATAAATTATTTGAAAAGTCTTGAATCATTTCAAATAGTCCCTAATTAAATTTTATTTATTTGACCGAAACTAGTTTATAATATACTGTGATTTTTGACCGAATCTTGCATTTCGAAAAGTTTCATAGAATCTAATTTTCAGATGAATTTTTTGCATGGACTTCCATCATAAGCGTCCCTCTCAACATATATAAATGATATGTGAAGTCTTTTATTATTTCTAATAGTCCCCAATTAAATTTGATTTTTTGACCGAAACTAGTGTATAATATACTATTATTTTTGACCGAAACTTGCACTTCGAAAAGTTTCGTAGAATCTAATTTTCCAATGATTTTTTTCATGGACTTCCATTATAACTTTCCCTTGTAAAATATAACAATGATATGTGCATTTTCGTATCATTTCGAATAGTCCCCGATTTAATTTTATATTTGACCGAAACTAGTATAAACTAGTGTATAATATATTATGATTTTTTGACTGAAACATGCATTTCGAAAATTTCATAGAATCTATTTTTCAGATGATTTTTTTGCATGTACTTCCATCATAATCTTCCCACTTAACATACATAAATGATTTGAAAAGTCTTGAATCATTTCAAATAGTCCCTAATTAAATTTTATTTATTTGACCGAAACTAGTTTATAATATACTGTGATTTTTGACCGAATCTTGCATTTCGAAAAGTTTCATAGAATCTAATTTTCAGATGAATTTTTTGCATGGACTTCCATCATAACCTTCCCTCTCAACATATATAAATGATATGTGAATTCTTGTATAATTTCGAATAGTCCCCAATTAAATTTGATTTTTTTGACCGATACTAGTGTATAATATACAATGATTTTTGACCGAAACTTGCATTTCGAAAAGTTTCGTAGAATTTAATTTTCCAATGATTTTTTACATGGACTTCCATTATAACCTTCCCTCGTAAATTATAAAAATGATATCTTCATTTTCGTATCATTTCGAATAGTCCCCTATTTAATTTGATTTTTGGCCGAAACTACTATAAACTAGTGTATAATTTACTATGATTTTTGACCGAAACTGGCATTTCGAAAAGTTCCATAGAATCTAATTTTCAGATGATTTTTTTGCATGGACTTCTATCATAACCTTCCCTCTTAACATATATAAATGATATGTGAAGTCTCATATCATTTCAAATAGTCCCCAATAAAATTTTATTTTTTTGACCGAAACTAGTGTATAATATACTATGATTTTTGACCGAAACTTGCATTTCGAAAGGTTTCATAGAATCTATTTTTCGGATGATTTTTTTCCATGGACTTCCGTCATAACCTTCCCTCTTAACATACATAAATGATTTGAAATTTCTCGAATCATTTCAAATAGTCCCAAATAAAATTTTATTTTTTTGACCGAAACTAGTGTATAATATGCTATGATTTTTGACCGAATCTTGCATTTCCAAACGTTTCATCGTATCTAATTTTCAGATGATTTTTTTGCATGGACTTCCATCATAACCGTCCCTCTCAACATATATAAATGATATGTGAAGTCTTTTATTATTTCGAATAGTCCCCAATTAAATTTGATTTTTTGACCGAAACTAGTGTATAATATACTATGCTTTTTGACCGAAACTTGCACTTCGAAAAGTTTCGTAGAATCTAATTTTCCAATGATTTTTTTCATGGACTTCCATTATAACTTTCCCTTGTAAAATATAACAATGATATGTGCATTTTCGTATCATTTCGAATAGTCCCCGATTTAATTTTATATTTGACCTAAACTAGTATAAACTAGTGTATAATATATTATGATTTTTTGACTGAAACATGCATTTCGAAAATTTCATAGAATCTATTTTTCAGATGATTTTTTTGCATGTACTTCCATCATAATCTTCCCTCTTAACATACATAAATGATTTGAAAAGTCTCGAATCATTTCAAATAGTCCCTAATTAAATTTTATTTTTTTCACCGAAACTAGTTTATAATATACTGTGATTTTTGACCGAATCTTGCATTTCGAAAAGTTTCATAGAATCTAATTTTCAGATGAATTTTTTGCATGGACTTCCATCATAACCTTCCCTCTCAACATATATAAATGATATGTGAATTCTTGTATAATTTCGAATAGTCCCCAATTAAATTTGATTTTTTTGACCGAAACTAGTGTATAATATACAATGATTTTTGACCGAAACTTGCATTTCGAAAAGTTTCGTAGAATTTAATTTTCCAATGATTTTTTACATGGACTTCCATTATAACCTTCCCTCGTAAATTATAAAAATGATATCTTCATTTTCGTATCATTTCGAATAGTCCCCTATTTAATTTGATTTTTGGCCGAAACTACTATAAACTAGTGTATAATTTACTATGATTTTTGACCGAAACTGGCATTTCGAAAAGTTCCATAGAATCTAATTTTCAGATGATTTTTTTGCATGGACTTCTATCATAACCTTCCCTCTTAACATATATAAATGATATGTGAAGTCTCATATCATTTCAAATAGTCCCCAATAAAATTTTATTTTTTTGACCGAAACTAGTGTATAATATACTATGATTTTTGACCGAAACTTGCATTTCGAAAGGTTTCATAGAATCTATTTTTCGGATGATTTTTTTCCATGGACTTCCGTCATAACCTTCCCTCTTAACATACATAAATGATTTGAAATTTCTCGAATCATTTCAAATAGTCCCAAATAAAATTTTATTTTTTTGACCGAAACTAGTGTATAATATGCTATGATTTTTGACCGAATCTTGCATTTCCAAACGTTTCATCGTATCTAATTTTCAGATGATTTTTTTGCATGGACTTCCATCATAACCGTCCCTCTCAACATATATAAATGATATGTGAAGTCTTTTATTATTTCGAATAGTCCCCAATTAAATTTGATTTTTTGACCGAAACTAGTGTATAATATACTATGCTTTTTGACCGAAACTTGCACTTCGAAAAGTTTCGTAGAATCTAATTTTCCAATGATTTTTTTCATGGACTTCCATTATAACTTTCCCTTGTAAAATATAACAATGATATGTGCATTTTCGTATCATTTCGAATAGTCCCCGATTTAATTTTATATTTGACCGAAACTAGTATAAACTAGTGTATAATATATTATGATTTTTTGACTGAAACATGCATTTCGAAAATTTCATAGAATCTATTTTTCAGATGATTTTTTTGCATGTACTTCCATCATAATCTTCCCTCTTAACATACATAAATTATTTGAAAAGTCTTGAATCATTTCAAATAGTCCCTAATTAAATTTTTTTTATTTGACCGAAACTAGTTTATAATATACTGTGATTTTTGACCGAATCTTGCATTTCGAAAAGTTTCATAGAATCTAATTTTCAGATGAATTTTTTGCATGGACTTCCATCATAAGCGTCCCTCTCAACATATATAAATGATATGTGAAGTCTTTTATTATTTCGAATAGTCCCCAATTAAATTTGATTTTTTGACCGAAACTAGTGTATAATATACTATTATTTTTGACCGAAACTTGCACTTCGAAAAGTTTCGTAGAATCTAATTTTCCAATGATTTTTTTCATGGACTTCCATTATAACTTTCCCTTGTAAAATATAACAATGATATGTGCATTTTCGTATCATTTCGAATAGTCCCCGATTTAATTTTATATTTGACCGAAACTAGTATAAACTAGTGTATAATATATTATGATTTTTTGACTGAAACATGCATTTCGAAAATTTCATAGAATCTATTTTTCAGATGATTTTTTTGCATGTACTTCCATCATAATCTTCCCACTTAACATACATAAATGATTTGAAAAGTCTTGAATCATTTCAAATAGTCCCTAATTAAATTTTATTTATTTGACCGAAACTAGTTTATAATATACTGTGATTTTTGACCGAATCTTGCATTTCGAAAAGTTTCATAGAATCTAATTTTCAGATGAATTTTTTGCATGGACTTCCATCATAACCTTCCCTCTCAACATATATAAATGATATGTGAATTCTTGTATAATTTCGAATAGTCCCCAATTAAATTTGATTTTTTTGACCGAAACTAGTGTATAATATACAATGATTTTTGACCGAAACTTGCATTTCGAAAAGTTTCGTAGAATTTAATTTTCCAATGATTTTTTACATGGACTTCCATTATAACCTTCCCTCGTAAACTATAAAAATGATATCTTCATTTTCGTATCATTTCGAATAGTCCCCTATTTAATTTGATTTTTGGCCGAAACTAGTATAAACTAGTGTATAATTTACTATGATTTTTGACCGAAACTGGCATTTCGAAAAGTTCCATAGAATCTAATTTTCAGATGATTTTTTTGCATGGACTTCTATCATAACCTTCCCTCTTAACATATATAAATGATATGTGAAGTCTCATATCATTTCAAATAGTCCCCAATAAAATTTTATTTTTTTGACCGAAACTAGTGTATAATATACTATGATTTTTGACCGAAACTTGCATTTCGAAAGGTTTCATAGAATCTATTTTTCGGATGATTTTTTTCCATGGACTTCCGTCATAACCTTCCCTCTTAACATACATAAATGATTTGAAATTTCTCGAATCATTTCAAATAGTCCCAAATAAAATTTTATTTTTTTGACCGAAACTAGTGTATAATATGCTATGATTTTTGACCGAATCTTGCATTTCCAAACGTTTCATCGTATCTAATTTTCAGATGATTTTTTTGCATGGACTTCCATCATAACCGTCCCTCTCAACATATATAAATGATATGTGAAGTCTTTTATTATTTCGAATAGTCCCCAATTAAATTTGATTTTTTGACCGAAACTAGTGTATAATATACTATGCTTTTTGACCGAAACTTGCACTTCGAAAAGTTTCGTAGAATCTAATTTTCCAATGATTTTTTTCATGGACTTCCATTATAACTTTCCCTTGTAAAATATAACAATGATATGTGCATTTTCGTATCATTTCGAATAGTCCCCGATTTAATTTTATATTTGACCGAAACTAGTATAAACTAGTGTATAATATATTATGATTTTTTGACTGAAACATGCATTTCGAAAATTTCATAGAATCTATTTTTCAGATGATTTTTTTGCATGTACTTCCATCATAATCTTCCCTCTTAACATACATAAATTATTTGAAAAGTCTTGAATCATTTCAAATAGTCCCTAATTAAATTTTTTTTATTTGACCGAAACTAGTTTATAATATACTGTGATTTTTGACCGAATCTTGCATTTCGAAAAGTTTCATAGAATCTAATTTTCAGATGAATTTTTTGCATGGACTTCCATCATAAGCGTCCCTCTCAACATATATAAATGATATGTGAAGTCTTTTATTATTTCGAATAGTCCCCAATTAAATTTGATTTTTTGACCGAAACTAGTGTATAATATACTATTATTTTTGACCGAAACTTGCACTTCGAAAAGTTTCGTAGAATCTAATTTTCCAATGATTTTTTTCATGGACTTCCATTATAACTTTCCCTTGTAAAATATAACAATGATATGTGCATTTTCGTATCATTTCGAATAGTCCCCGATTTAATTTTATATTTGACCGAAACTAGTATAAACTAGTGTATAATATATTATGATTTTTTGACTGAAACATGCATTTCGAAAATTTCATAGAATCTATTTTTCAGATGATTTTTTTGCATGTACTTCCATCATAATCTTCCCTCTTAACATACATAAATGATTTGAAAAGTCTCGAATCATTTCAAATAGTCCCTAATTAAATTTTATTTATTTGACCGAAACTAGTTTATAATATACTGTGATTTTTGACCGAATCTTGCATTTCGAAAAGTTTCATAGAATCTAATTTTCAGATGAATTTTTTGCATGGACTTCCATCATAACCTTCCCTCTCAACATATATAAATGATATGTGAATTCTTGTATAATTTCGAATAGTCCCCAATTAAATTTGATTTTTTTGACCGAAACTAGTGTATAATATACAATGATTTTTGACCGAAACTTGCATTTCGAAAAGTTTCGTAGAATTTAATTTTCCAATGATTTTTTACATGGACTTCCATTATAACCTTCCCTCGTAAACTATAAAAATGATATCTTCATTTTCGTATCATTTCGAATAGTCCCCTATTTAATTTGATTTTTGGCCGAAACTAGTATAAACTAGTGTATAATTTACTATGATTTTTGACCGAAACTGGCATTTCGAAAAGTTCCATAGAATCTAATTTTCAGATGATTTTTTTGCATGGACTTCTATCATAACCTTCCCTCTTAACATATATAAATGATATGTGAAGTCTCATATCATTTCAAATAGTCCCCAATAAAATTTTATTTTTTTGACCGAAACTAGTGTATAATATACTATGATTTTTGACCGAAACTTGCATTTCGAAAGGTTTCATAGAATCTATTTTTCGGATGATTTTTTTCCATGGACTTCCGTCATAACCTTCCCTCTTAACATACATAAATGATTTGAAATTTCTCGAATCATTTCAAATAGTCCCAAATAAAATTTTATTTTTTTGACCGAAACTAGTGTATAATATGCTATGATTTTTGACCGAATCTTGCATTTCCAAACGTTTCATCGTATCTAATTTTCAGATGATTTTTTTGCATGGACTTCCATCGTAACCGTCCCTCTCAACATATATAAATGATATGTGAAGTCTTTTATTATTTCGAATAGTCCCCAATTAAATTTGATTTTTTGACCGAAACTAGTGTATAATATACTATGCTTTTTGACCGAAACTTGCACTTCGAAAAGTTTCGTAGAATCTAATTTTCCAATGATTTTTTTCATGGACTTCCATTATAACTTTCCCTTGTAAAATATAACAATGATATGTGCATTTTCGTATCATTTCGAATAGTCCCCGATTTAATTTTATATTTGACCGAAACTAGTATAAACTAGTGTATAATATATTATGATTTTTTGACTGAAACATGCATTTCGAAAATTTCATAGAATCTATTTTTCAGATGATTTTTTTGCATGTACTTCCATCATAATCTTCCCTCTTAACATACATAAATTATTTGAAAAGTCTTGAATCATTTCAAATAGTCCCTAATTAAATTTTTTTTATTTGACCGAAACTAGTTTATAATATACTGTGATTTTTGACCGAATCTTGCATTTCGAAAAGTTTCATAGAATCTAATTTTCAGATGAATTTTTTGCATGGACTTCCATCATAAGCGTCCCTCTCAACATATATAAATGATATGTGAAGTCTTTTATTATTTCGAATAGTCCCCAATTAAATTTGATTTTTTGACCGAAACTAGTGTATAATATACTATTATTTTTGACCGAAACTTGCACTTCGAAAAGTTTCGTAGAATCTAATTTTCCAATGATTTTTTTCATGGACTTCCATTATAACTTTCCCTTGTAAAATATAACAATGATATGTGCATTTTCGTATCATTTCGAATAGTCCCCGATTTAATTTTATATTTGACCGAAACTAGTATAAACTAGTGTATAATATATTATGATTTTTTGACTGAAACATGCATTTCGAAAATTTCATAGAATCTATTTTTCAGATGATTTTTTTGCATGTACTTCCATCATAATCTTCCCACTTAACATACATAAATGATTTGAAAAGTCTTGAATCATTTCAAATAGTCCCTAATTAAATTTTATTTATTTGACCGAAACTAGTTTATAATATACTGTGATTTTTGACCGAATCTTGCATTTCGAAAAGTTTCATAGAATCTAATTTTCAGATGAATTTTTTGCATGGACTTCCATCATAACCTTCCCTCTCAACATATATAAATGATATGTGAATTCTTGTATAATTTCGAATAGTCCCCAATTAAATTTGATTTTTTTGACCGAAACTAGTGTATAATATACAATGATTTTTGACCGAAACTTGCATTTCGAAAAGTTTCGTAGAATTTAATTTTCCAATGATTTTTTACATGGACTTCCATTATAACCTTCCCTCGTAAACTATAAAAATGATATCTTCATTTTCGTATCATTTCGAATAGTCCCCTATTTAATTTGATTTTTGGCCGAAACTAGTATAAACTAGTGTATAATTTACTATGATTTTTGACCGAAACTGGCATTTCGAAAAGTTCCATAGAATCTAATTTTCAGATGATTTTTTTGCATGGACTTCTATCATAACCTTCCCTCTTAACATATATAAATGATATGTGAAGTCTCATATCATTTCAAATAGTCCCCAATAAAATTTTATTTTTTTGACCGAAACTAGTGTATAATATACTATGATTTTTGACCGAAACTTGCATTTCGAAAGGTTTCATAGAATCTATTTTTCGGATGATTTTTTTCCATGGACTTCCGTCATAACCTTCCCTCTTAACATACATAAATGATTTGAAATTTCTCGAATCATTTCAAATAGTCCCAAATAAAATTTTATTTTTTTGACCGAAACTAGTGTATAATATGCTATGATTTTTGACCGAATCTTGCATTTCCAAACGTTTCATCGTATCTAATTTTCAGATGATTTTTTTGCATGGACTTCCATCATAACCGTCCCTCTCAACATATATAAATGATATGTGAAGTCTTTTATTATTTCGAATAGTCCCCAATTAAATTTGATTTTTTGACCGAAACTAGTGTATAATATACTATGCTTTTTGACCGAAACTTGCACTTCGAAAAGTTTCGTAGAATCTAATTTTCCAATGATTTTTTTCATGGACTTCCATTATAACTTTCCCTTGTAAAATATAACAATGATATGTGCATTTTCGTATCATTTCGAATAGTCCCCGATTTAATTTTATATTTGACCGAAACTAGTATAAACTAGTGTATAATATATTATGATTTTTTGACTGAAACATGCATTTCGAAAATTTCATAGAATCTATTTTTCAGATGATTTTTTTGCATGTACTTCCATCATAATCTTCCCTCTTAACATACATAAATTATTTGAAAAGTCTTGAATCATTTCAAATAGTCCCTAATTAAATTTTTTTTATTTGACCGAAACTAGTTTATAATATACTGTGATTTTTGACCGAATCTTGCATTTCGAAAAGTTTCATAGAATCTAATTTTCAGATGAATTTTTTGCATGGACTTCCATCATAAGCGTCCCTCTCAACATATATAAATGATATGTGAAGTCTTTTATTATTTCGAATAGTCCCCAATTAAATTTGATTTTTTGACCGAAACTAGTGTATAATATACTATTATTTTTGACCGAAACTTGCACTTCGAAAAGTTTCGTAGAATCTAATTTTCCAATGATTTTTTTCATGGACTTCCATTATAACTTTCCCTTGTAAAATATAACAATGATATGTGCATTTTCGTATCATTTCGAATAGTCCCCGATTTAATTTTATATTTGACCGAAACTAGTATAAACTAGTGTATAATATATTATGATTTTTTGACTGAAACATGCATTTCGAAAATTTCATAGAATCTATTTTTCAGATGATTTTTTTGCATGTACTTCCATCATAATCTTCCCTCTTAACATACATAAATGATTTGAAAAGTCTCGAATCATTTCAAATAGTCCCTAATTAAATTTTATTTATTTGACCGAAACTAGTTTATAATATACTGTGATTTTTGACCGAATCTTGCATTTCGAAAAGTTTCATAGAATCTAATTTTCAGATGAATTTTTTGCATGGACTTCCATCATAACCTTCCCTCTCAACATATATAAATGATATGTGAATTCTTGTATAATTTCGAATAGTCCCCAATTAAATTTGATTTTTTTGACCGAAACTAGTGTATAATATACAATGATTTTTGACCGAAACTTGCATTTCGAAAAGTTTCGTAGAATTTAATTTTCCAATGATTTTTTACATGGACTTCCATTATAACCTTCCCTCGTAAACTATAAAAATGATATCTTCATTTTCGTATCATTTCGAATAGTCCCCTATTTAATTTGATTTTTGGCCGAAACTAGTATAAACTAGTGTATAATTTACTATGATTTTTGACCGAAACTGGCATTTCGAAAAGTTCCATAGAATCTAATTTTCAGATGATTTTTTTGCATGGACTTCTATCATAACCTTCCCTCTTAACATATATAAATGATATGTGAAGTCTCATATCATTTCAAATAGTCCCCAATAAAATTTTATTTTTTTGACCGAAACTAGTGTATAATATACTATGATTTTTGACCGAAACTTGCATTTCGAAAGGTTTCATAGAATCTATTTTTCGGATGATTTTTTTCCATGGACTTCCGTCATAACCTTCCCTCTTAACATACATAAATGATTTGAAATTTCTCGAATCATTTCAAATAGTCCCAAATAAAATTTTATTTTTTTGACCGAAACTAGTGTATAATATGCTATGATTTTTGACCGAATCTTGCATTTCCAAACGTTTCATCGTATCTAATTTTCAGATGATTTTTTTGCATGGACTTCCATCGTAACCGTCCCTCTCAACATATATAAATGATATGTGAAGTCTTTTATTATTTCGAATAGTCCCCAATTAAATTTGATTTTTTGACCGAAACTAGTGTATAATATACTATGCTTTTTGACCGAAACTTGCACTTCGAAAAGTTTCGTAGAATCTAATTTTCCAATGATTTTTTTCATGGACTTCCATTATAACTTTCCCTTGTAAAATATAACAATGATATGTGCATTTTCGTATCATTTCGAATAGTCCCCGATTTAATTTTATATTTGACCGAAACTAGTATAAACTAGTGTATAATATATTATGATTTTTTGACTGAAACATGCATTTCGAAAATTTCATAGAATCTATTTTTCAGATGATTTTTTTGCATGTACTTCCATCATAATCTTCCCTCTTAACATACATAAATGATTTGAAAAGTCTCTAATCATTTCAAATAGTCCCTAATTAAATTTTTTTTTTCACCGAAACTAGTTTATAATATACTGTGATTTTTGACCGAATCTTGCATTTCGAAAAGTTTCATAGAATCTAATTTTCAGATGAATTTTTTGCATGGACTTCCATCATAACCTTCCCTCTCAACATATATAAATGATATGTGAATTCTTGTATAATTTCGAATAGTCCCCAATTAAATTTGATTTTTTTGACCGAAACTAGTGTATAATATACAATGATTTTTGACCGAAACATGCATTTCGAAAAGTTTCGTAGAATTTAATTTTCCAATGATTTTTTACATGGACTTCCATTATAACCTTCCCTCGTAAATTATAAAAATGATATCTTCATTTTCGTATCATTTCGAATAGTCCCCTATTTAATTTGATTTTTGGCCAAAACTAGTATAAACTAGTGTATAATTTACTATGATTTTTGACCGAAACTGGCATTTCGAAAAGTTCCATAGAATCTAATTTTCAGATGATTTTTTTGCATGGACTTCTATCATAACCTTCCCTCTTAACATATATAAATGATATGTGAAGTCTCATATCATTTCAAATAGTCCCCAATAAAATTTTATTTTTTTGACCGAAACTAGTGTATAATATACTATGATTTTTGACCGAAACTTGCATTTCGAAAGGTTTCATAGAATCTATTTTTCGGATGATTTTTTTCCATGGACTTCCGTCATAACCTTCCCTCTTAACATACATAAATGATTTGAAATTTCTCGAATCATTTCAAATAGTCCCAAATAAAATTTTATTTTTTTGACCGAAACTAGTGTATAATATGCTATGATTTTTGACCGAATCTTGCATTTCCAAACGTTTCATCGTATCTAATTTTCAGATGATTTTTTTGCATGGACTTCCATCGTAACCGTCCCTCTCAACATATATAAATGATATGTGAAGTCTTTTATTATTTCGAATAGTCCCCAATTAAATTTGATTTTTTGACCGAAACTAGTGTATAATATACTATGCTTTTTGACCGAAACTTGCACTTCGAAAAGTTTCGTAGAATCTAATTTTCCAATGATTTTTTTCATGGACTTCCATTATAACTTTCCCTTGTAAAATATAACAATGATATGTGCATTTTCGTATCATTTCGAATAGTCCCCGATTTAATTTTATATTTGACCGAAACTAGTATAAACTAGTGTATAATATATTATGATTTTTTGACTGAAACATGCATTTCGAAAATTTCATAGAATCTATTTTTCAGATGATTTTTTTGCATGTACTTCCATCATAATCTTCCCTCTTAACATACATAAATGATTTGAAAAGTCTCTAATCATTTCAAATAGTCCCTAATTAAATTTTTTTTTTCACCGAAACTAGTTTATAATATACTGTGATTTTTGACCGAATCTTGCATTTCGAAAAGTTTCATAGAATCTAATTTTCAGATGAATTTTTTGCATGGACTTCCATCATAACCTTCCCTCTCAACATATATAAATGATATGTGAATTCTTGTATAATTTCGAATAGTCCCCAATTAAATTTGATTTTTTTGACCGAAACTAGTGTATAATATACAATGATTTTTGACCGAAACTTGCATTTCGAAAAGTTTCGTAGAATTTAATTTTCCAATGATTTTTTACATGGACTTCCATTATAACCTTCCCTCGTAAATTATAAAAATGATATCTTCATTTTCGTATCATTTCGAATAGTCCCCTATTTAATTTGATTTTTGGCCGAAACTAGTATAAACTAGTGTATAATTTACTATGATTTTTGACCGAAACTGGCATTTCGAAAAGTTCCATAGAATCTAATTTTCAGATGATTTTTTTGCATGGACTTCTATCATAACCTTCCCTCTTAACATATATAAATGATATGTGAAGTCTCACATCATTTCAAATAGTCCCCAATAAAATTTTATTTTTTTGACCGAAACTAGTGTATAATATACTATGATTTTTGACCGAAACTTGCATTTCGAAAGGTTTCATAGAATCTATTTTTCGGATGATTTTTTTCCATGGACTTCCGTCATAACCTTCCCTCTTAACATACATAAATGATTTGAAATTTCTCTAATCATTTCAAATAGTCCCAAATAAAATTTTATTTTTTTGACCGAAACTAGTGTATAATATGCTATGATTTTTGACCGAATCTTGCATTTCCAAACGTTTCATCGTATCTAATTTTCAGATGATTTTTTTGCATGGACTTCCATCATAAGCGTCCCTCTCAACATATATAAATGATATGTGAAGTCTTTTATTATTTCGAATAGTCCCCAATTAAATTTGATTTTTTGACCGAAACTAGTGTATAATATACTATTATTTTTGACAGAAACTTGCACTTCGAAAAGTTTCGTAGAATCTAATTTTCCAATGATTTTTTTCATGGACTTCCATTATAACTTTCCCTTGTAAAATATAACAATGATATGTGCATTTTCGTATCATTTCGAATAGTCCCCGATTTAATTTTATATTTGACCGAAACTAGTATAAACTAGTGTATAATATATTATGATTTTTTGACTGAAACATGCATTTCGAAAATTTCATAGAATCTATTTTTCAGATGATTTTTTTGCATGTACTTCCATCATAATCTTCCCTCTTAACATACATAAATGATTTGAAAAGTCTTGAATCATTTCAAATAGTCCCTAATTAAATTTTATTTATTTGACCAAAACTAGTTTATAATATACTGTGATTTTTGACCGAATCTTGCATTTCGAAAAGTTTCATAGAATCTAATTTTCAGATGAATTTTTTGCATGGACTTCCATCATAACCTTCCCTCTCAACATATATAAATGATATGTGAATTCTTGTATAATTTCGAATAGTCACCAATTAAATTTGATTTTTTTGACCGAAACTAGTGTATAATATACAATGATTTTTGACCGAAACTTGCATTTCGAAAAGTTTCGTAGAATTTAATTTTCCAATGATTTTTTACATGGACTTCCTATATAACCTTCCCTCGTAAATTATAAAAATGATATTTTCATTTTCGTATCATTTCGAATAGTCCCCTATTTAATTTGATTTTTGGCCGAAACTAGTATAAACTAGTGTATAATTTACTATGATTTTTGACCGAAACTGGCATTTCGAAAAGTTCCATAGAATCTAATTTTCAGATGATTTTTTTGCATGGACTTCTATCATAACCTTCCCTCTTAACATATATAAATGATATGTGAAGTCTCCTATCATTTCAAATAGTCCCCAATAAAATTTTATTTTTTTGACCGAAACTAGTGTATAATATATACTATGATTTTTGACCGAAACTTGCATTTCGAAAGGTTTCATAGAATCTATTTTTCGGATGATTTTTTTCCATGGACTTCCGTCATAACCTTCCCTCTTAACATACATAAATGATTTGAAATTTCTCGAATCATTTCAAATAGTCCCAAATAAAATTTTATTTTTTTGACCGAAACTAGTGTATAATATGCTATGATTTTTGACCGAATCTTGCATTTCCAAACGTTTCATCGTATCTAATTTTCAGATGATTTTTTTGCATGGACTTCCATCATAACCGTCCCTCTCAACATATATAAATGATATGTGAAGTCTTTTATTGTTTCGAATAGTCCCCAATTAAATTTGATTTTTTGACCGAAACTAGTGTATAATATACTATGCTTTTTGACCGAAACTTGCACTTCGAAAAGTTTCGTAGAATCTAATTTTCCAATGATTTTTTTCATGGACTTCCATTATAACTTTCCCTTGTAAAATATAACAATGATATGTGCATTTTCGTATCATTTCGAATAGTCCCCGATTTAATTTTATATTTGACCGAAACTAGTATAAACTAGTGTATTATATATTATGATTTTTTGACTGAAACATGCATTTCGAAAATTTCATAGAATCTATTTTTCAGATGATTTTTTTGCATGTACTTCCATCATAATCTTCCCTCTTAACATACATAAATGATTTGAAAAGTCTCGAATCATTTCAAATAGTCCCTGATTAAATTTTATTTTTTTGACCGAAACTAGTTTATAATATACTATGATTTTTGACCGAATCTTGCATTTCGAAAAGTTTCATAGAATCTAATTTTCAGATGAATTTTTTGCATGGACTTCCATCATAACCTTCCCTCTCAACATATATAAATGATATGTGAATTCTTGTATAATTTCGAATAGTCCCCAATTAAATTTGATTTTTTTGACCGAAACTAGTGTATAATATACAATGATTTTTGACCGAAACTTGCATTTCGAAAAGTTTCGTAGAATTTAATTTTCCAATGATTTTTTACATGGACTTCCTATATAACCTTCCCTCGTAAATTATAAAAATGATATTTTCATTTTCGTATCATTTCGAATAGTCCCCTATTTAATTTGATTTTTGGCCGAAACTAGTATAAACTAGTGTATAATTTACTATGATTTTTGACCGAAACTGGCATTTCGAAAAGTTCCATAGAATCTAATTTTCAGATGATTTTTTTGCATGGACTTCTATCATAACCTTCCCTCTTAACATATATAAATGAAATGTGAAGTCTCATATCATTTCAAATAGTCCCCAATAAAATTTTATTTTTTTGACCGAAACTAGTGTATAATATACTATGATTTTTGACCGAAACTTTCATTTCGAAAGGTTTCATAAAAATCTATTTTTCGGATGATTTTTTTCCATGGACTTCCGTCATAACCTTCCCTCTTAACATACATAAATGATTTGAAATTTCTCTAATCATTTCAAATAGTCCCAAATAAAATTTTATTTTTTTGACCGAAACTAGTGTATAATATGCTATGATTTTTGACCGAATCTTGCATTTCCAAACGTTTCATCGTATCTAATTTTCAGATGATTTTTTTGCATGGACTTCCATCATAACCGTCCCTCTCAACATATATAAATGATATATGAAGTCTTTTATTATTTCGAATAGTCCCCAATTAAATTTGATTTTTTAACCGAAACTAGTGTATAATATACTATGATTTTTGACCGAAACTTGCACTTCGAAAAGTTTCGTAGAATCTAATTTTCCAAAGATTTTTTTCATGGACTTCTATTATAACTTTCCCTTGTAAAATATAACAATGATATGTGCATTTTCGTATCATTTCGAACAGTCCCCAATTTAATTTGATATTTGACCGAAACTAGTAAAAACTAGTGTATAATATATTATGATTTTTTGACCGAAACATGCATTTCGAAAAGTTTCATAGAATCTAATTTTCAGATGATTTTTTTGCATGGACTTCCATCATAACCTTCCCTCTCAACATATATAAATGATATGTGAAGTCTTGTATTATTTCGAATAGTCCCCAATTAAATTTGATTTTTTAGACTGAAACTAGTGTATAATATACTATGATTTTTGACCGAAACTTGCACTTCGAAAAGTTTCGTAGAACCGAATTTTCCAATGATATTTTGCATGGACTTCCATTATAACCTTCCCTTGTAAAATATAAAAATGATATGTGCATTTTTGTATCATTTCGAACAGTCCCCTATTTAATTTGATATTTGACCGAAGCTAGTAAAAACTAGTGTATAATATATTATGATTTTTTGACCGAAACATGCATTTCGAAAAGTTTCATAGAATCTAATTTTCAGATGATTTTTTTGCATGGACTTCCATCATAACCTTCCCTCTTAACATACATAAATGATTTGAAAAGTCTCGAATCATTTCAAATAGTCCCTAATTAAATTTTATTTTTTTGACCGAAACTAGTGTATAATATACTATGATTTTTGACCGAATCTTGCATTTCCAAAAGTTTCATCGAATCTAATTTTCAGATGATTTTTTTGCATGGACTTCCATCATAACCTTCCCTCTCAACATATATAAATATTATGTGAAGTCTTTTATTATTTCGAATAATCCCCAATTAAATTTGATTTTTTGACCGAAACTAGTGTATAATATAATATGATTTTTGACCGAAACTTGCACTTCGAAAAGTTTCGTAGAATCTAATTTTCCAATGATTTTTTCATGGACTTCCATTATAACTTTCCCTTGTAAAATATAAAAATGATATGTGCATTTTCGTATCATTTCGAACAGTCCCCGATTTAATTTAATTTTTGACCGAAACTAGTATAAACTAGTGTATAATATATTATGATTTTTTGACTGAAACATGCATTTCGAAAAGTTTCATAGAATCTATTTTTCAGATGATTCTTTTGCATGGACTTCCATCATAATCTTCCCTCTTGACATTCATAAATGATTTGAAAAGTCTCGAATCATTTCAAATAGTCCCTAATTAAATTTTATTTTTTTGACCGAAACTAGTGTATAATATACTATGATTTTTGACCGAATCTTGCATTTACAAAAGTTTCATAGAATATAATTTTCAGATGAATTTTTTGCATGGACTTCCATCATAACCTTCCCTCTCAACATATATAAATGATATGTGAAGTCTTGTATTATTTCGAATAGTCCCCAATTAAATTTGATTTTTTTGACGGAAACTAGTGTATAATATACTATGATTTTTGACCGAAACATGCATTTCGAAAAGTTTCGTAGAAATTAATTTTCTAATGATTTTTTGCATGGACTTCAATTATAACCTACCCTCGTAAAATATAAAAATGATATCTTCATTTTCGTATCATTTTGAACAGTCCCCGATTTAATTTGATTTTTGACCGAAACTAGTATAAACTAGTGTATAATATACTATGATTTTTTACCGAAACTGGCATTTCGAAAAGTTTCATAGAATTAATTTTCAGATGATTTTTTTGCATGCACTTCTAACATAACCTTCCCTCTTAACATATATAAATGATATGTGAAGTCTCGTATCATTTCAAATAGTCCCCAATAAAATTTTATTTTTTTGACTGAAACTAGTGTATAATATACTATGATTTTTGAACGAAACTTGCATTTCTAAAAGTTTCATAGAATCTATTTTTCAGATGATTTTTTTGCATGGACTTCCATCATAACCTTCCCTCTTAACACTAATTAATTATTTGAAAATTCTCGAATCATTTCAAATAGTCCCAAATTAAATTTTATTTTTTGACCGAAACTAGTGTATAATATGCTATGATTTTTGACTGAATCCTGCATTTCGAAAAGTTTCATAGAATCTAATTTTTAGATGATTTTTTTGCATGGACTTCCATCATAACCTTCCCTCTCAACATATATAAATTATATGTGAAGTCTTGTATTATTTCGAATGGTCCCCAATTAAATTTGATTTTTTTGACCGAAACTAGTGTATAATATACTATGATTTTTGACCGAAACTTGCACTTCGAAAAGTTTCGTAGAACCGAATTTTCCAATGATATTTTGCATGGACTTCCATTATAACCTTCCCTTGTAAAATATAAAAATGATATGTGCATTTTCGTATCATTTCGAATAGTCCCCGATTTAATTTTATATTTGACCGAAACTAGTATAAACTAGTGTATAATATATTATGATTTTTTGACTGAAACATGCATTTCGAAAATTTCATAGAATCTATTTTTCAGATGATTTTTTTGCATGTACTTCCATCATAATCTTCCCTCTTAACATACATAAATGATTTGAAAAGTCTCGAATCATTTCAAATAGTCCCTAATTAAATTTTATTTTTTTGACCGAAACTAGTTTATAATATACTGTGATTTTTGACCGAATCTTGCATTTCGAAAAGTTTCATAGAATCTAATTTTCAGATGAATTTTTTGCATGGACTTCCATCATAACCTTCCCTCTCAACATATATAAATGATATGTGAATTCTTGTATAATTTCGAATAGTCCCCAATTAAATTTGATTTTTTTGACCGAAACTAGTGTATAATATACAATGATTTTTGACCGAAACTTGCATTTCGAAAAGTTTCGTAGAATTTAATTTTCCAATGATTTTTTACATGGACTTCCATTATAACCTTCCCTCGTAAATTATAAAAATGATATCTTCATTTTCGTATCAATTCGAATAGTCCCCTATTTAATTTGATTTTTGGCCGAAACTAGTATAAACTAGTGTATAATTTACTATGATTTTTGACCGAAACTGGCATTTCGAAAAGTTCCATAGAATCTAATTTTCAGATGATTTTTTTGCATGGACTTCTATCATAACCTTCCCTCTTAACATATATAAATGATATGTGAAGTCTCATATCATTTCAAATAGTCCCCAATAAAATTTTATTTTTTTGACCGAAACTAGTGTATAATATACTATGATTTTTGACCGAAACTTTCATTTCGAAAGGTTTCATAAAAATCTATTTTTCGGATGATTTTTTTCCATGGACTTCCGTCATAACCTTCCCTCTTAACATACATAAATGATTTGAAATTTCTCTAATCATTTCAAATAGTCCCAAATAAAATTTTATTTTTTTGACCGAAACTAGTGTATAATATGCTATGATTTTGGACCGAATCTTGCATTTCCAAACGTTTCATCGTATCTAATTTTCAGATGATTTTTTTGCATGGACTTCCATCATAACCGTCCCTCTCAACATATATAAATGATATGTGAAGTCTTTTATTATTTCGAATAGTCCCCAATTAAATTTGATTTTTTAACCGAAACTAGTGTATAATATACTATGATTTTTGACCGAAACTTGCACTTCGAAAAGTTTCGTAGAATCTAATTTTCCAAAGATTTTTTTCATGGACTTCCATTATAACTTTCCCTTGTAAAATATAACAATGATATGTGCATTTTCGTATCATTTCGAACAGTCCCCAATTTAATTTGATATTTGACCGAAACTAGTAAAAACTAGTGTATAATATATTATGATTTTTTGACCGAAACATGCATTTCGAAAAGTTTCATAGAATCTAATTTTCAGATGATTTTTTTGCATGGACTTCCATCATAACCTTCCCTCTCAACATATATAAATGATATGTGAAGTCTTGTATTATTTCGAATAGTCCCCAATTAAATTTGATTTTTTAGACTGAAACTAGTGTATAATATACTATGATTTTTGACCGAAACTTGCACTTCGAAAAGTTTCGTAGAACCGAATTTTCCAATGATATTTTGCATGGACTTCCATTATAACCTTCCCTTGTAAAATATAAAAATGATATGTGCATTTTTGTATCATTTCGAACAGTCCCCTATTTAATTTGATATTTGACCGAAGCTAGTAAAAACTAGTGTATAATATATTATGATTTTTTGACCGAAACATGCATTTCGAAAAGTTTCATAGAATCTAATTTTCAGATGATTTTTTTGCATGGACTTCCATCATAACCTTCCCTCTTAACATACATAAATGATTTGAAAAGTCTCGAATCATTTCAAATAGTCCCTAATTAAATTTTATTTTTTTGACCGAAACTAGTGTATAATATACTATGATTTTTGACCGAATCTTGCATTTCCAAAAGTTTCATCGAATCTAATTTTCAGATGATTTTTTTGCATGGACTTCCATCATAACCTTCCCTCTCAACATATATAAATATTATGTGAAGTCTTTTATTATTTCGAATAATCCCCAATTAAATTTGATTTTTTGACCGAAACTAGTGTATAATATAATATGATTTTTGACCGAAACTTGCACTTCGAAAAGTTTCGTAGAATCTAATTTTCCAATGATTTTTTCATGGACTTCCATTATAACTTTCCCTTGTAAAATATAAAAATGATATGTGCATTTTCGTATCATTTCGAACAGTCCCCGATTTAATTTAATTTTTGACCGAAACTAGTATAAACTAGTGTATAATATATTATGATTTTTTGACTGAAACATGCATTTCGAAAAGTTTCATAGAATCTATTTTTCAGATGATTCTTTTGCATGGACTTCCATCATAATCTTCCCTCTTGACATTCATAAATGATTTGAAAAGTCTCGAATCATTTCAAATAGTCCCTAATTAAATTTTATTTTTTTGACCGAAACTAGTGTATAATATACTATGATTTTTGACCGAATCTTGCATTTACAAAAGTTTCATAGAATATAATTTTCAGATGAATTTTTTGCATGGACTTCCATCATAACCTTCCCTCTCAACATATATAAATGATATGTGAAGTATTGTATTATTTCGAATAGTCCCCAATTAAATTTGATTTTTTTGACGGAAACTAGTGTATAATATACTATGATTTTTGACCGAAACATGCATTTCGAAAAGTTTCGTAGAAATTAATTTTCTAATGATTTTTTGCATGGACTTCAATTATAACCTACCCTCGTAAAATATAAAAATGATATCTTCATTTTCGTATCATTTTGAACAGTCCCCGATTTAATTTGATTTTTGACCGAAACTAGTATAAACTAGTGTATAATATACTATGATTTTTTACCGAAACTGGCATTTCGAAAAGTTTCATAGAATTAATTTTCAGATGATTTTTTTGCATGCACTTCTAACATAACCTTCCCTCTTAACATATATAAATGATATGTGAAGTCTCGTATCATTTCAAATAGTCCCCAATAAAATTTTATTTTTTTGACTGAAACTAGTGTATAATATACTATGATTTTTGAACGAAACTTGCATTTCTAAAAGTTTCATAGAATCTATTTTTCAGATGATTTTTTTGCATGGACTTTCATCATAACCTTCCCTCTTAACACTAATTAATTATTTGAAAATTCTCGAATCATTTCAAATAGTCCCAAATTAAATTTTATTTTTTGACCGAAACTAGTGTATAATATGCTATGATTTTTGACTGAATCCTGCATTTCGAAAAGTTTCATAGAATCTAATTTTTAGATGATTTTTTTGCATGGACTTCCATCATAACCTTCCCTCTCAACATATATAAATTATATGTGAAGTCTTGTATTATTTCGAATGGTCCCCAATTAAATTTGATTTTTTTGACCGAAACTAGTGTATAATATACTATGATTTTTGACCAAAACTTGCACTTCGAAAAGTTTCGTAGAACCGAATTTTCCAATGATATTTTGCATGGACTTCCATTATAACCTTCCCTTGTAAAATATAAAAATGATATGTGCATTTTCGTATCATTTCGAACAGTCCTCTGTTTAATTTGATTTTTGACCGAAACTAGTAAAAACTAGTGTATAATATATTATGATTTTTTGACCGAAACTTGCTTTTCGAAAAGTTTCATAGAATCTAATTTTCAGATGATTTTTTGGATGGACTTCCATCATAACCTCCCCTCTTAACATACATAAATGATTTGAAAAGTCTCGAATCATTTCAAATAGTCCCTAATTAAATTTTATTTTTTTGACCGAAACTAGTTTATAATATACTATGATTTTTGACCGAATCTTGCATTTCGAAAAGTTTCATTGAATCTAATTTTCAGATGAATTTTTTGCATGGACTTCCATCATAACCTTCCCTCTCAACATATATAAATGATATGTGAATTCTTGTATAATTTCGAATAGTCCCCAATTAAATTTGATTTTTTTGACCGAAACTAGTGTATAATATACAATGATTTTTGACCGAAACTTGCATTTCGAAAAGTTTCGTAGAATTTAATTTTCCAATGATTTTTTACATGGACTTCCATTATAACCTTCCCTCGTAAATTATAAAAATGATATCTTCATTTTCGTATCATTTCGAATAGTCCCCTATTTAATTTGATTTTTGGCCGAAACTAGTATAAACTAGTGTATAATTTACTATGATTTTTGACCGAAACTGGCATTTCGAAAAGTTCCATAGAATCTAATTTTCAGATGATTTTTTTGCATGGACTTCTATCATAACCTTCCCTCTTAACATATATAAATGATATGTGAAGTCTCATATCATTTCAAATAGTCCCCAATAAAATTTTATTTTTTTGACCGAAACTAGTGTATAATATACTATGATTTTTGACCGAAACTTTCATTTCGAAAGGTTTCATAAAAATCTATTTTTCGGATGATTTTTTTCCATGGACTTCCGTCATAACCTTCCCTCTTAACATACATAAATGATTTGAAATTTCTCTAATCATTTCAAATAGTCCCAAATAAAATTTTATTTTTTTGACCGAAACTAGTGTATAATATGCTATGATTTTTGACCGAATCTTGCATTTCCAAACGTTTCATCGTATCTAATTTTCAGATGATTTTTTTGCATGGACTTCCATCATAACCGTCCCTCTCAACATATATAAATGATATGTGAAGTCTTTTATTATTTCGAATAGTCCCCAATTAAATTTGATTTTTTAACCGAAACTAGTGTATAATATACTATGATTTTTGACCGAAACTTGCACTTCGAAAAGTTTCGTAGAATCTAATTTTCCAAAGATTTTTTTCATGGACTTCCATTATAACTTTCCCTTGTAAAATATAACAATGATATGTGCATTTTCGTATCATTTCGAACAGTCCCCAATTTAATTTGATATTTGACCGAAACTAGTAAAAACTAGTGTATAATATATTATGATTTTTTGACCGAAACATGCATTTCGAAAAGTTTCATAGAATCTAATTTTCAGATGATTTTTTTGCATGGACTTCCATCATAACCTTCCCTCTCAACATATATAAATGATATGTGAAGTCTTGTATTATTTCGAATAGTCCCCAATTAAATTTGATTTTTTAGACTGAAACTAGTGTATAATATACTATGATTTTTGACCGAAACTTGCACTTCGAAAAGTTTCGTAGAACCGAATTCTCCAATGATATTTTGCATGGACTTCCATTATAACCTTCCCTTGTAAAATATAAAAATGATATGTGCATTTTTGTATCATTTCGAACAGTCCCCTATTTAATTTGATATTTGACCGAAGCTAGTAAAAACTAGTGTATAATATATTATGATTTTTTGACCGAAACATGCATTTCGAAAAGTTTCATAGAATCTAATTTTCAGATGATTTTTTTGCATGGACTTCCATCATAACCTTCCCTCTTAACATACATAAATGATTTGAAAAGTCTCGAATCATTTCAAATAGTCCCTAATTAAATTTTATTTTTTTGACCGAAACTAGTGTATAATATACTATGATTTTTGACCGAATCTTGCATTTCCAAAAGTTTCATCGAATCTAATTTTCAGATGATTTTTTTGCATGGACTTCCATCATAACCTTCCCTCTCAACATATATAAATATTATGTGAAGTCTTTTATTATTTCGAATAATCCCCAATTAAATTTGATTTTTTGACCGAAACTAGTGTATAATATAATATGATTTTTGACCGAAACTTGCACTTCGAAAAGTTTCGTAGAATCTAATTTTCCAATGATTTTTTCATGGACTTCCATTATAACTTTCCCTTGTAAAATATAAAAATGATATGTGCATTTTCGTATCATTTCGAACAGTCCCCGATTTAATTTAATTTTTGACCGAAACTAGTATAAACTAGTGTATAATATATTATGATTTTTTGACTGAAACATGCATTTCGAAAAGTTTCATAGAATCTATTTTTCAGATGATTCTTTTGCATGGACTTCCATCATAATCTTCCCTCTTGACATTCATAAATGATTTGAAAAGTCTCGAATCATTTCAAATAGTCCCTAATTAAATTTTATTTTTTTGACCGAAACTAGTGTATAATATACTATGATTTTTGACCGAATCTTGCATTTACAAAAGTTTCATAGAATATAATTTTCAGATGAATTTTTTGCATGGACTTCCATCATAACCTTCCCTCTCAACATATATAAATGATATGTGAAGTCTTGTATTATTTCGAATAGTCCCCAATTAAATTTGATTTTTTTGACGGAAACTAGTGTATAATATACTATGATTTTTGACCGAAACATGCATTTCGAAAAGTTTCGTAGAAATTAATTTTCTAATGATTTTTTGCATGGACTTCAATTATAACCTACCCTCGTAAAATATAAAAATGATATCTTCATTTTCGTATCATTTTGAACAGTCCCCGATTTAATTTGATTTTTGACCGAAACTAGTATAAACTAGTGTATAATATACTATGATTTTTTACCGAAACTGGCATTTCGAAAAGTTTCATAGAATCTAATTTTCAGATGATTTTTTTGCATGCACTTCTAACATAACCTTCCCTCTTAACATATATAAATGATATGTGAAGTCTCGTATCATTTCAAATAGTCCCCAATAAAATTTTATTTTTTTGACTGAAACTAGTGTATAATATACTATGATTTTTGAACGAAACTTGCATTTCTAAAAGTTTCATAGAATCTATTTTTCAGATGATTTTTTTGCATGGACTTCCAACATAACCTTCCCTCTTAACACTAATTAATTATTTGAAAATTCTCGAATCATTTCAAATAGTCCCAAATTAAATTTTATTTTTTGACCGAAACTAGTGTATAATATGCTATGATTTTTGACTGAATCCTGCATTTCGAAAAGTTTCATAGAATCTAATTTTTAGATGATTTTTTTGCATGGACTTCCATCATAACCTTCCCTCTCAACATATATAAATTATATGTGAAGTCTTGTATTATTTCGAATGGTCCCCAATTAAATTTGATTTTTTTGACCGAAACTAGTGTATAATATACTATGATTTTTGACCGAAACTTGCACTTCGAAAAGTTTCGTAGAACCGAATTTTCCAATGATATTTTGCATGGACTTCCATTATAACCTTCCCTTGTAAAATATAAAAATGATATGTGCATTTTCGTATCATTTCGAACAGTCCCCTGTTTAATTTGATTTTTGACCGAAACTAGTAAAAACTAGTGTATAATATATTATGATTTTTTGACCGAAACTTGCTTTTCGAAAAGTTTCATAGAATCTAATTTTCAGATGATTTTTTGGATGGACTTCCATCATAACCTCCCCTCTTAACATACATAAATGATTTGAAAAGTCTCGAATCATTTCAAATAGTCCCTAATTAAATTTTATTTTTTTGACCGAAACTAGTGTATAATATACTATGATTTTTGACCGAATCTTGCATTTCCAAAAGTTTCATCGAATCTAATTTTCAGATGATTTTTTTGCATGGACTTCCATCATAACCTTCCCTCTCAACATATATAAATATTATGTGAAGTCTTTTATTATTTCGAATAGTCCCCAATTAAATTTGATTTTTTGACCGAAACTAGTGTATAATATACTATGATTTTTGACCGAAACTTGCACTTCGAAAAGTTTCGTAGAATCTAATTTTCCAATGATTTTTTGCATGGACTTCCATTATAACCTTCCCTTGTAAAATAAAAAAATGATATGTGCATTTTCGTATCATTTCGAACAGTCCCCTATTTAATTTGATTTTTGACCGAAACTAGTAAAAACTAGTGTATAATATATTATGATTTTTCGATCGAAACATGCATTTCGAAAAGTTTCATAGAATCTATTTTTCAGATGATTTTTTGCATGGACTTCCATCATAACCTTCCCTTTTAACATACATAAATGATTTGAAAAGTCTCGAATCATTTCAAATAGTCCCTAATTAAATTTTATTTTTTTGACCGAAACTAGTGTATAATATACTATGATTTTTGACCGAATCTTTCATTTCGAAAAGTTTCATAGAATCTATTTTTCAGATGATTTTTTTGCATGGACTTCCATCATAACCTTCCCTCTCAACATATATAAATGATATGCGAAGTCTTGTATTATTTCGAATAGTCCCCAATTAAATTTGATTTTTTTGACGGAAACTAGTGTATAATATACTATGATTTTTGACCGAAACATGCATTTCGAAAAGTTTCGTAGAATTTTATTTTCCAATGATTTTTTGCATGGACTTCCATTATAACCTACCCTCGTAAAATATAAAAATGATATCTGCATTTTCGTATCATTTTGAACAGTCCCCGATTTAATTTGATTTTTGACCGAAACTAGTATAAACTAGTGTATAATATACTATGATTTTTTACCGAAACTGGCATTTCGAAAAGTTTCATAGAATCTAATTTTCAGATGATTTTTTTGCATGCACTTCTAACATAACCTTCCCTCTTAACATATATAAATGATATGTGAATTCTCGTATCATTTCAAATAGTCCCCAATAAAATTTTATTTTTTTGACTGAAACTAGTGTATAATATACTATGAGTTTTGAACGAAACTTGCATTTCGAAAAGTTTCATAGAATCTATTTTTCAGATGATTTTTTTGCATGTACTTCCATCATAACCTTCCCTCTTAACACTAATTAATTATTTGAAAATTCTCGAATCATTTCAAATAGTCCCAAATTAAATTTTATTTTTTTGACCGAAACTAGTGTATAATATGCTATGATTTTTGACTGAATCTTGCATTTCGAAAAGTTTCATAGAATCTAATTTTCAGATGATTTTTTTGTATGGACTTCTATCATAACCTTCCCTCTTAACATATATAAATGATATGTGAAGTCTCGTATCATTTCAAATAGTCCCCAATAAAATTTTATTTTTTTGACCGAAACTAGTGTATAATATACTATGATTTTTGACCGAAACTTGCATTTCGAAAAGTTTCATAGAATCTATTTTTCAGATGATTTTTTTGCATGGACTTCCATCATAACCTTCCCTCTTAACATTATTAAATGATTTGAAAATTCTCGAATCATTTCAAATAGTCCCAAATTAAATTTTATTTTTTTGACCGAAACTAGTGTATAATATGCTATGATTTTTTATCTAATCTTGCATTTCCATACGTTTCATCGAATCTAATTTTCAGATGATTTTTTTGCATGGACTTCCATCATAACCGTCCCTCTCAACATATATAAATGATATGTGAAGTCTTGTATTATTTCGAATAGTCCCCAATTAAATTTGATTTTTTTGACCGAAACTAGTGTATAATATACTATGATTTTTGACCGAAACTTGCATTTCGAAAAGTTTCGTAGAATTTAATTTTCCAATGATTTTTTACATGGACTTCCATTATAAACTTCCCTCGTAAATTATAAAAATGATATCAGCATTTTCGTATCATTTCGAATAGTCCCCTCTTTAATTTGATTTTTGGCTGAAACTAGTGTTTAATATACTATTATTTTTGACCGAAACTGGCATTTCGAAAAGTTTCATAGAATCTAATTTTCAGATGATTTTTTTGCATGGACTTTTATCATAACCTTCCCACTTAACATATATAAATGATATGTGAAGTCTCGTATCATTTCAAATAGTCCCCAATAAAATTTTATTTTTTTGACCGAAACTAGTGTATAATATACTATGATTTTTGACCGAAACTTGCATTTCGAAAGGTTTCATAGAATCCATTTTTCGAATGATTTTTTTGCATGGACTTCCATCATAACCTTCCCTCTTAACATACATAAATGATTTGAAATTTCTCGAATCATTTCAAATAGTCCCTAATTAAATTTTATTTTTTTGACCGAAACTAGTGTATAATATACTATGATTTTTGACCGAATCTTGCATTTCCAAAAGTTTCATCGAATCTAATTTTCAGATGATTTTTTTGCATGGACTTCCATCATAACCTTCCCTCTCAACATATATAAATATTATGTGAAGTCTTTTATTATTTCGAATAGTCCCCAATTAAATTTGATTTTTTGACCGAAACTAGTGTATAATATACTATGATTTTTGACTGAAACTTGCACTTCGAAAAGTTTCGTAGAATCTAATTTTCCAATGATTTTTTGCATGGACTTCCATTATAACCTTCCCTTGTAAAATATAAAAATGATATGTGCATTTTCGTATCATTTCGAACAGTCCCCTATTTAATTTGATTTTTGACCGAAACTAGTAAAAACTAGTGTATAATATATTATGATTTTTCGACCGAAACATGCATTTCGAAAAGTTTCATAGAATCTATTTTTCAGATGATTTTTTGCATGGACTTCCATCATAACCTTCCCTTTTAACATACATAAATGATTTGAAAAGTCTCGAATCATTTCAAATAGTCCCTAATTAAATTTTATTTTTTTGACCGAAACTAGTGTATAATATACTATGATTTTTGACCGAATCTTTCATTTCGAAAAGTTTCATAGAATCTATTTTTCAGATGATTTTTTTGCATGGACTTCCATCATAACCTTCCCTCTCAACATATATAAATGATATGTGAAGTCTTGTATTATTTCGAATAGTCCCCAATTAAATTTGATTTTTTTGACGGAAACTAGTGTATAATATACTATGATTTTTGACTGAAACATGCATTTCGAAAAGTTTCGTAGAATTTAATTTTCCAATGATTTTTTGCATGGACTTCCATTATAACCTACCCTCGTAAAATATAAAAATGATATCTGCATTTTCGTATCATTTTGAAAAGTCCCCGATTTAATTTGATTTTTGACCGAAACTAGTATAAACTAGTGTATAATATACTATGATTTTTTACCGAAACTGGCATTTCGAAAAGTTTCATAGAATCTAATTTTCAGATGATTTTTTTGCATGCACTTCAAACATAACCTTCCCTCTTAACATATATAAATGATATGTGAATTCTCGTATCATTTCAAATAGTCCCCAATAAAATTTTATTTTTTTGACTGAAACTAGTGTATAATATACTATGAGTTTTGAACGAAACTTGCATTTCGAAACGTTTCATAGAATCTATTTTTCAGATGATTTTTTTGCATGTACTTCCATCATAACCTTCCCTCTTAACACTAATTAATTATTTGAAAATTCTCGAATCATTTCAAATAGTCCCAAATTAAATTTTATTTTTTTGACCGAAACTAGTGTATAATATGCTATGATTTTTGACTGAATCTTGCATTTCGAAAAGTTTCATAGAATCTAATTTTCAGATGATTTTTTTGTATGGACTTCTATCATAACCTTCCCTCTTAACATATATAAATGATATGTGAAGTCTCGTATCATTTCAAATAGTCCCCAATAAAATTTTATTTTTTTGACCGAAACTAGTGTATAATATACTATGATTTTTGACCGAAAGTTGCATTTCAAAAAGTTTCATAGAATCTATTTTTCAGATGATTTTTTTGCATGGACTTCCATCATAACCTTCCCTCTTAACATTATTAAATGATTTGAAAATTCTCGAATCATTTCAAATAGTCCCAAATTAAATTTTATTTTTTTGACCGAAACTAGTGTATAATATGCTATGATTTTTTATCTAATCTTGCATTTCCATACGTTTCATCGAATCTAATTTTCAGATGATTTTTTTGCATGGACTTCCATCATAACCGTCCCTCTCAACATATATAAATGATATGTGAAGTCTTGTATTATTTCGAATAGTCCCCAATTAAATTTGATTTTTTTGACCGAAACTAGTGTATAATATACTATGATTTTTGACCGAAACTTGCATTTCGAAAAGTTTCGTAGAATTTAATTTTCCAATGATTTTTTACATGGACTTCCATTATAAACTTCCCTCGTAAATTATAAAAATGATATCAGTATTTTCGTATCATTTCGAATAGTCCCCTATTTAATTTGATTTTTGGCTGAAACTAGTGTTTAATATACTATTATTTTTGACCGAAACTGGCATTTCGAAAAGTTTCATAGAATCTAATTTTCAGATGATTTTTTTGCATGGACTTCTATCATAACCTTCCCACTTAACATATATAAATGATATGTGAAGTCTCGTATCATTTCAAATAGTCCCCAATAAAATTTTATTTTTTTGACCGAAACTAGTGTATAATATACTATGATTTTTGACCGAAACTTGCATTTCGAAAGGTTTCATAGAATCTATTTTTCGAATGATTTTTTTGCCTGGACTTCCATCATAACCTTCCCTCTTAACATACATAAATGATTTGAAATTTCTCGAATCATTTCAAATAGTCCCTAATTAAATTTTATTTTTTTGACCGAAACTAGTGTATAATATACTATGATTTTTGACCGAATCTTGCATTTCATAAAGTTTCATCGAATCTAATTTTCAGATGATTTTTTTGCATGGACTTCCATCATAACCTTCCCTCTCAACATATATAAATATTATGTGAAGTCTTTTATTATTTCGAATAGTCCCCAATTAAATTTGATTTTTTGACCGAAACTAGTATATAATATACTATGATTTTTGACCGAAACTTGCACTTCGAAAAGTTTCGTAGAATCTAATTTTCCAATGATTTTTTGCATGGACTTCCATTATAACCTTCCCTTGTAAAATATAAAAATGATATGTGCATTTTCGTATCATTTCGAACAGTCCCCTATTTAATTTGATTTTTGACCGAAACTAGTAAAAACTAGTGTATAATATATTATGATTTTTCGACCGAAACATGCATTTCGAAAAGTTTCATAGAATCTATTTTTCAGATGATTTTTTGCATGGACTTCCATCATAACCTTCCCTTTTAACATACATAAATGATTTGAAAAGTCTCGAATCATTTCAAATAGTCCCTACTTAAATTTTATTTTTTTTACCGAAACTAGTGTATAATATACTATGATTTTTGACCGAATCTTTCATTTCGAAAAGTTTCAAAGAATCTATTTTTCAGATGATTTTTTTGCATGGACTTCCATCATAACCTTCCCTCTCAACATATATAAATGATATGTGAAGTCTTGTATTATTTCGAATAGTCCCCAATTAAATTTGATTTTTTTGACGGAAACTAGTGTATAATATACTATGATTTTTGACCGAAACATGCATTTCGAAAAGTTTCGTAGAATTTAATTTTCCAATGATTTTTTGCATAGACTTCCATTATAACCTACCCTCGTAAAATATAAAAATGATATCTGCATTTTCGTATCATTTTGAACAGTCCCCGATTTAATTTTATTTTTGACCGAAAGTAGTATAAACTAGTGTATAATATACTATGATTTTTTACCGAAACTGGCATTTCGAAAAGTTTCATAGAATCTAATTTTCAGATGATTGTTTTGCATGCACTTCTAACATAACCTTCCCTCTTAACATATATAAATGATATGTGAATTCTCGTATCATTTCAAATAGTCCCCAATAAAATTTTATTTTTTTGACCGAAACTAGTGTATAATATACTATGATTTTTGACCGAAACTTGCATTTCGAAAAGTTTCATAGAATCTATTTTTCAGATGATTTTTTTGCATGGACTTCCATCATAACCTTCCCTCTTAACATTATTAAATGATTTGAAAATTCTCGAATCATTTCAAATAGTCCCAAATTAAATTTTATTTTTTTGACCGAAACTAGTGTATAATATGCTATGATTTTTTATCTAATCTTGCATTTCCATACGTTTCATCGAATCTAATTTTCAGATGATTTTTTTGCATGGACTTCCATCATAACCGTCCCTCTCAACATATATAAATGAT
The DNA here is from genome assembly GCA_963966055.1 of Lathyrus aphaca. Classification (NCBI taxonomy): domain Eukaryota; kingdom Viridiplantae; phylum Streptophyta; class Magnoliopsida; order Fabales; family Fabaceae; genus Lathyrus; species Lathyrus aphaca. The sequence goes on along the minus strand of OZ014524.1, from coordinate 558,457,418 downwards.
ATGTGAAGTCTTGTATTATTTCGAATAGTCCCCAATTAAATTTGATTTTTTTGACCGAAACTAGTGTATAATATACTATGACTTTTGACCAAAACTTGCATTTCGAAAAGTTTCGTAGAATTTAATTTTCCAATGATTTTTTACATGGACTTCCATTATAAACTTCCCTCGTAAATTATAAAAATGATATCAGCATTTTCGTATCATTTCGAATAGTCCCCTACTTAATTTGATTTTTGGCTGAAACTAGTGTTTAATATACTATTATTTTTGACCGAAACTGGCATTTCGAAAAGTTTCATAGAATCTAATTTTCAGATGATTTTTTTGCATGGACTTCTATCATAACCTTCCCACTTAACATATATAAATGATATGTGAAGTCTCGTATCATTTCAAATAGTCCCCAATAAAATTTTATTTTTTTGACCGAAACTAGTGTATAATATACTATGAGTTTTGACCGAAACTTGCATTTCGAAAGGTTTCATAGAATCTATTTTTCGAATGATTTTTTTGCATGGACTTCCATCATAACCTTCTCTCTTAACATACATAAATGATTTGAAATTTCTCGAATCATTTCAAATAGTCCCAAATTAAATTTTATTTTTTTTACCGAAACTAGTGTATAATATACTATGATTTTTGACCGAATCTTGCATTTCCAAACGTTTCATCGTATCTAATTTTCAGATGATTTTTTTGCATGGACATCCATCATAACCGTCCCTCTCAACATATATAAATGATCTGTGAAGTCTTTTATTATTTCGAACAGTCCCCAATTAAATTTGATTTTTTGACCGAAACTAGTGTATAATATACTATGATTTTTGACCGAAACTTGCACTTCGAAAAGTTTCGTAGAATCTAATTTTCCAATAATTTTTTGCATGGACTTCCATTATAACCTTCCCTTGTAAAATATAAAAATGATATGTGCATTTTCGTATCATTTCGAACAGTCCCCTATTTAATTTGATTTTTGACCGAAACTAGTAAAAACTAGTGTATAATATATTATGATTTTTTGACCGAAACTTGCTTTTCGAAAAGTTTCATAGCATCTAATTTTCAGATGATTTTTTTGCTTGGACTTCCATCATAACCTCCCCTCTTAACATACATAAATGATTTGAAAAGTCTCGAATCATTTCAAATAGTCCCTAATTAAATTTTATTTTTTTGACCGAAACTAGTGTATAATATACTATGATTTTTGACTGAATCTTGCATTTCCAAAAGTTTCATCGAATCTAATTTTCAGATGATTTTTATGCATGGACTTCCATCATAACCTTCCCTCTCAACATATTTAAATATTATGTGAAGTATTTTATTATTTCGAAAAGTCCCCAATTAAATTTGATTTTTTGACCGAAACTAGTGTATAATATACTATGATTTTTGACCGAAACTTGCACTTCGAAAAGTTTCATAGAATCTAATTTTCCAATGATTTTTTGCATGGACTTCCATTATAACCTTCCCTTGTAAAATATAAAAATGATATGTGCATTTTCGTATCATTTCGAACAGTCCCCTATTTAATTTGATTTTTGACCGAAACTAGTAAAAACTAGTGTATAATATATTATGATTTTTTGACCGAAACTTGCTTTTCGAAAAGTTTCATAGAATCTAATTTTCAGATGATTTTTTTGCATGGACTTCCATCATAACCTCCCCTCTTAACATACATAAATGATTTGAAAAGTCTCGAATCATTTCAAATAGTCCCTAATTAAATTTTATTTTTTTGACCGAAACTAGTGTATAATATACTATGATTTTTGACCGAATCTTGCATTTCCAAAAGTTTCATCGAATCTAATTTTCAGATGATTTTTTTGCATGGACTTCCATCATAACCTTCCCTCTCAACATATATAAATATTATGTGAAGTCTTTTATTATTTCGAATAGTCCCCAATTAAATTTGATTTTTTGACCGAAACTAGTGTATAATATACTATGATTTTTGACCGAAACTTGCACTTCGAAAAGTTTCGTAGAATCTAATTTTCCAATGATTTTTTTAATGGACTTCCATTATAACTTTCCCTTGTAAAATATAACAATGATATGTGAATTTTCGTATCATTTCGAACAGTCCCCGATTTAATTTTATATTTGACCGAAACTAGTATAAACTAGTGTATAATATATTATGATTTTTTGACTGAAACATGCATTTCGAAAATTTCATAGAATCTATTTTTCAGATGATTTTTTTGCATGTACTTCCATCATAATCTTCCCTCTTAACATACATAAATGATTTGAAAAGTCTTTAATCATTTCAAATAGTCCCTAATTAAATTTTATTTTTGACCAAAACTAGTGTATAATATACTATGATTTTTGACCGAATCTTGCATTTCCAAAAGTTTCATCGAATCTAATTTTCAGATGATTTTTTTGCATGGACTTCCATCATAACCTTCCCTCTCAACATATATAAATGATATGTGAATTCTTGTATTATTTCTAATAGTCCCCAATTAAATTTGATTTTTTTGACCGAAACTAGTGTATAATATACAATGATTTTTGACCGAAACTTGCATTTCGAAAAGTTTCGTAAAATTTAATTTTCCAATAATTTTTTACATGGACTTCCATTATAACCTTCCCTCGTAAATTATAAAAATGATATCTGCATTTTCGTATCATTTCGAATAGTCACCTACTTAATTTGATTTTTGGCCGAAACTAGTATAAACTAGTGTATAATTTACTATGATTTTTGATCGAAACTGGCATTTCGAAATGTTTCATAGAATCTAATTTTCAGATGATTTTTTTGCATGGACTTCTATTATAACCTTCCCTCTTAACATATATAAATGATATGTGAAGTCTCGTATCATTTCAAATAGTCCCCAATAAAATTTTATTTTTTTGACCGAAACTAGTGTATAATATACTATGATTTTTGACCGAAACTTGCATTTCGAAAGGTTTCATAGAATCTATTTTTCGGATGATTTTTTTGCATGGACTTCCATCATAACCTTCCCTCTTAACATACATAAATGATTTGAAATTTCTCGAATCATTTCAAATAGTCCCAAATTAAATTTTATTTTTTTGACCGAAACTAGTGTATAATATACTATGATTTTTGACCGAATCTTGCATTTCCAAACGTTTCATCGTATCTAATTTTCAGATGATTTTTTTGCATGGACTTCCATCATAACCGTCCCTCTCAACATATATAAATGATATGTGAAGTCTTTTATTATTTCGAATAGTCCCCAATTAAATTTGATTTTTTGACCGAAACTAGTGTATAATATACTATGATTTTTGACCGAAACTTGCACTTCGAAAAGTTTCGTAGAATCTAATTTTCCAATGATTTTTTGCATGGACTTCCATGATAACCTTCCCTTGTAAAATATAAAAATGATATGTGCATTTTCGTATCATTTCGAACAGTCCCCTATTTAATTTGATTTTTGACCGAAACTAGTAAAAACTAGTGTATAATATACTATGATTTTTGACCGAAACTTGCATTTCGAAAGGTTTCATAGAATCTATTTTTCGGATGATTTTTTTGCATGGACTTCCGTTATAACCTTCCCTCTTATCATACATAAATGATTTGAAAATTCTCGAATCATTTCAAATAGTCCCAAATTAAATTTTATTTTTTTGACCGAAACTAGTGTATAATATGCTATGATTTTTGACCGAATCTTGCATTTCCAAACGTTTCATCGTATCTAATTTTCAGATGATTTTTTTGCATGGACTTCCATCATAACCATCCCTCTCAACATATATAAATGATATGTGAAGTCTTTTATTATTTCGAATAGTCCCCAATTAAATTTGATTTTTTGACCGAAACTAGTGTATAATATACTATGATTTTTGACCGAAACTTGCACTTCGAAAAGTTTCGTAGAATCTAATTTTCCAATGATTTTTTTCATGGACTTCCATTATAACTTTCCCTTGTAAAATATAACAATGATATGTGCATTTTCGTATCATTTCGAACAGTACCCGATTTAATTTTATATTTGACCGAAACTAGTATAAACTAGTGTATAATATATTATGATTTTTTGACTGAAACATGCATTTCGAAAATTTCATAGAATCTATTTTTCAGATGATTTTTTTGCATGTACTTCCATCATAATCTTCCCTCTTAACATACATAAATGATTTGAAAAGTCTTGAATCATTTCAAATAGTCCCTAATTAAATTTTATTTTTGACCAAAACTAGTGTATAATATACTATGATTTTTGACCGAATCTTGCATTTCGAAAAGTTACATAGAATCTAATTTTCAGATGAATTTTTTGCATGGACTTCCATCATAACCTTCCCTCTCAACATATATAAATGATATGTGAATTCTTGTATTATTTCGAATAGTCCCCAATTAAATTTGATTTTTTTGACCGAAACTAGTGTATAATATACAATGATTTTTGACCGAAACTTGCATTTCGAAAAGTTTCGTAAAATTTAATTTTCCAATGATTTTTTACATAGACTTCCATTATAACCTTCCCTCGTAAATTATAAAAATGATATCTGCATTTTCGTATCATTTCGAATAGTCCCTTATTTAATTTGATTTTTGGCCGAAACTAGTATAAACTAGTTTATAATTTACTATGATTTTTGATCGAAACTGGCATTTCGAAATGTTTCATAGAATCTAATTTTCAGATGATTTTTTTGCATGGACTTCTATTATAACCTTCCCTCTTAACATATATAAATGATATGTGAAGTCTTGTATCAGTTTTAATAGTCCCCAATAAAATTTTATTTTTTTGACCGAAACTAGTGTATAATATACTATGATTTTTGACCGAAACTTGCATTTCGAAAGGTTTCATAGAATCTATTTTTCGGATGATTTTTTTGCATGGACTTCCGTTGTAACCTTCCCTCTTAACATACATAAATGATTTGAAAATTCTCGAATCATTTCAAATAGTCCCAAATTAAATTTTATTTTTTTGACCGAAACTAGTGTATAATATGCTATGATTTTTGACCGAATCTTGCATTTCCAAACGTTTCATCGTATCTAATTTTCAGATGATTTTTTTGCATGGACTTCCATCATAACCATCCCTCTCAACATATATAAATGATATGTGAAGTCTTTTATTATTTCGAATAGTCCCCAATTAAATTTGATTTTTTGACCGAAACTAGTGTATAATATACTATGATTTTTGACCGAAACTTGCACTTCGAAAAGTTTCGTAGATTCTAATTTTCCAATGATTTTTTTCATGGACTTCCATTATAACTTTCCCTTGTAAAATATAACAATGATATGTGCATTTTCGTATCATTTCGAATAGTCCCCGATTTAATTTTATATTTGACCGAAACTAGTATAAACTAGTGTATAATATATTATGATTTTTTGACTGAAACATGCATTTCGAAAATTTCATAGAATCTATTTTTCAGATGATTTTTTTGCATGTACTTCCATCGTAATCTTCCCTCTTAACATACATAAATGATTTGAAAAGTCTCAAATCATTTCAAATAGTCCCTAATTAAATTTTATTTTTTTGACCGAAACTAGTTTATAATATACTGTGGTTTTTGACCGAATCTTGCATTTCGAAAAGTTTCATAGAATCTAATTTTAAGATGAATTTTTTGCATGGACTTCCATCATAACCTTCCCTCTCAACATATATAAATGATATGTGAGTTCTTGTATTATTTCTAATAGTCCCCAATTAAATTTGATTTTTTTGACCGAAACTAGTGTATAATATACAATGATTTTTGACCGAAACTTGCATTTCGAAAAGTTTCGTAGAATTTAATTTTCACATGAATTTTTACATGGACTTCCATTATAACCTTCCCTCGTAAATTATAAAAATGATATCTTCACTTTCGTATCATTTCGAATAGTCCCCTATTTAATTTGATTTTTGGCCGAAACTAGTATAAACTAGTGTATAATTTACTATGATTTTTGACCGAAACTGGCATTTTGAAAAGTTTCATAGAATCTAATTTTCAGATGATTTTTTTGCATGGACTTCTATCATAACCTTCCCTCTTAACATATATAAATGATATGTGAAGTCTCGTATCATTTCAAATAGTCCCCAATAAAATTTTATTTTTTTGACCGAAACTAGTGTATAATATACTATGATTTTTGACCGAAACTTGCATTTCGAAAGGTTTCATAGAATCTATTTTTCGGATGATTTTTTTGCATGGACTTCCGTCATAACCTTCCCTCTTAACATACATAAATGATTTGAAATTTCTCGAATCATTTCAAATAGTCCCAAATAAAATTTTATTTTTTTGACCGAAACGAGTGTATAATATGCTATGATTTTTGACCGAATCTTGCATTTCCAAACGTTTCATCGTAACTAATTTTCAGATGATTTTTTTGCATGGACTTCCATCATAAGCGTCCCTCTCAACATATATAAATGATATGTGAAGTCTTTTATTATTTCGAATAGTCCCCAATTAAATTTGATTTTTTGACCGAAACTAGTGTATAATATACTATGATTTTTGACCGAAACTTGCACTTCGAATAGTTTCGTAGAATCTAATTTTCTAATGATTTTTTTCATGGACTTCCATTATAACTTTCCCTTGTAAAATATAACAATGATATGTGCATTTTCGTATCATTTCGAATAGTCCCCGATTTAATTTTATATTTGACCGAAACTAGTATAAACTAGTGTATAATATATTATGATTTTTTGACTGAAACATGCATTTCGAAAATTTCATAGAATCTATTTTTCAGATGATTTTTTTGCATGTACTTCCATCATAATCTTCCCTCTTAACATACATAAATGATTTGAAAAGTCTCGAATCATTTCAAATAGTCCCTAATTAAATTTTATTTATTTGACCGAAACTAGTTTATAATATACTGTGATATTTGACCGAATCTTGCATTTCGAAAAGTTTCATAGAATCTAATTTTCAGATGAATTTTTTGCATGGACTTCCATCATAACCTTCCCTCTCAACATATATAAATGATATGTGAATTCTTGTATTATTTCGAATAGTCTCCAATTAAATTTGATTTTTTTGACCGAAACTAGTGTATAATATACAATGATTTTAGACCGAAACTTGCATTTCGAAAAGTTTCGTAGAATTTAATTTTCCAATAATTTTTTACATGGACTTCCATTATAACCTTCCCTCGTAAATTATAAAAATGATATGTGCATTTTCGTATCATTTCGAACAGTCCCCTATTTAATTTGATTTTAGACCGAAACTAGTAAAAACTAGTGTATAATATATTATGATTTTTTGACCGAAACATGCATTTCGAAAAGTTTCATAGAATCTAATTTTCAGATGATTTTTTTGCATGGACTTCCATCATAACCTCCCCTCTTAACATACATAAATGATTTGAAAAGTCTCGAATCATTTCAAATAGTCCCTAATTAAATTTTATTTTTTTGACCGAAACTAGTGTATAATATGCTATGATTTTTGACCGAATCTTGCAGTTCCAAACGTTTCATCGTATCTAATTTTCAGATGATTTTTTTGCATGGACTTCCATCATAACCATCCCTCTCAACATATATAAATGATATGTGAAGTCTTTTATTATTTCGAATAGTCCCCAATTAAATTTGATTTTTTGACTGAAACTAGTGTATAATATACTATGATTTTTGACCGAAACTTGCACTTCGAAAAGTTTCGTAGAATCTAATTTTCCAATGATTTTTTTCATGGACTTCCATTATAACTTTCCCTTGTAAAATATAACAATGATATGTGCATTTTCGTATCATTTCGAATAGTCCCCGATTTAATTTTATATTTGACCGAAACTAGTATAAACTAGTGTATAATATATTATGATTTTTTGACTGAAACATGCATTTCGAAAAGTTCATAGAATCTATTTTTCAGATGATTTTTTTGCATGTACTTCCATCATAATCTTCCCTCTTAACATACATAAATGATTTGAAAAGTCTCAAATCATTTCAAATAGTCCCTAATTAAATTTTATTTTTTTGACCGAAACTAGTTTATAATATACTGTGGTTTTTGACCGAATCTTGCATTTCGAAAAGTTTCATAGAATCTAATTTTAAGATGAATTTTTTGCATGGACTTCCATCATAACCTTCCCTCTCAACATATATAAATGATATGTGAGTTCTTGTATTATTTCTAATAGTCCCCAATTAAATTTGATTTTTTTGACCGAAACTAGTGTATAATATACAATGATTTTTGACCGAAACTTGCATTTCGAAAAGTTTCGTAGAATTTAATTTTCACATGAATTTTTACATGGACTTCCATTATAACCTTCCCTCGTAAATTATAAAAATGATATCTTCATTTTCGTATCATTTCGAATAGTCTCCTATTTAATTTGATTTTTGGCCGAAACTAGTATAAACTAGTGTATAATTTACTATGATTTTTGACCGAAACTGGCATTTTGAAAAGTTTCATAGAATCTAATTTTCAGATGATTTTTTTGCATGGACTTCTATCATAACCTTCCCTCTTAACATATATAAATGATATGTGAAGTCTCGTATCATTTCAAATAGTCCCCAATAAAATTTTATTTTTTTGACCGAAACTAGTGTATAATATACTATGATTTTTGACCGAAACTTGCATTTCGAAAGGTTTCATAGAATCTATTTTTCGGATGATTTTTTTGCATGGACTTCCGTCATAACCTTCCCTCTTAACATACATAAATGATTTGAAATTTCTCGAATCATTTCAAATAGTCCCAAATAAAATTTTATTTTTTTGACCGAAACGAGTGTATAATATGCTATGATTTTAGACCGAATCTTGCATTTCCAAACGTTTCATCGTAACTAATTTTCAGATGATTTTTTTGCATGGACTTCCATCATAAGCGTCCCTCTCAACATATATAAATGATATGTGAAGTCTTTTATTATTTCGAATAGTCCCCAATTAAATTTGATTTTTTGACCGAAACTAGTGTATAATATACTATGATTTTTGACCGAAACTTGCACTTCGAAAAGTTTCGTAGAATCTAATTTTCTAATGATTTTTTTCATGGACTTCCATTATAACTTTCCCTTGTAAAATATAACAATGATATGTGCATTTTCGTATCATTTCGAATAGTCCCCGATTTAATTTTATATTTGACCGAAACTAGTATAAACTAGTGTATAATATATTATGATTTTTTGACTGAAACATGCATTTCGAAAATTTCATAGAATCTATTTTTCAGATGATTTTTTTGCATGTACTTCCATCATAATCTTCCCTCTTAACATACATAAATGATTTGAAAAGTCTCGAATCATTTCAAATAGTCCCTAATTAAATTTTATTTATTTGACCGAAACTAGTTTATAATATACTGTGATTTTTGACCGAATCTTGCATTTCGAAAAGTTTCATAGAATCTAATTTTCAGATGAATTTTTTGCATGGACTTCCATCATAACCTTCCCTCTCAACATATATAAATGATATGTGAATTCTTGTATTATTTTGAATAGTCTCCAATTAAATTTGATTTTTTTGACCGAACCTAGTGTATAATATACAATGATTTTAGACCGAAACTTGCATTTCGAAAAGTTTCGTAGAATTTAATTTTCCAATAATTTTTTACATGGACTTCCATTATAACCTTCCCTCGTAAATTATAAAAATGATATGTGCATTTTCGTATCATTTCGAACAGTCCCCTATTTAATTTGATTTTAGACCGAAACTAGTAAAAACTAGTGTATAATATATTATGATTTTTTGACCGAAACATGCATTTCGAAAAGTTTCATAGAATCTAATTTTCAGATGATTTTTTTGCATGGACTTCCATCAAAACCTCCCCTCTTAACATACATAAATGATTTGAAAAGTCTCGAATCATTTCAAATAGTCCCTAATTAAATTTTGTTTTTTTGACCGAAACTAGTGTATAATATACTATGATTTTTGACCGAATTTTGCATTTCCAAAAGTTTCATCGAATCTAATTTTCAGATGATTTTTTTGCATGGACTTCCATCATAACCTTCCCTCTCAACATATATAAATATTATGTGAAGTCTTTTATTATTTCGAATAGTCCCCAATTAAATTTGATTTTTTGACCGAAACTAGTGTATAATATACTATGATTTTTGACTGAAACTTGCACTTCGAAAAGTTTCGTAGAATCTAATTTTCCAATGATTTTTTTCATGGACTTCCAATATAACTTTCCCTTGTAATATATAACAATGATATGTGCATTTTCGTATCATTTCGAATAGTCCCCGATTTAATTTTATATTTGACCGAAACTAGTATAACCTAGTGTATAATATATTATGATTTTTTGACTGAAACATGCATTTCGAAAATTTCATAGAATCTATTTTTCAGATGATTTTTTTGCATGTACTTCCATCATAATCTTCCCTCTTAACATTAATAAATGATTTGAAAAGTCTCGAATCATTTCAAATAGTCCCTAATTAAATTTTATTTTTTTTAACCGAAACTAGTTTATAATATACTGTGATTTTTGACCGAATCTTGCATTTCGAAAAGTTTCATAGAATCTAATTTTCAGATGAATTTTTTGCATGGACTTACATCATAACCTTCCCTCTCAACATATATAAATGATATGTGAATTCTTGTATTATTTCGAATAGTCCCCAATTAAATTTGATTTTTTTGACCGAAACTAGTGTATAATATACAATGATTTTTGACCGAAACTTGCATTTCGAAAAGTTTCGTAGAATTTAATTTTCCAATGATTTTTTACATGGAATTCCATTATAACCTTCCCTCGTAAATTATAAAAATGATATCTTCATTTTCGTATCATTTCGAATAGTCCCCTATTTAATTTGATTTTTGGCCGAAACTAGTGTATAATATACTATGATTTTTGACCAAATCTTGCATTTCGAAAAGTTTCATAGAATCTAATTTTCAGATGAATTTTTTGCATGGACTTCCATCATAACCTTCCCTATCAACATATATAAATGATATGTGAAGTCTTGTATTATTTCGAATAGTCCCCAATTAAATTTGATTTTTTTGACCGAAACTAGTGTATAATATACTATGATTTTTGACCGAAACTTGAATTTCGAAAAGTTTTGTTGAATTTAATTTTCCAATGATTTTTTACATGGACTTCCATTATAACCTTCCTTCGTAAATTATAAAAATGATATATGCATTTTCGTATCATTTCGAATAGTCCCCTATTTAATTTGATTTTTGGCCGAAACTAGTATAAACTAGTGTATAATATACTATGATTTTTGACCGAAACTAGTATTTCGAAAAGTTTCATAGAATCTAATTTTCAGATGATTTTTTTGCATGGACTTCTATCATAACCTTCCCTCTTAACATATATAAATGATATGTGAAGTCTCGTATCATTTCAAATAGTCCCCAATAAAATTTAATTTTTTTGACCGAAACTAGTGTATAATATACTATGATTTTTGACCGAAACTTGCATTTCGAAAGGTTTCATAGAATCTATTTTTCGGATGATTTTTTTGCATGGACTTCCATCTTAACCTTCCCTCTTAACATACATAAATGATTTGAAAATTCTCGAATCATTTCAAATAGTCCCAAATTAAATTTTATTTTTTTGACCGAAACTAGTGTATAATATGCTATGATTTTTGACCGAATCTTGCATTTCGAAAAGTTTCATCGAATCTAATTTTCAGATGATTTTTTTGCATGGACTTCCATCATAACCTTCCCTCTCAACATATATAAATGATATGTGAAGTCTTGTATTATTTCGAATAGTCCCCAATTAAATTTAATTTTTTTGACCGAAACTAGTGTATAATATACTATGATTTTTGACCGAAACTTGCATTTCGAAAGGTTTCATAGAATCTATTTTTCGGATGATTTTTTTACATGGACTTCCATCTTAACCTTCCCTCTTAACATACATAAATGATTTGAAAATTCTCGAATCATTTCAAATAGTCCCAAATTAAATTTTATTTTTTTGACCGAAACTAGTGTATAATATGCTATGATTTTTGACAGAATCTTGCATTTCCAAACGTTTCATCGTAACTAATTTTCAGATGATTTTTTTGCATGGACTTCCATCATAAGCGTCCCTCTCAACATATATAAATGATATGTGAAGTCTTTTATTATTTCGAATAGTCCCCAATTAAATTTGATTTTTTGACCGAAACTAGTGTATAATATACTATGATTTTTGACCGAAACTTGCACTTCGAAAAGTTTCGTAGAATCTAATTTTCTAATGATTTTTTTCATGGACTTCCATTATAACTTTCCCTTGTAAAATATAACAATGATATGTGCATTTTCGTATCATTTCGAATAGTCCCCGATTTAATTTTATATTTGACCGAAACTAGTGTATAATATATTATGATTTTTTGACTGAAACATGCATTTCGAAAATTTCATAGAATCTATTTTTCAGATGATTTTTTTGCATGTACTTCCATCATAATCTTCCCTCTTAATATACATAAATGATTTGAAAAGTCTCGAATCATTTCAAATAGTCCCTAATTAAATTTTATTTATTTGACCGAAACTAGTTTATAATATACTGTGATTTTTGACCGAATCTTGCATTTCGAAAAGTTTCATAGAATCTAATTTTCAGATGAATTTTTTGCATGGACTTCCATCATAACCTTCCCTCTCAACATATATAAATGATATGTGAATTCTTGTATTATTTCGAATAGTCTCCAATTAAATTTGATTTTTTTGACCGAAACTAGTGTATAATATACAATGATTTTAGACCGAAACTTGCATTTCGAAAAGTTTCGTAGAATTTAATTTTCCAATAATTTTTTACATGGACTTCCATTATAACCTTCCCTCGTAAATTATAAAAATGATATCTTCATTTTCGTTTCATTTCGAATAGTCCCCTATTTAATTTGATTTTTGGCCGAAACTAGTATAAACTAGTATAATTTACTATGATTTTTGACCGAAACTGACATTTCGAAAAGTTTCATAGAATCTAATTTTCAGATGATTTTTTTGCATGGACTTCTATCATAACCTTCCCTCTTAACATATATAAATTATAGGTATAGTCTCGTATCATTTCAAATAGTCCCCAATAAAATTTTATTTTTTTGACCGAAACTAGTGTATAATATACTATGATTTTTCACCGAAACTTGCATTTCGAAAGGTTTCATACAATCTATTTTCCGGATGATTTTTTTGCATGGACTTCCGTCATAACCTTCCCTCTTAACATACATAAATGATTTGAAATTTCTCGAATCATTTCAAATAGTCCGAAATAAAATTTTATTTTTTTGACCGAAACTAGTGTATAATATGCAATGATTTTTGACCGAATCTTGCATTTCCAAACGTTTCATCGTATCTAATTTTCAGATGATTTTTTTGCATGGACTTCCATCATAACCGTCCCTCTCAACATATATAAATGATATGTGAAGTCTTTTATTATTTCGAATAGTCCCCAATTAAATTTGATTTTTTGACCGAAACTAGTGTATAATATACTATGCTTTTTGACCGAAACTTGCACTTCGAAAAGTTTCGTAGAATCTAATTTTCCAATGATTTTTTTCATGGACTTCCATTATAACTTTCCCTTGTAAAATATAACAATGATATGTACATTTTCGTATCATTTCGAAAAGTCCCCGATTTAATTTTATATTTGACCGAAACTAGTATAAACTAGTGTATAATATATTTAGATTTTTTGACTGAAACATGTATTTCGAAAATTTCATAGAATCTATTTTTCAGATGATTTTTTTGCATGTACTTCCATCATATTCTTCCCTCTTAACATACATAAATGATTAGAAAAGTCTCGAATCATTTCAAATAGTCCCTAATTAAATTTTATTTTTTTGACCGAAACTAGTTTATAATATACTGTGATTTTTGACCGAATCTTGCATTTCGAAAAGTTTCATAGAATCTAATTTTCAGATGAATTTTTTGCATGGACTTCCATCATAACCTTCCCTCTCAACATATATAAATGATATGTGAATTCTTGTATTATTTCGAATAGTCCCCAATTAAATTTGATTTTTTTGACCGAAACTAGTGTATAATATACAATGATTTTTGACCGAAACTTGCATTTCGAAAAGTTTCGTAGAATTTAATTTTCCAATTATTTTTTACATGGACTTCCATTATAACCTTCCTTCGTAAATTATAAAAATGATATATGCATTTTCGTATCATTTCGAATAGTCCCCTACTTAATTTGATTTTTGGCCGAAACTAGTATAAACTAGTGTATAATTTACTATGATTTTTGACCGAAACTGGCATTTCGAAAAGTTTCATAGAATCTAATTTTTAGATGATTTTTTTGCATGGACTTCTATGATAAACTTCCCTCTTAACATATATAAATGATATGTGAAGTCTCGTATCATTTCAAATAGTCCCCAATAAAATTTTATTTTTTTGACCGAAACTAGTGTATAATATACTATGATTTTTGACCGAAACTTGCATTTCGAAAGGTTTCATAGAATCTATTTTTCGGATGATTTTTTTGCATGGACTTCCGTCATAACCTTCCCTCTTAACATACATAAATGATTTGAAATTTCTCGAATCATTTCAAATAGTCCGAAATAAAATTTTATTTTTTTGACTGAAACTAGTGTATAATATGCAATGATTTTTGACCGAATCTTGCATTTCCAAACGTTTCATCGTATCTAATTTTCAGATGATTTTTTTGCATGGACTTCCATCATAACCGTCCCTCTCAATATATATAAATGATATGTGAAGTCTTTTATTATTTCGAATAGTCCCCAATTAAATTTGATTTTTTGACCGAAACTAGTGTATAATATACTATGATTTTTGACCGAAACTTGCACTTCGAAAAGTTTCGTAGAATCTAATTTTCCAATGATTTTTTTCATGGACTTCCATTATAACTTTCCCTTGTAAAATATAACAATGATATGTACATTTTCGTATCATTTCGAATAGTCCCCGATTTAATTTTATATTTGACCGAAACTAGTATAAACTAGTGTATAATATATTATGATTTTTTGACTGAAACATGTATTTCGAAAATTTCATAGAATCTATTTTTCAGATGATTTTTTTGCATGTACTTCCATCATATTCTTCCCTCTTAACATACATAAATGATTAGAAAAGTCTCGAATCATTTCAAATAGTCCCTAATTAAATTTTATTTTTTTGACCGAAACTAGTTTATAATATACTGTGATTTTTGACCGAATCTTGCATTTCGAAAAGTTTCATAGAATCTAATTTTCAGATGAATTTTTTGCATGGACTTCCATCATAACCTTCCCTCTCAACATATATAAATGATATGTGAATTCTTGTATTATTTCGAATAGTCCCCAATTAAATTTGATTTTTTTGACCGAAACTAGTGTATAATATACAATGATTTTTGACCGAAACTTGCATTTCGAAAAGTTTCGTAGAATTTAATTTTCCAATGATTTTTTACATGGACTTCCATTATAACCTTCCCACGTAAATTATAAAAATGATATCTTCATTTTCGTATCATTTCGAATAGTCACCTATTTAATTTGATTTTTGGCCGAAACTAGTATAAACTAGTGTATAATTTACTATGATTTTTGACCGAAACTGGCATTTCGAAAAGTTTCATAGAATCTAATTTTCAGATGATTTTTTTGCATGGACTTCTATCATAACCTTCCCTCTTAACATATATAAATGATATGTGAAGTCTCGTATCATTTCAAATAATCCCCAATAAAATTTTATTTTTTTGACCGAAACTAGTGTATAATATACTATGATTTTTCACCGAAACTTGCATTTCGAAAGGTTTCATACAATCTATTTTCCGGATGATTTTTTTGCATGGACTTCCGTCATAACCTTCCCTCTTAACATACATAAATGATTTGAAATTTCTCGAATCATTTCAAATAGTCCGAAATAAAATTTTATTTTTTTGACCGAAACTAGTGTATAATATGCAATGATTTTTGACCGAATCTTGCATTTCCAAACGTTTCATCGTATCTAATTTTCAGATGATTTTTTTGCATGGACTTCCATCATAACCGTCCCTCTCAACATATATAAATGATATGTGAAGTCTTTTATTATTTCGAATAGTCCCCAATTAAATTTTATTTTTTGACCGAAACTAGTGTATAATATACTATGATTTTTGACCGAAACTTGCACTTCGAAAAGTTTCGTAGAATCTAATTTTCCAATGATTTTTTTCATGGACTTCCATTATAACTTTCCCTTGTAAAATATAACAATGATATGTACATTTTCGTATCATTTCGAAAAGTCCCCGATTTAATTTTATATTTGACCGAAACTAGTATAAACTAGTGTATAATATATTTAGATTTTTTGACTGAAACATGTATTTCGAAAATTTCATAGAATCTATTTTTCAGATGATTTTTTTGCATGTACTTCCATCATATTCTTCCCTCTTAACATACATAAATGATTAGAAAAGTCTCGAATCATTTCAAATAGTCCCTAATTAAATTTTATTTTTTTGACCGAAACTAGTTTATAATATACTGTGATTTTTGACCGAATCTTGCATTTCGAAAAGTTTCATAGAATCTAATTTTCAGATGAATTTTTTGCATGGACTTCCATCATAACCTTCCCTCTCAACATATATAAATGATATGTGAATTCTTGTATTATTTCGAATAGTCCCCAATTAAATTTGATTTTTTTGACCGAAACTAGTGTATAATATACAATGATTTTTGACCGAAACTTGCATTTCGAAAAGTTTCGTAGAATTTAATTTTCCAATGATTTTTTACATGGACTTCCATTATAACCTTCCCACGTAAATTATAAAAATGATATCTTCATTTTCGTATCATTTCGAATAGTCCCCTATTTAATTTGATTTTTGGCCGAAACTAGTATAAACTAGTGTATAATTTACTATGATTTTTGACCGAAACTGGCATTTCGAAAAGTTTCATAGAATCTAATTTTCAGATGATTTTTTTGCATGGACTTCTATCATAACCTTCCCTCTTAACATATATAAATGATATGTGAAGTCTCGTATCATTTCAAATAGTCCCCAATAAAATTTTATTTTTTTGACCGAAACTAGTGTATAATATACTATGATTTTTCACCGAAACTTGCATTTCGAAAGGTTTCATACAATCTATTTTCCGGATGATTTTTTTGCATGGACTTCCGTCATAACCTTCCCTCTTAACATACATAAATGATTTGAAATTTCTCGAATCATTTCAAATAGTCCCAAATAAAATTTTATTTTTTTGACCGAAACTAGTGTATAATATGCTATGATTTTTGACCGAATCTTGCATTTCCAAACGTTTCATCGTATCTAATTTTCAGATGATTTTTTTGCATGGACTTCCATCATAACCGTCCCTCTCAACATATATATATGATATGTGAAGTCTTTTATTATTTCGAATAGTCCCCAATTAAATTTGATATTTTGATCGAAACTAGTGTATAATATACTATGGTTTTTGACCGAAACTTGCACTTCGAAAAGTTTCGTAGAATCTAATTTTCCAATGATTTTTTTCATGGACTTCCATTATAACTTTCCCTTGTAAAATATAACAATGATATGTGCATTTTCGTATCATTTCGAATAGTCCCCGATTTAATTTTATATTTGACCGAAACTAGTATAAACTAGTGTATAATATATTATGAATTTTTGACTGAAACATGCATTTCAAAAATTTCATAGAATCTATTTTTCAGATGATTTTTTTGCATGTACTTCCATCATAATCTTCCCTCTTAACATACATAAATGATTTTAAAAGTCTCGAATCATTTCAAATAGTCCCTAATTAAATTTTATTTTTTTGACCGAAACTAGTTTATAATATACTGTGATTTTTGACCGAATCTTGCATTTCGAAAAGTTTCATAGAATCTAATTTTCAGATGAATTTTTTGCATGGACTTCCATCATAACCTTCCCTCTCAACATATATAAATGATATGTGAATTCTTGTATTATTTCGAATAGTCCCCAATTAAATTTGATTTTTTTGACCGAAACTAGTGTATAATATACAATGATTTTTGACCGAAACTTGCATTTCGAAAAGTTTCGTAGAATTTAATTTTCCAATGATTTTTTACATGGAATTCCATTATAACCTTCCCTCGTAAATTATAAAAATGATATCTTCACTTTCGTATCATTTCGAATAGTCCCCTATTTAATTTGATTTTTGGCCGAAACTAGTATAAACTAGTGTATAATTTACTATGATTTTTGACCGAAACTGGCATTTCGAAAAGTTTCATAGAATCTAATTTTCAGATGATTTTTTTGCATGGACTTCTATCATAACCTTCCCTCTTAACATATATAAATGATATGTGAAGTCTCGTATCATTTCAAATAGTCCCCAATAAAATTTTATTTTTTTGACCGAAACTAGTGTATAATATACTATGATTTTTCACCGAAACTTGCATTTCGAAAGGTTTCATACAATCTATTTTCCGGATGATTTTTTTGCATGGACTTACGTCATAACCTTCCCTCTTAACATACATAAATGATTTGAAATTTCTCGAATCATTTCAAATAGTCCCAAATAAAATTTTATTTTTTTGACCGAAACTAGTGTATAATATGCTATGATTTTTGACCAAATCTTGCATTTCCAAACGTTTCATCGTATCTAATTTTCAGATGATTTTTTTGCATGGACTTCCATCATAACCGTCCCTCTCAACATATATATATGATATGTGAAGTCTTTTATTATTTCGAATAGTCCCCAATTAAATTTGATTTTTTGATCGAAACTAGTGTATAATATACTATGATTTTTGACCGAAACTTGCACTTCGAAAAGTTTCGTAGAATCTAATTTTCCAATGATATTTTTCATGGACTTCCATTATAACTTTCCCTTGTAAAATATAACAATGATATGTGCATTTTCGTATCATTTCGAATAGTCCCCGATTTAATTTTATATTTGACCGAAACTAGTATAAACTAGTGTATAATATATTATGAATTTTTGACTGAAACATGCATTTCAAAAATTTCATAGAATCTATTTTTCAGATGATTTTTTTGCATGTACTTCCATCATAATCTTCCCTCTTAACATACATAAATGATTTTAAAAGTCTCGAATCATTTCAAATAGTCCCTAATTAAATTTTATTTTTTTGACCGAAACTAGTTTATAATATACTGTGATTTTTGACCGAATCTTGCATTTCGAAAAGTTTCATAGAATCTAATTTTCAGATGAATTTTTTGCATGGACTTACATCATAACCTTCCCTCTCAACATATATAAATGATATGTGAATTCTTGTATTATTTCGAATAGTCCCCAATTAAATTTGATTTTTTTGACCGAAACTAGTGTATAATATACAATGATTTTTGACCGAAACTTGCATTTCGAAAAGTTTCGTAGAATTTAATTTTCCAATGATTTTTTACATGGAATTCCATTATAACCTTCCCTCGTAAATTATAAAAATGATATCTTCATTTTCGTATCATTTCGAATAGTCCCCTATTTAATTTGATTTTTTGCCGAAACTAGTGTATAATATACTATGATTTTTGACCAAATCTTGCATTTCGAAAAGTTTCATAGAATCTAATTTTCAGATGAATTTTTTGCATGGACTTCCATCATAAAATTCCCTCTCAACATATATAAATGATATGTGAAGTCTTGTATTATTTCGAATAGTCCCCAATTAAATTTGATTTTTTTGACTGAAACTAGTGTATAATATACTATGATTTTTGACCGAAACTTGCATTTCGAAAAGTTTCGTAGAATTTAATTTTCCAATTATTTTTTACATGGACTTCCATTATAACCTTCCTTCGTAAATTATAAAAATGAAATATGCATTTTCGTATCATTTCGAATAGTCCCCTACTTAATTTGATTTTTGGCCGAAACTAGTATAAACTAGTGTATAATTTACTATGATTTTTGACCGAAACTGGCATTTCGAAAAGTTTCATAGAATCTAATTTTCAGATGATTTTTTTGCATGGACTTCTATCATAACCTTCCCTCTTAACATATATAAATGATATGTGAAGTCTCGTATCATTTCAAATAGTCCCCAATAAAATTTTATTTTTTTGACCGAAACTAGTGTATAATATACTATGATTTTTGACCGAAACTTGCATTTCGAAAGGTTTCATAGAATCTATTTTTCGGATGATTTTTTTGCATGAACTTCCGTCATAACCTTCCCTCTTAACATACATAAATGATTTGAAATTTCTCGAATCATTTCAAATAGTCCCAAATAAAATTTTATTTTTTTGACCGAAACTAGTGTATAATATGCTATGATTTTTGACCGAATCTTGCATTTCCAAACGTTTCATCGTATCTAATTTTCATATGATTTTTTTGCATGGACTTCCATCATAACCGTCCCTCTCAACATATATAAATGATATGTGAAGTCTTTTATTATTTCGAATAGTCCCCAATTAAATTTGATTTTTTGACCGAAACTAGTGTATAATATACTATGATTTTTGACTGAAACTTGCACTTCGAAAAGTTTCGTAGAATCTAATTTTCCAATGATTTTTTTCATGGACTTCCATTATAACTTTCCCTTGTAAAATATAACAATGATATGTGCATTTTCGTATCATTTCGAATAGTCCCCGATTTAATTTTATATTTGACCGAAACTAGTATAACCTAGTGTATAATATATTATGATTTTTTGACTGAAACATGCATTTCGAAAATTTCATAGAATCTATTTTTCAGATGATTTTTTTGCATGTACTTCCATCATAATCTTCCCTCTTAACATACATAAATGATTTGAAAAGTCTCGAATCATTTCAAATAGTCCCTAATTAAATTTTATTTTTTTGACCGAAACTAGTTTATAATATACTGTGATTTTTGACCGAATCTTGCATTTCGAAAAGTTTCATAGAATCTAATTTTCAGATGAATTTTTTGCATGGACTTACATCATAACCTTCCCTCTCAACATATATAAATGATATGTGAATTCTTGTATTATTTCGAATAGTCCCCAATTAAATTTGATTTTTTTGACCGAAACTAGTGTATAATATACAATGATTTTTGACCGAAACTTGCATTTCGAAAAGTTTCGTAGAATTTAATTTTCCAATGATTTTTTACATGGAATTCCATTATAACCTTCCCTCGTAAATTATAAAAATGATATCTTCATTTTCGTATCATTTCGAATAGTCCCCTATTTAATTTGATTTTTGGCCGAAACTAGTGTATAATATACTATGATTTTTGACCAAATCTTGCATTTCGAAAAGTTTCATAGAATCTAATTTTCAGATGAATTTTTTGCATGGACTTCCATCATAACCTTCCCTATCAACATATATAAATGATATGTGAAGTCTTGTATTATTTCGAATAGTCCCCAATTAAATTTGATTTTTTTGACCGAAACTAGTGTATAATATACTATGATTTTTGACCGAAACTTGAATTTCGAAAAGTTTTGTAGAATTTAATTTTCCAATGATTTTTTACATGGACTTCCATTATAACCTTCCTTCGTAAATTATAAAAATGATATATGCATTTTCGTATCATTTCGAATTGTCCCCTATTTAATTTGATTTTTGGCCGAAACTAGTATAAACTAGTGTATAATATACTATGATTTTTGACCGAAACTAGTATTTCGAAAAGTTTCATAGAATCTAATTTTCAGATGATTTTTTTGCATGGACTTCTATCATAACCTTCCCTCTTAACATATATAAATGATATGTGAAGTCTCGTATCATTTCAAATAGTCCCCAATAAAATTTAATTTTTTTGACCGAAACTAGTGTATAATATACTATGATTTTTGACCGAAACTTGCATTTCGAAAGGTTTCATAGAATCTATTTTTCGGATGATTTTTTTGCATGGACTTCCATCTTAACCTTCCCTCTTAACATACATAAATGATTTGAAAATTCTCGAATCATTTCAAATAGTCCCAAATTAAATTTTATTTTTTTGACCAAAACTAGTGTATAATATGCTATGATTTTTGACCGAATCTTGCATTTCGAAAAGTTTCATCGAATCTAATTTTCAGATGATTTTTTTGCATGGACTTCCATCATAACCTTCCCTCTCAACATATATAAATGATATGTGAAGTCTTGTATTATTTCGAATAGTCCTCAATTAAATTTGATTTTTTTGACCGAAACTAGTGTATAATATACTATGATTTTTGACCGAAACTTGCATTTCGAAAAGTTTCGTAGAATCTATTTTCCAATGATTTTTTGCATGGACTTCCATTATAACCTTCCCTTGTAAAATATAAAAATGATATGTGCATTTTCGTATCATTTCGAACAGTCCCCGATTTAATTTGATTTTTGACCGAAACTACTATAAACTAGTGTATAATATATTATGATTTTTTGACCGAAACATGCATTTCGAAAATTTTCATAGAATCTATTTTTAATATGAGTTTTTTGCATGGACTTCCATCATAATCTTCCCTCTTAACATATATAAATGATTTGAAAAGACTCGAATCATTTCAAATAGTCCCTAATTAAATTTTATTTTTTTGACCGAAACTAGTGTATAATATACAATGATTTTGACCGAATCTTGCATTTCGAAAAGTTTCATAGAATCTAATTTTCAGATGATTTTTTTGCATGGACTTCCATCATAACCTTCCCTCTCAACATATATAAATAATATACGAAGTCTTGTATTATTTCTAATAGTCCCCAATTAAATTTGATTTTTTTGACCGAAACTAGTGTATAATATACTATGATTTTTGACCGAAACTTGCATTTCGAAAAGTTTCGTAGAATATAATTTTCCAATGATTTTTTGCATGGACTTCCATTATAACCTTCCCTTGTAAAATATAAAAATTATATGTGCATTTTCGTATCATTTCGAACAGTCCCCTATTTAATTTGATTTTTGACCCAAACTAGTATAAACTAGTGTATAATATATTATGATATTTTGACCGAAACATGCATTTCGAAAAGTTTCATAGAATCTAATTTTCAGATGATTTTTTTGCATGGACTTCCATCATAACCTCCCCTCTTAACATACATAAATGATTTGAAAAGTCACGAATCATTTCAAATAGTCCCTAATTAAATTTTATTTTTTTGACCGAAACTAGTGTATAATATACTATGATTTTTGACCGAATCTTGCATTTCCAAAAGTTTCATCGAATCTAATTTTCAGATGATTTTTTTGCATGGACTTCCATCATTACCTTCCCTCTCAACATATATAAATATTATGTGAAGTCTTTTATTATTTCGAATAGTCCCCAATTAAATTTGATTTTTTGACCGAAACTAGTGTATAATATACTATGATTTTTGACCGAAACTTGCACTTCGAAAAGTTTCGTAGAATCTAATTTTCCAATGATTTTTTTCATGGACTTCCATTATAACTTTCCCTTGTAAAATATAACAATGATATGTGTATTTTCGTATCATTTCGAACAGTCCCCGATTTAATTTTATATTTGACCGAAACTAGTATAAACTAGTGTATAATATATTATGATTTTTTGACTGAAACATGCATTTCGAAAATTTCATAGAAACTATTTTTCAGATGATTTTTTTGCATGTACTTCCATCATAATCTTCCCTCTTAACATACATAAATGATTTGAAAAGTCTCGAATCATTTCAAATAGTCCCTAATTAAATTTTATTTTTTTGACCAAAACTAGTGTATAATATACTATGATTTTTGACCGAATCTTGCATTTCGAAAAGTTTCATAGAATCTAATTTTCAGATGATTTTTTTGCATGGACTTCTATCATAACCTTCCCTCTTAACATATATAAATGATATGTGAAGTCTCGTATCATTTCAAATAGTCCCCAATAAAATTTTATTTTTTTGACCGAAACTA
Source organism: Lathyrus aphaca (assembly GCA_963966055.1). Lineage (NCBI taxonomy): Eukaryota > Viridiplantae > Streptophyta > Magnoliopsida > Fabales > Fabaceae > Lathyrus > Lathyrus aphaca. The sequence continues at coordinate 558,433,344 of OZ014524.1, read as the reverse complement.
GTGTATAATATACTATGATTTTTGACCGAAACTTGCATTTCGAAAGGTTTCATAGAATCTATTTTTCGGATAATTTTTTTGCATGGACTTCCATCATAACCTTCCCTCTTAACATACATAAATGATTTGAAAATTCTCGAATCATTTCAAATAGTCCCAAATTAAATTAAATTTTTTTGACCGAAACTAGTGTATAATATGCTATGATTTTTGACCGAATCTTGCATTTCCAAACGTTTCATCGAATCTAATTTTCAGATGATTTTTTTGCATGGACTTCCATCATAACCGTCCCTCTCAACATATATAAATGATATGTGAAGTCTTTGATTATTTCGAATAGTCCCCAATTAAATTTGATTTTTTGACCGAAACTAGTGTATAATAATATACTATGATTTTTGACTGAAACTTGCACTTCGAAAAGTTTCGTAGAATCTAATTTTCCAATGATTTTTTTCATGGACTTCCATTATAACTTTCCCTTGTAAAATATAACAATGATATGTGCATTTTCGTATCATTTCGAACAGTCCCCGATTTAATTTTATATTTGACCGAAACTAGTAAAAACTAGTCTATAATATATTATGATTTTTTGACTGAAACATGCATTTCGAAAATTTCATAGAATCTATTTTTCAGATGATTTTTTTGCATGGACTTCCATCATAACCTACCCTCTTTACATACATAAATGATTTGAAAAGTCTCGAATCATTTCAAATAGTCCCTAATTAAATTTTATTTTTTTGACCGAAACTAGTGTATAATATACTATGATTTTTGACCGAATCTTGCATTTCCAAAAGTTTCATCGAATCTAATTTTCAGATGATTTTTTTGAATGGACTTCCATCATAACCTTCCCTCTCAACATATATAAATGATATGTGAAGTCTTTTATAATTTCGAATAGTCCCCAATTTAATTTGATTTTTTGACCGAAACTAATGTATAATATACTATTATTTTTGACCGAAACTTGCACTTCGAAAAGTTTCGTAGAATCTAATTTTCCAATGATTTTTTTCATGGACTTCCATTATAACTTTCCCTTGTAAAATATAAAAATTATATGTGCATTTTCGTATCATTTCGAACAGTCCCCGATTTAATTTTATTTTTGACCGAATCTAGTATAAACTAGTGTATAATATATTATGATTTTTCGACCAAAACATGCATTTCGAAAAGTTTCAAAGAATCTATTTTTCAGATGATTTTTTTGCATGGACTTCCATCATAACCTTCCCTCTTAACATACATAAATGATTTGAAAATTCTCGAATCATTTCAAATAGTCCCAAATAAAATTTTATTGTTTTGACCGAAACTAGTGTATAATATGCTATGAATTTTGACTGAATCTTGCATTTCGAAAAGTTTCATAGAATCTAATTTTCAGATGATTTTTTTGCATGGACTTCCATAATAACCTTCCCTCTCAACATATATAAATGATATGTGAAGTCTTGTATTATTTCGAATAGTCCCCAATTAAATTTGATTTTTTTGACTGAAACTAGTGTATATTATACTATGATTTTTGACCGAAACTTGCATTTCGAAAAGTTTCGTAGAATCTAATTTTCCAATGATTTTTTGCATGGTCTTCCATTATAACCTTCCCTTGTAAAATATAAAAATGATATGTGCATTTTTGTATCATTTCGAACAGTCCCCTATTTAATTTGATTTTTGACCGAAACTAGTAAAAACTAGTGTATAATATATTATGATTTTTTGACGGAAACATGCATTTCGAAAAGTTTCATAGAATCTAATTTTCAGATGATTTTTTTTCGTGGACTTCCATCATAACCTCCCCTCTTAACATACATAAATGATTTAAAAAGTATCGAATCATTTCAAATAGTCCCTAATTAAATTTTATTTTTTTGACCGAAACTAGTGTATAATATACTATGATTTTTGACCGAATATTGCATTTCCAAAACTTTCATCGAATCTAATTTTCAGATGATTTTTTTGCATGGACTTCCATCATAACCTTCCCTCTCAACATATATAAATATTTTGTGAAGTCTTTTATTATTTCTAATAGTCCCCAATTAAATTTGATTTTTTGACCAAAACTAGTGTATAATATACTATTATTTTTGACCGAAACTTGCACTTCGAAAAGTTTCGTAGAATCTAATTTTCCAATGATTTTTTTCATGGACTTCCATTATATCTTTCCCTTGTAAAATATAAAAATTATATGTGCATTTTCATATCATTTCGAACAGTCCCCGATTTAATTTTATTTTTGACCGAAACTAGTATAAACTAGTGTATAATATAATATGATTTTTCGACCGAAACATGCATTTCGAAAAGTTTCATAGAATCTATTTTTCAGATGATTTTTTTGCATGGACTTCCATCATAACCTTCCCTCTTAACATACATAAATGATTTGAAAATTCTCGAATCATTTCAAATAGTCCCAAATAAAATTTTATTGTTTTGACCGAAACTAGTGTATAATATGCTATGATTTTTGACTGAATCTTGCATTTCGAAAAGTTTCATAGAATCTAATTTTCAGATGATTTTTTTGCATGGACTTCCATAATAACCTTCCCTCTCAACATATATAAATGATATGTGAAGTCTTGTATTATTTCGAATAGTCCCCAATTAAATTTGATTTTTTTGACTGAAACTAGTGTATATTATACTATGATTTTTGACCGAAACTTGCATTTCGAAAAGTTTCGTAGAATCTAATTTTCCAATGATTTTTTGCATGGTCTTCCATTATAACCTTCCCTTGTAAAATATAAAAATGATATGTGCATTTTTGTATCATTTCGAACAGTCCCCTATTTAATTTGATTTTTGACCGAAACTAGTAAAAACTAGTGTATAATATATTATGATTTTTTGACGGAAACATGCATTTCGAAAAGTTTCATAGAATCTAATTTTCAGATGATTTTTTTTCGTGGACTTCCATCATAACCTCCCCTCTTAACATACATAAATGATTTAAAAAGTATCGAATCATTTCAAATAGTCCCTAATTAAATTTTATTTTTTTGACCGAAACTAGTGTATAATATACTATGATTTTTGACCGAATATTGCATTTCCAAAACTTTCATCGAATCTAATTTTCAGATGATTTTTTTGCATGGACTTCCATCATAACCTTCCCTCTCAACATATATAAATATTTTGTGAAGTCTTTTATTATTTCTAATAGTCCCCAATTAAATTTGATTTTTTGACCAAAACTAGTGTATAATATACTATTATTTTTGACCGAAACTTGCACTTCGAAAAGTTTCGTAGAATCTAATTTTCCAATGATTTTTTTCATGGACTTCCATTATATCTTTCCCTTGTAAAATATAAAAATTATATGTGCATTTTCATATCATTTCGAACAGTCCCCGATTTAATTTTATTTTTGACCGAAACTAGTATAAACTAGTGTATAATATAATATGATTTTTCGACCGAAACATGCATTTCGAAAAGTTTCATAGAATCTATTTTTCAGATGATTTTTTTGCATGGACTTCCATCATAACCTTCCCTCTTAACATACATAAATGATTCGAAAATTCTCGAATCATTTCAAATAGTCCCAAATTAAATTTTATTTTTTTGACCGAAACTAGTGTATAATATGCTATGATTTTTGACTGAATCTTGCATTTCGAAAAGTTTCATAGAATGTAATTTTCAGATGATTTTTTTGCATGGACGTCCATCATAATTTTCCCTCTCAACATATATAAATGATATGTGAAGTCTTGTATTATTTCGACTAGTCCCCAATTAAATTTGATTTTTTTGACTGAAACTAGTGTATAATATACTATGATTTTTGACCGAAACTTGCATTTCGAAAAGTTTCGTAGAATCTAATTTTCCAATGATATTTTGCAAGGACTTCCATTATAACCTTCCCTTGTAAAATATAAAAATGATATGTGCATTTTCGTATCATTTCGAATAGTCCCCTATTTAATTTGATTTTTGATCGAAACTAATAAAAACTAGTGTATAATATATTATGATTTTTGACCGAAACATGCATTTCGAAATGTTTCATAGAATCTTATTTTCAGATGATTTTTTTGCATGGACTTCCATCATAACCTCCCCTCTTAACATACATAAATGATTTGAAAAGTCTCGAATCATTTCAAATAGTCCCTAATTAAATTTTATTTTTTTGACCAAAACTAGTGTATAATATACTATGATTTTTGACCGAATCTTGCATTCCAATAGTTTCATCGAATCTAATTTTCAGATGATTTTTTTGCATGGACTTCCATCATAACCTTCCCTCTCAACATATATAAATATTATGTGAAGTATTTTATTATTTCCAATAGTCCCCAATTAAATTTGATTTTTTGACCGAAACTAGTGTATAATATACTATTATTTTTGACCGAAACTTGCACTTCGAAAAGTTTCGTAGAATCTAATTTTCTAATGATTTTTTTCATGGACTTCCATGATAACTTTCCCTTGTAAAATATAAAAATTATATGTGCATTTTCGTATCATTTCGAACAGTCCCCGATTTAATTTAATTTTTGACCGAAACTAGTATAAACTAGTGTATAATATATTATGATTTTTCGATCGAAACATGCATTTCGAAAAGTTTCATAGAATCTATTTTTCAGATGTTTTGTTTACATGGACTTCCATCATAACCTTCCCTCTTAACATACATAAATAATTTGAAAATTCTCGAATCATTTCAAATAGTCCCAAATTAAATTTTATTTTTTTGACCGAAACTAGTGTATAATATGCTATGATTTTTGACTGAATCTTGCATTTCGAAAAGTTTCATAGAAACTAATTTTCAGATGATTTTTTTGCATGGACTTCCATCATAACCTTCCCTCTCAACATATATAAATATTATGTGAAGTATTTTATTATTTCGAATAGTCCCCAATTAAATTTGATTTTTTGACCGAAACTAGTGTATAATATACTATTATTTTTGACCGAATCTTGCATTCCAATAGTTTCATCGAATCTAATTTTCAGATGATTTTTTTGCATGGACTTCCATCATAACCTTCCCTCTCAACATATATAAATATTATGTGAAGTATTTTATTATTTCCAATAGTCCCCAATTAAATTTGATTTTTTGACCGAAACTAGTGTATAATATACTATTATTTTTGACCGAAACTTGCACTTCGAAAAGTTTCGTAGAATCTAATTTTCCAATGATTTTTTTCATGGACTTCCATTATATCTTTCCCTTGTAAAATATAAAAATTATATGTGCATTTTCATATCATTTCGAACAGTCCCCGATTTAATTTTATTTTTGACCGAAACTAGTATAAACTAGTGTATAATATAATATGATTTTTCGACCGAAACATGCATTTCGAAAAGTTTCATAGAATCTATTTTTCAGATGATTTTTTTGCATGGACTTCCATCATAACCTTCCCTCTTAACATACATAAATGATTCGAAAATTCTCGAATCATTTCAAATAGTCCCAAATTAAATTTTATTTTTTTGACCGAAACTAGTGTATAATATGCTATGATTTTTGACTGAATCTTGCATTTCGAAAAGTTTCATAGAATGTAATTTTCAGATGATTTTTTTGCATGGACGTCCATCATAATTTTCCCTCTCAACATATATAAATGATATGTGAAGTCTTGTATTATTTCGACTAGTCCCCAATTAAATTTGATTTTTTTGACTGAAACTAGTGTATAATATACTATGATTTTTGACCGAAACTTGCATTTCGAAAAGTTTCGTAGAATCTAATTTTCCAATGATATTTTGCAAGGACTTCCATTATAACCTTCCCTTGTAAAATATAAAAATGATATGTACATTTTCGTATCATTTCGAATAGTCCCCTATTTAATTTGATTTTTGATCGAAACTAATAAAAACTAGTGTATAATATATTATGATTTTTGACCGAAACATGCATTTCGAAATGTTTCATAGAATCTTATTTTCAGATGATTTTTTTGCATGGACTTCCATCATAACCTCCCCTCTTAACATACATAAATGATTTGAAAAGTCTCGAATCATTTCAAATAGTCCCTAATTAAATTTTATTTTTTTGACCAAAACTAGTGTATAATATACTATGATTTTTGACCGAATCTTGCATTCCAATAGTTTCATCGAATCTAATTTTCAGATGATTTTTTTGCATGGACTTCCATCATAACCTTCCCTCTCAACATATATAAATATTATGTGAAGTATTTTATTATTTCCAATAGTCCCCAATTAAATTTGATTTTTTGACCGAAACTAGTGTATAATATACTATTATTTTTGACCGAAACTTGCACTTCGAAAAGTTTCGTAGAATCTAATTTTCTAATGATTTTTTTCATGGACTTCCATGATAACTTTCCCTTGTAAAATATAAAAATTATATGTGCATTTTCGTATCATTTCGAACAGTCCCCGATTTAATTTAATTTTTGACCGAAACTAGTATAAACTAGTGTATAATATATTATGATTTTTCGATCGAAACATGCATTTCGAAAAGTTTCATAGAATCTATTTTTCAGATGTTTTGTTTACATGGACTTCCATCATAACCTTCCCTCTTAACATACATAAATAATTTGAAAATTCTCGAATCATTTCAAATAGTCCCAAATTAAATTTTATTTTTTTGACCGAAACTAGTGTATAATATGCTATGATTTTTGACTGAATCTTGCATTTCGAAAAGTTTCATAGAAACTAATTTTCAGATGATTTTTTTGCATGGACTTCCATCATAACCTTCCCTCTCAACATATATAAATATTATGTGAAGTATTTTATTATTTCGAATAGTCCCCAATTAAATTTGATTTTTTGACCGAAACTAGTGTATAATATACTATTATTTTTGACCGAAACTTGCACTTCGAAAAGTTTCGTAGAATCTAATTTTCTAATGATTTTTTTCATGGACTTCCATGATAACTTTCCCTTGTAAAATATAAAAATTATATGTGCATTTTCGTATCATTTCGAACAGTCCCCGATTTAATTTAATTTTTGACCGAAACTAGTATAAACTAGTGTATAATATATTATGATTTTTCGATCGAAACATGCATTTCGAAAAGTTTCATAGAATCTATTTTTCAGATGATTTTTTTACATGGACTTCCATCATAACCTTCCCTCTTAACATACATAAATAATTTGAAAATTCTCGAATCATTTCAAATAGTCCCTAATTAAATTTTATTTTTTTGACCAAAACTAGTGTATAATATACTATGATTTTTGACCGAATCTTGCATTCCAATAGTTTCATCGAATCTAATTTTCAGATGATTTTTTTGCATGGACTTCCATCATAACCTTCCCTCTCAACATATATAAATATTATGTGAAGTATTTTATTATTTCCAATAGTCCCCAATTAAATTTGATTTTTTGACCGAAACTAGTGTATAATATACTATTATTTTTGACCGAAACTTGCACTTCGAAAAGTTTCGTAGAATCTAATTTTCTAATGATTTTTTTCATGGACTTCCATGATAACTTTCCCTTGTAAAATATAAAAATTATATGTGCATTTTCGTATCATTTCGAACAGTCCCCGATTTAATTTAATTTTTGACCGAAACTAGTATAAACTAGTGTATAATATATTATGATTTTTCGATCGAAACATGCATTTCGAAAAGTTTCATAGAATCTATTTTTCAGATGATTTTTTTACATGGACTTCCATCATAACCTTCCCTCTTAACATACATAAATAATTTGAAAATTCTCGAATCATTTCAAATAGTCCCAAATTAAATTTTATTTTTTTGACCGAAACTAGTGTATAATATGCTATGATTTTTGACTGAATCTTGCATTTCGAAAAGTTTCATAGAAACTAATTTTCAGATGATTTTTTTGCATGGACTTCCATCATAACCTTCCCTCTCAACATATATAAATATTATGTGAAGTATTTTATTATTTCGAATAGTCCCCAATTAAATTTGATTTTTTGACCGAAACTAGTGTATAATATACTATTATTTTTGACCGAAACTTGCACTTCGAAATGTTTCGTAGAATCTAATTTTCCAATGATTTTTTTCATGGACTTCCATGATAACTTTCCCTTGTAAAATATAAAAATTATATGTGCATTTTCGTATCATTTCGAACAGTCCCCGATTTAATTTTATTTTTGACCGAAACTAGTATAAACTAGTGTATAATATATTATGATTTTTCGATCGAAACATGCATTTCGAAAAGTTTCATAGAATCTATTTTTCAGATGATTTTTTTAGATGGACTTCCATCATAACCTTCCCTCTTAACATACATAAATAATTTGAAAATTCTCGAATCATTTCAAATAGTCCCAAATTAAATTTTATTTTTTTGACCGAAACTAGTGTATAATATGCTATGATTTTTGACCGAATCTTGTATTTCGAAAAGTTTCATAGAAACTAATTTTCAGATGATTTATTTGCATGGACTTCCATCATAACCTTCCCTCTCAACATATATAAATGATATGTGAAGTCTTGTATTATTTCGAATAGTCCCCAATTAAATTTGATTTTTTGACCGAAACTAGTGTATAATATACTATGATTTTTGACCGAAACTTGCATTTCGAAAAGTTTCGTAGAATCTAATTTTCCAATGATTTTTTGCATGGACTTCCATTATAACCTTCCCTTGTAAAATATAAAAATGATATGTGCATTTTCGTATCATTTCGAACAGTCCCCTATTTAATTTGATTTTTGACCGAAACTAGTAAAAACTAGTGTATAATATATTATGATTTTTTGACCGAAACATGCATTTCGAAAAGTTTCATAGAATCTAATTTTCAGATGATTTTTTTGCATGGACTTCCATCATAACCTCCCCTCTTAACATACATAAATTATTTGAAAAGTCTCGAATCATTTCAAATAGTCCCTAATTAAATTTTTATTTTTTGACCGAAACTAGTGTATAATATATTATGATTTTTGACTGAATCTTGCATTTCCAAAAGTTTCATCGAATCTAATTTTCAGATGATTTTTTTGCATGGACTTCCATCATAACCTTCCCTCTCAACATATATAAATATTATGTGAAGTCGTTTATTATTTCGAATAGTCCCCAATTAAATTTGATTTTTTGACCGAAACTAGTGTATAATATACTATGATTTTTGACCGAAACATGCACTTCGGAAAGTTTAGTAGAATCTAATTTTCCAATGATTTTTTTCATGGACTTCATTATAACTTTCCCTTGTAAAATATAAAAATGATATGTGCATTTTCGTATCATTTCGAACAGTCCCCGATTTAATTTTATTTTTGACTGAAACTAGTATAAACTAGTGTATAATATATTATGATTTTTTGACTGAAACATGCATTTCGAAAAGTTTCATAGAATCTATTTTTCAGATGATTTTTTTGCATGGACTTCCATCATAATCTTCCCTCTTAACATTCATAAATGATTTGAAAAGTCTCGAATCATTTCAAATAGTCCCTAATTAAATTTTATTTTTTTGACCGAATCTTGCATTTCGAAAAGTTTCATAGAATCTAATTTTCAGATGAATTTTTTGCATGGACTTCCGTCATAACCTTACCTCTCAACATATATAAATGATATGTGAAGTCTTGTATTATTTCGAATAGTCCCCAATTAAATTTGATTTTTTTGACCGAAACTAGTGTATAATATACTATGATTTTTGACCGAAACTTGCATTTCGAAAAGTTTCGTAGAATTTAATTTTCCAATGATTTTTTGCATGGACTTCCATTATAACCTTCCCTCGTAAAATATAAAAATGATATCTGCATTTTCGTATCATTTCGAATAGTCCCCTCTTTAATTTGATTTTTGGCCGAAACTAGTATAAACTAGTGTATAATATACTATGATTTTTGACCGAAACTGGCATTTAGAAAAGTTTCATAGAATCTAATTTTCAGATGATTTTTTTGCATGCACTTCTATTATAACCTTCCCTCTTAACATATATAAATGATATGTGAAGTCTCGTATCATTTCAAATAGTCCCCAATAAAATTTTATTTTTTTGACTAAAACTAGTGTATAATATACTATGATTTTTGACCGAAACTTGCATTTCGAAAAGTTTCATAGAATCTATTTTTCAGATGATTTTTTTGCATGGACTTCCATCATAACCTTCCCTCTTAACATACATAAATGATTTGAAAATTCTCGAATCATTTCAAATAGTCCCAAATTAAATTTTATTTTTTTGACCGAAACTAGTGTATAATATGCTATGATTTTTTACTGAATCTTGCATTTCGAAAAGTTTCATAGAATCTAATTTTCAGATGATTTTTTTGCATGGACTTCCATCATAACCTTCCCTCTCAACATATATAAATGATATGTGAAGTCTTGTATTATTTCGAATAGTCCCCAATTAAATTTGATTTTTTTTTACTGAAACTAGTGTATAATATACTATGATTTTTGACCGAAACTTGCATTTCGAAAATTTTCGTAGAATCTAATTTTCCAATGATATTTTGCATGGATTTCCATTATAACCTTCCCTTGTAAAATATAAAAATGATATGTGCATTTTCGTATCATTTCGAACAGTCCCCTATTTAATTTGATTTTTGACCGAAACTAGTAAAAACTAGTGTATAATATATTATGATTTTTTGACTGAAACATGCATTTCGAAAAGTTTCATAGAATCTATTTTTCAGATGATTTTTTTGCATGGACTTCCATCATAACCTCCCCTCTTAACATACATAAATGATTTGAAAAGTCTCGAATTATTTCAAATAGTCCCTAATTAAATTTTATTTTTTTGACCGAAACTAGTGTATAATATACTATGATTTTTTACCGAATCTTGCATTTCGAAAAGTTTCATCGAATCTAATTTTCAGATGATTTTTTTGCATGGACTTCCGTCATAACCTTCCCTCTCAACATATATAAATGATATGTGAAGTCTTGTATTATTTCGAATAGTCCCCAATTAAATTTGATTTTTTTGACCGAAACTAGTGTATAATATACTATGATTTTTGACATAAACTTGCATTTCAAAAAGTTTCGTAGAATCTAATTTTCCAATGATTTTTTGCATGGACTTCCATTATAAACTTCCCTCGTAAAATATAAAAATGATATGTGCATTTTCGTATCATGTTCGTATGTATCGATACATAGTCCCTCTTCAGAAACAAAAAGGAGCATGTATCGATTCAAAACATGTATGTATCGATACATAGTCTCAAAAAATTGTTTTTCCTTGATTTTTCCATCACTTCTTTATCCAACTTGATCCCTAAGACTCTTGTAATCATACTTTCATGATTTTGAACCCCAAAAGTCATGAGTTGACCTTCCTTTTGCACCATATTTGAGAAAATTTGTAGACCTTTTATTGCCTTCGAGTAGTCATTCACTATCTAAGTCATTGATCACAAACCCATGCCCTTGTAATGATAACTATGATGCCATGCTTGGATTATGCTATGAATTATGCTGCGAAATGATATGCGGATCATGAAAATGAGAGGGAAAATTTTGGGGTGTTACAGGAGGTGAGAAGGACGAGTCAAGTGGTGGTCTGTGAAGTCGGTGTACTTCACGTCTTAGGATGTCAGCTCTGATATGTAACTTTGGGGGTGTCGGGTGATCTTGTCTCATTATTTTATTTAAGCAAACCCTGTGTATTGTCTTACGAGACTAGAATTTCAATTATGTTATTTTCCGCTGCAAGTTAAACGATTTCATTTAAAAACGTATCATTGAGCTTATTATGATGTTTAGTTGAATTGTGACACTCAAACATTTTTATTGAAAACTTTACTCTGATTTTATGAGTATTACAGTGGGTGTATTTGGGTGTTACACCTAATTTACCCTTACTTTTCTCTTTAATCCTCACCTTGGCCTTAAAATTAAATTCTATGAAACTTTTCGAAATAGTAGTTTCAGTCAAAAAAAATCATAAAATATTTCACAATGGTTTATACTAGTTTTAGTTTTAAAAAATCAAATTAAATTGAGGATTGTTCGAAATGCTACGAAACTTTTCAGATCCTTTCTATATGTTAAAAGAGGGAAGGTTATGAGGGAAGTTCATATAAAAAATATCTCAATATTAGATTCTATGTAACTTTTCAAAATACTAGTTTCAGTCAAAAAAATCATAATATATTATACACTAGTTTATACTTGTTTCGGTTTAAAAAATCAAATTAAATCAATGACTGTTCGAAATGCCACGAAACATTTTTATCCTTTATATATTATAATGTAAGGTTACGAGGGAAGTCCATGCAATAAATCATCTCAAAATAAAATTATGAGGCAAAAGTTTCAGTTGTTTCCGTTTTCAAAGAATCGACGCTAAGAAAAGTCATCATGTATTCATACTTCGTCAAAAAAGTCCATTTTTTTGGGAGGTATGCTAAATTGTTTTTAACAAGCATGAAAAAAATCATATCAAAATTCATCTCATAGGCCAAGGGTTTGCTGCTTTCGCCTCACGTTTATACTAGTTTTGATCAAAAAATATAGATTATTCCTAATTTACCATTACTTTTCTCTCTAATCCTCACATTGGCCTCAAAATTAGATTATATGATACTTTTACAAATGATCATTTCAGTCAAAAAATCATAATATATTACACACTAGTTTATACTAGTTTTGGTCAAAAAATCAAATTAAATCGAGGACATTTCAAAATGCTAAAACACTTTTCAGATCCTTTCTATAAGTTACGAGGGAAGGTTATGAGGGAAGTTCATGCAAAAAAAATAATCTCAAAATTATATTTTATGAACATTTTCCAAATTCTAGTTTCAATCAAGAATCATAATATACAATACACTAGTTTATACTAGTTTCAATCGAAAAATCAAATTAAACCGATGACTATTTGAAATTGTACGAAACTTTTTCGATCCTTTCTATATGTTATAATAGAAGTTTATGAGGGAAGTCCTTATGGAAGAACCGGCGCTTAGAAAAGTCATAATGTATTCATACTTCGTCAAAAAAGTCCAATTTTTTGTGGGAGGTATGCTTAAATTGTTTTTAAAAAGCATGAAAAAATAAATATCAAAATTTATTTCATAGGCCAAGGGGTTGCTGCTTGCTCCTCTCGTTTATACTAGTTTTGGTCGAAAAATCTTATTCCTAATTTACCCTTACTTTTCTCTCTAATCCTCACCTTAGCCTCAAAATTAGATTCTATGAAACTTTTCAAAATGCTAGTTTTGGTCAACCAATCATAATATAATATACACTAGTTTATACTAGTTTTGACCTAAAAACCAAATTAAATCGAGGGCTGTTTGAAATGCTACGAAACTTTTTAGATACTTTCTATATGTTATGAGGGAAGGTTTTGAGGGAAGTACATGCAAAAAATCAACCCAAAATTAGATTCTATGAAACTTTTTGAAATGCTAGTTTTGGTCAAAACACATAATATACTATACATTATTTTATTCTATATTTCGGTAAAAAAAAATCAAATTAAATCGAGGATTGTACAAAATGCTACAAAACTTTTCAAATTTTTTCTATATGTTACAAGGGAAGTTTATGAGGGAAGTCAATGCAAAAAATCATCTCAAAATAAGATTCTATGAAACTTTTCGAAAAGCTAGTATCAGTCAAAAAAATATAATATATTACACACTAGTTTATACTTGTTTAGGTTAAACATTCAAATTAAATCGAAATTGTTCGAAATGTTACAAAACTTCCAGATCCTTTTTATATGTTACGAGGGAAGTTTATGAGGGAAGTCCATGAAAAAAATCATCTCAAAATTAGATTATGTGAAACTTTTCGAAATGCAAGTTTGGATCAAAAAAATAATAATATATTATACACTAGTTTATATTAGTTTCAGTCAAAAATCAAATTAAATTGAGGATTGTTCGAAATGCCACGAAACTTATCAGATACATTCAATAAGTTATGAGGGAATGTTATAAGGGAATGTTATGAGGGAATTTCATGCAAAAAATCATCTCAAAATTATATTCTATGAAAAAAAATTGAAATGCTAGTTTCTGTGAAAAAAATCATAATATATTATTACATACTAGTTTATACTAGTCTCGGTTAAAAAATCAAATTAAATCAAGGAGTGTTCAAAATGCTTTGAAACTTTTCAGATCCTTTCTATATGTTATGATGGAAGGTTATGAGGGAAGTCCATGCAAAATATCATTTCAAAATTAAATTCTATGGAATTTTTCAATATTCTAGTTTCAGCCAAAAAATCATAATATACTATACATTAGGTTATACTAGTTTCGGTCAAAAAATTCAAATTAAATCGAGAACTGATTGAAATGCTTCGAAACTTTTCAGATCCTTCATATATGTTACGAGGGAAGGTTATGAGGTACATTACACTTCGCGTCGTAGTTGGAATGGGATTATTTGTAGTAGTGTAGTCTGGTTTGTGTCATATCGTATTTTTAGGTGGTTGGGTATCAGGTAGTAATTCCTAAGGATACTATAATTTTGTTCAAGATTTTTCTTTCTTTAGGGGTTAAGATTTTACATGTTGTAGTATGGTCCATTTGGAAAGCTCGTAAAGATTTCATTTTTAACAGAGTCACAAAAATAACCAAAGAGGTATAAGAGAATCATATTTGTTAGATATAATTCATTTTCATTTGAGTTACATTTAGAGTTTAATGTGGCCTACATTTTAATGTCATTTAAGTTCTTATAGAATATAAGCCAACTTTAAATTTTTGTAAGTAATTATAAATAAATTAAAATGTAATCATTTTCATATAAATGTTAGTCACATGTTTCTCTCTCTTACATCTTCATCTTCTTCATCTTCAACCTTGTTGACTAACAATTGGTATTCCGAGCTCTAGTTTAGATCCAGGGAAACGCCAAGGGAAACACAAGTTAACATATGGCATGTGTGATTGATTTCAATTCTGAAATTCATAGTGAATTGATGTTCGAAATCATAATAGAATTAAATTTCTTAATTTCGAGGGATTGGGAAACACGAGTTTTGGGTGAGATCTGAGTAAATTCTTGCACAAGATTGAAGATGAATGATGGAAACGGTAGATTAAATAGAAAGCTTCTCCTCTTTGATGGTAAGAATTTGAATAGATGGATGATTGAGATGCATGTATTATTTGGAGCTCAAGATGTTCTTGATCTCGTCAATGAATGTTATGCAACGATTACAGTAGATGCAATTAAAGCAAAAGGAAACACTCATAGAGAAATAAGGAAGAAGGATCAGAAGCCATTATTCTCTATCCATCAATATGTGGTGACAAATGTGTTTGAGAAGGTCATTGATTCAACTATGCCAAAGGTTGCATGGGACACACAAGTACCATGCTACGGTGGTGATTCATCAGTGGAGAAGGTGAAGTTTCAATCTCTATGTAAGTAGTATGAAAATATCAACATGAAGAATAATAAGAAGGTGCCTTATTACAGCTCCAGTGTAATTCTGGTCAAACATAAGATGATGTCTTATGGATAGACTCTCTATGAATAAGTAATCATTGAAAAGGTAATGAGATCACTTACTCCTCATTTTAATTACATTGTTATAGAAATTGAACACTCTAAGGACCTTATCACCATGAGAGTTGAAGAGATGCAAAGTAATATAAAGGCACAATAGTTATGACTGACTAAAAGAACCTTTGAAAGAGAGGTAGAGCATGCTCTGAATGCGTCTTCTGGTAAGTAGAATCAGAAGCAGTCTTGGTCAGAGGCCAAGAAGAGACATGGTGGTGGTTATCAAAAGTCAGAAGTCTCCAAATATGGTGAGAAGAAACATCATAAGGGAAAGGAAAATTTTGACAAGAAGAAGGTTCAATGTTACTGTTGTAAGAAGTTTGGTCACTTTGCTTCTAAATTTTGGTCAAACAATGAGAGGAAATCATAAGAAGAAAACATACCCATAGGAGACTCTGATGATGAATATGTGTTAGTGATGGCTTATGAATTTGATGGTGTATATTTGGTAGACTTGTGGTATATGGACACAGAATGCTATAATAATCTAACTGGAAATAAACAACTGATTAATTTTGAATCTAGAAAGAGGACAAAAATCAAATGTGTTGATGATAAGTATATGAATGATGAAGGAATGAGAAATGTCAAAGTCAGAGAGAAGAATGGAAAAATTGTTTTGATCAAGGATGTTTGGTATGTTCCTGGCATAAAGAGCAGTCTGATGAGTGTATGTCATCTAATTGAGAAATGTTTCTCATTTACTATGAAGGATAATCTCTTGAAGTTATATGATTTGGATCAGAAGTTGATTATGCAGTCTGAACAGAGAATCAATATAAAATTCAAGGTGAATGTGGAAACAAGTGAAACTAAGTGCCTTAGTGCATAAGGTATTGAGGTGATAGTTGTAACGCTCTGTTTATTAATTAATTATTTAATTAATTATATTCGCGTTATTGGCGTTGATTTATGTTGAATTATCAGAGTTGTTTGTGATAAATTGCTAAGTTCGTTTGAATTAAGTTGAATGAGTCGATTTAAGTTGTGGGAATTGATGTGGAATATTCTCCCGTTTATGGTTGGATAAGTTGTTTAGATGCTTGGACCATTTGGTCAAATGTTGGAGGATAATCTAATTAAGTCGGGAGAAAATAATTAGTCGTGAATTATTAATTGATTTTCAACGTTATGGTAAATTAAGTTGTTAAATCGGAAAATCGAAGAAATAATATTATCATTGGTAGTATTGATTATTGGAGCATGTTGGTTATTGGGCTTGGATTTCGTCGGAATTAGCAATTAAAGGGGTGCAGTGTTTAGGCCCATTAATTGTTTTATTGGATTTTTATTATTTTAATAAAAAGGAATAATAGAATGAGTCAAAAGGGAATAGTGGAAATTAGGGAAAACGAGGAAAAAGTCTTAGAGAAAAATAAGGGTTTTAGAGGAGAGAAAACAACTTGGGAGAAAAGAAGGAGAAAGAAGGATTCATGTTCATATCTTAATTTTCGCACATACGGTACAGCCTCTACTAAACAGGTGATAACTTTTTACTCGTAATTCTGATTAAAACGATTCTTGGATTTTTGGAAAGCTTACGAAATTCCCTTCGAATTGATATATAATTTCGTGTCAATAAGTTTAGTATTGAATGAGAAAAATGCATTTGAAGTTTGGAAGTTCATGCTGGAAATTGGTCAAATAGTGGTTACGGGATTGATGGTGATGAAGGCTAAATTTTGGTCAAGATATGAACTCAATGGCAGCATGTTCGTATTTCTAATCTCTATGGATGAAAGAGGAGAGGAAAAAGGGCCACATAGGCAAAGGATTGGAAATTCGATCGGAGATTCGAAGCGGCCATCGATTAAGGTAAGGGGGAGAAAAGGGTTTATAATTGGTGATAGGACATAGAAGGGTAATTGGGAGTTCCTTCCTCCCTTAGGTATATTAAGAGATTATGATAATAATGATTGAATTATATGAAATGTAGATTGTTATGATTGTGAATAACATGAGATATGTGTATGCTTTGTGTGTGAATAAGATGCACTGATGGTTGGTTGATGAGATCATGATGATCGTAAAGCATGATGTGTTCATGTGTATTGTGATATGGTATGCGTTGTTGTGTCTGCATGCGCATACATTTGATGGAATAATCATGTCGTGGATGTGATTATTCGGGATTCGTTGAGAATCGTGGTTGCAGGGATGATCGTGTCTTGTTGGAGACGTTAACGATGCATTCGGGGTTCTATTGATGAACCGTTATTATGAGTCGGTACCGCATTTGCATTGTGCATTAGAGTCACATTGCATTATGATTGATTGAATATTATGATTGATTGAATAATATGATTGATTGAATAATATGATTGATAGTTTGGTGTGATTAGGGGTGAATTACTTCTTCATATATGTCGTATGTGCCGTTATATTATGAATCTATTTCTCACCCCTATTGTTTATTTTGTTGTGTCTGTGCTTCTTCGGAAGTACAGATAATTCAGGTGCGTGAGGAACGCTTTTGATGTTGATGTCTGTGTCCTAGGAGCTCTGATATGTAACGGGAACGGGGATTTTTAATATAATATTTCATTTGATTTTTATAAACTTTTATATAACTAAGTAT
Source organism: Lathyrus aphaca (assembly GCA_963966055.1). Classification (NCBI taxonomy): domain Eukaryota; kingdom Viridiplantae; phylum Streptophyta; class Magnoliopsida; order Fabales; family Fabaceae; genus Lathyrus; species Lathyrus aphaca. The sequence continues at coordinate 558,415,172 of OZ014524.1, read as the reverse complement.
TGAGTTAAGGAACATTGTTATGAATGAATTGTAATGCTTTTGAGCAATTTGATATTAAAGCTTTATTTCCGCTGCTTACTTTTGAATAAAAGAATGATGGTTGATTGATGATGTAGCGACTCACTTTAGTTGATTAACTCTGATTTAATGAAAAATTTATATAATTTTGAAAATGGGAAAAGTGGGTGTTACAATTGGTATCAGAGCTGGTCGGTCCGTCCGGCCAATGTTGTCTAACGTTGTTAATTCCTTAGTACGCGACATGTGTGTGAAACACTGTCGGTACTTGTTGTTAGTTTCTAGTCGTTGCCTGCAGGTGTTTGTTGGAATTAAGTGGGGGAGAAGCTTGACTCTCAGACTGTTGTTGGAATGTCGAAGTTGGTTCAAAGTTGATGTTTATTGCAAGAGTGCAAGGTTGTTGAAGAGATGTTGTTGCAGACCGGCAAGAGCATGGACTCATGAGTTCATATCGGTCGAATTTGAGAAGTGCGTATATTTTATATGAGAATTGTTTGAGGAGGAAGATTTATTTTGATGGAAATGATAAGTTGAAGGACCAAGTCGGTATATTGTTTCGCTTTGAGTGTAGTTGGATTAAGTCGGGTAATTTTCTAAGTTGGAAGAAGAGTAAGATTCTTGGTAGAGCTTGGAAGTAAGAGCAAGAGAGATAGAACTTATGTTCGCCAATCTCAAAAATCTGGTTTTTGCAATGTTGGAGCAGCTGTCACGAGAAGTGGCATAAATTTTTAACCGTGAATCGGATTGAAGCGGTTCTGGATTTTTTTTTGAAAGCTTACAAAATTCCCTACAATTTGCATATAAGATTTTCATTCAGGAGGTTTATAATTAGGGAGATAAATGTATTTTAATAATTGGGTCTGCTACTGATTTTTTTTTTTTTTGAAATTCTGCATACGGGAATTCTAAATCAGTCTCATTGTAAGGAGGATAACTTCTTACTCGTAAGTTGGATCCAAGCGATTTTTGAAGTTTTGGAATCTTCACGAAATTCTCTTCATGTTAGAATATAATTTTGTAAGTTAGAGGTTTTTATTGGAAGATATAATTGTGTTCGAAGTTGAACTTCTATTGCTGAAAATTTGGAAAGATGAAAATGTTATTAAAGAATAAAATGTTGGTATCGGAGTATGCATAGAGATACAATTTATGTCGAATGAGGAAAATTTAAGTGCCTATTCTAGATGATGGTGATGTTGAGAGGAAGACCGAAGTTGAGTAGTGTTGTTAAATATTTTAACTTGGATAAGAGTTGTAATTGGAGCGAACCGAATTGGATTATGTTGATGTTGTGGCGGCTCTCGTGTTAGAAGGATATTTAAAGTTGTGTTGCGCTTGGAGCATGTATAAGAGATTGCGTATCGAATTTTGGATGCGTTGGTATAATTGACGAAGTCGAAAATTTTAGAGACTAAGGAGAAGTGGATAAGCCGTAGAAAGTGGGCAGAGCATTATACTTACGGACTTTGGGCACAAGTTGAAGTATGCTATTATGTTGAGTAATGATTATTTATGCCACCGTTATGGTTGACGGATGTCTATTGACAAATTGAGGAACTGATCACTCTTAATCTATTGTTGATAGAAGACGAAATTATAATGGATGGATAGATGTGTCATACCGACTAGTATGGTATATGAGTTAAATCAGTTGAAGTCGAGTTGGGCAATTGAGTATTGTTTGAATTGTTCATGAAGAATCATGTATAAGAATGTTAGTCAGATTTAAGAATGATGGTATGAAGTTGCGTTGGGATTAAATAGTATTATGGAAATTCGTAGTTGAATGCTGGATAATGAGAATGTTGTTTGTGATGATTTAAATGGTACGAGGCCTGAAGTTTTCTTGGGGATAATTCAAAAGTAAAGTATATGGTAAAGTAAAACCAAGATTGTCAAGAATGTAGGATAAAGTTGAATTGCAAGAGCCAGACGAAGTGGAATTATGAGTGGGTTTATTAAAGTGTGATTTTGATTAGAACATGGATAGTTGTTTTGGTTGCGTTGGTTCGGATAAGAATTTATGAAAGGTTGTGTTAGTATGAGTAAGAATCGAGGATTCGATACGTTGGATTAGTTAGAAGCAGAGAAATATGAGTTATCTTATGGAAATTGTTATATCGATGGACCTTATATTGTCCTAATGATGTAGTGTGTTAAGATGATTTTCGAAGAATGTGTTATTTTAAGATGATAAAGTTGTAGTTGTGTTGAGAATAATTGAGAATTCATGAAGCATATAGTTATTTTCTAAAATTTGGAAGTTGTCGTAGTTGTATCTATGTTGAATGTTCAGAGGTGTTGCCTTATGAATCTAAGTTGCAAGTATTAGAAAAAATGAAATTATAAGTTGGTGTATTAGAGTGGGGTTTTGGTTGTAACAAGAAGAGCCATTTTGAGGTGTTGACTTGGAAAAGAATCTATGAAGCATATTGTCCATATAAGTAGGAATCGATGATTTGGTTGTTAGATTCGTTAGGAGCGAAGAAAATGATTGATCTGGTTGGAGTTAAGTGAACTCAGATGTTATATGTTGTTGTAATGATGTTAAGTATTTTAGAGGGCATGTTAATGAAAGATAGTAAAGTTGTAGTCTATGTTGATGATAATTGGGAATTCATAGAAGTATATGAATATTTTATCCAAGATTTGGAAGTAGTCGCAGTTGTTATTGGTTGAATGTTTAGAGGCGTTATCTTAAGGATCTAATTTGTAACTATTCGGTAACTACAAGAGTTAGAATACCTGTTGGAACGGAATTCCAAAGGATTAAGTCGGAGGCTTTGTTTATATGTCGATTTTGGTGAGTGTAAGTTGGAGTTAAACTCAGTAAATTTGGTAGTGTGCAATTAATCAGAGTGCGCAGCGAAGGCGCGATGTCATGTAATTGTTATTATCTGAATTACAACGATGTTGGTAGCTTTGTTGTATTATATGTTGTGTTTAAGTTATGTATTATTGTTTGTGGTATATGTGGGTTGCCTTTGGAATGAGAGTTGATTAGTCTGATGGAATAAGTAGTTGGAGTAGTTTAATCGGATAAATTTTCGAGGACGAAAATATCCTAAGTGGGGGAGAGTTGTAACGCTCTGTTTATTAATTAATTATTTAATTAATTATATTCGCGTTATTGGCGTTGATTTATGTTGAATTATCAGAGTTGTTTGTGATAAATTGCTAAGTTCGTTTGAATTAAGTTGAATGAGTCGATTTAAGTTGTGGGAATTGATGTGGAATATTCTCCCGTTTATGGTTGGATAAGTTGTTTAGATGCTTGGACCATTTGGTCAAATGTTGGAGGATAATCTAATTAAGTCGGGAGAAAATAATTAGTCGTGAATTATTAATTGATTTTCAACGTTATGGTAAATTAAGTTGTTAAATCGGAAAATCGAAGAAATAATATTATCATTGGTAGTATTGATTATTGGAGCATGTTGGTTATTGGGCTTGGATTTCGTCGGAATTAGCAATTAAAGGGGTGCAGTGTTTAGGCCCATTAATTGTTTTATTGGATTTTTATTATTTTAATAAAAAGGAATAATAGAATGAGTCAAAAGGGAATAGTGGAAATTAGGGAAAACGAGGAAAAAGTCTTAGAGAAAAATAAGGGTTTTAGAGGAGAGAAAACAACTTGGGAGAAAAGAAGGAGAAAGAAGGATTCATGTTCATATCTTAATTTTCGCACATACGGTACAGCCTCTACTAAACAGGTGATAACTTTTTACTCGTAATTCTGATTAAAACGATTCTTGGATTTTTGGAAAGCTTACGAAATTCCCTTCGAATTGATATATAATTTCGTGTCAATAAGTTTAGTATTGAATGAGAAAAATGCATTTGAAGTTTGGAAGTTCATGCTGGAAATTGGTCAAATAGTGGTTACGGGATTGATGGTGATGAAGGCTAAATTTTGGTCAAGATATGAACTCAATGGCAGCATGTTCGTATTTCTAATCTCTATGGATGAAAGAGGAGAGGAAAAAGGGCCACATAGGCAAAGGATTGGAAATTCGATCGGAGATTCGAAGCGGCCATCGATTAAGGTAAGGGGGAGAAAAGGGTTTATAATTGGTGATAGGACATAGAAGGGTAATTGGGAGTTCCTTCCTCCCTTAGGTATATTAAGAGATTATGATAATAATGATTGAATTATATGAAATGTAGATTGTTATGATTGTGAATAACATGAGATATGTGTATGCTTTGTGTGTGAATAAGATGCACTGATGGTTGGTTGATGAGATCATGATGATCGTAAAGCATGATGTGTTCATGTGTATTGTGATATGGTATGCGTTGTTGTGTCTGCATGCGCATACATTTGATGGAATAATCATGTCGTGGATGTGATTATTCGGGATTCGTTGAGAATCGTGGTTGCAGGGATGATCGTGTCTTGTTGGAGACGTTAACGATGCATTCGGGGTTCTATTGATGAACCGTTATTATGAGTCGGTACCGCATTTGCATTGTGCATTAGAGTCACATTGCATTATGATTGATTGAATATTATGATTGATTGAATAATATGATTGATTGAATAATATGATTGATAGTTTGGTGTGATTAGGGGTGAATTACTTCTTCATATATGTCGTATGTGCCGTTATATTATGAATCTATTTCTCACCCCTATTGTTTATTTTGTTGTGTCTGTGCTTCTTCGGAAGTACAGATAATTCAGGTGCGTGAGGAACGCTTTTGATGTTGATGTCTGTGTCCTAGGAGCTCTGATATGTAACGGGAACGGGGATTTTTAATATAATATTTCATTTGATTTTTATAAACTTTTATATAACTAAGTATTGAGTTAAGGAACATTGTTATGAATGAATTGTAATGCTTTTGAGCAATTTGATATTAAAGCTTTATTTCCGCTGCTTACTTTTGAATAAAAGAATGATGGTTGATTGATGATGTAGCGACTCACTTTAGTTGATTAACTCTGATTTAATGAAAAATTTATATAATTTTGAAAATGGGAAAAGTGGGTGTTACAATAGTGAGTTGTGGCACAAGATATTATGGAATATGAACTTCAGAAGTTTATGGCACCTAAGTTCTAAGAAGTTGTAACATGGAAATCACAAGACTATGAAGCCAGAGAAGTCATGTGAGATATGCATGAAAGGAAAGCAACCTGGATTTCCATTTGCATTAGAAGTGGACCATTTGAAATAACTTTACTTAGAGGAAACAATTACTTTGTATCATTTGTGGATGAGTTCACAAGAATGATATGGGTAGCACTCATCAAGTTTAAGCATGAGGTGTTTACTGAGTTTCAAAAGTTCAAGGTGAATGCTGAAAAACAAAGTGGTCAGAAGTTGAAAATTATTATAACTGATGGTGGAAGTGAGTACAAATCTAAAAAGTTTAGAAGGTTCTGTGAGGAGAATGGAATTGAGCATAAGGTTACTTCTCCATACATTCCGCAACATAGTGGTCTTGCTGAAAGAAGAAATAGGACTTTACTTGATATGAAAAGGAGCATGATTAGGAGAAGAATCTCCCTCACACCTTGTTGGGAGAAGTTATTGCCACTGCAGCATATGTGCTCAATAAGTGTCCAACCAAGAAGCTGAATGAAATTGTTCCTTTAGATAAGGTAATTGGTGATAAGCAAAGTGTGAGACATCTTAAGGTGTTTAGTTTTGTTTGTTATAAACATGTATCATATGCTAAGAGAAGGAAAATAGATGACAAAAGTAGAGTTAAATTTCTTGTAGGCTACCACAGTACAGGTGCTTATATGTTATATTTTCCAGTCACCAACAAAGTTGAATTCATAACAGATGTTATTCAAAAGGAAACAAAAGCATGGGATTGGAACAAGTCTAGGTCCAACTCTGGTGTAGTGTTAACACCTGAGTTAACTTTAGAAGATATTTGATACTCTGAAGGAGAATCTACACCTGAAATAGATTTTGAGTTGAAAGATGAGTCTGAGACTGAAGGTGACTTTGATGCTGAAGTTGAGTCTGACTCTAAAGGTGAATCTGATTTTGATCTTGATGTTGATGATGATCCATACTCTGGTGGTAATCATGCCTCTGAAGGTAATCCAACATATGATATTGTTCCAGCATTTGAAGAAGATTCTAAATAAGTTTAGAGAACATAAAGAATCAGACAAATACCAAGAAGATTTGTAGAGTTTGACATGTTGTAAGATACCGAGATTGAATCTAAATGGGAAGTCATTCAGTATGTTATGTTGGTAGACTCTGAACCAGACAGTACTGAAGAAGCTCTTAAGAAGAAAGTGTGGTTGAAGGCCATGAAAGAAGAACTTGAGGTTATAGAAAGAAACAAGACTTGGGAGTTGTATGAGCTTCCAAAGAACTAGAAAGCCATCAGTAAGAGATGAGTTTACAAGGTCAAACAAAATCCATATGGATCAATTGGAAAACACATAGAAAGGTTAGTAACTAGAGGATTTCTGCAAAAATATGGTTTAGACTACTTTGAAGTGTTTGCACTTGTAGCTAGACATGAAACAATCAGACTAGTGATTACTATAGTTGCTAATAGAAATTGGCCTCTGATGCATTTAGACGTGAAATTTGCATTTATAAATGGTACTTTACAAGAGGAAGTTTATGTGTCACAACCTCCTGGATTTGTGAAAAAGGATCAGGAATGGATGGTGTACAAGTTTCATAAAGCCTTGTATGGACTAAAACAAGCTCTTAAAGTCTAAAATCTTAAAAATGATTCATTTTTCAAGCTTCGAGGATTCAGGAAATGTGAGATGGAGTATAGTGTTTATGTTCAGCATACATCTTATAGAAATATTATTCTAATGTGTCTTTATGTTGATGACATTTTGCTAACAGAGAGTTGTTCAGATGAGATAACTAAGTTCAAGAAGGTATTGATGAATGAGTTTAAAATGACTGATCTAGGAAATATGACATATTTTCTAGGGATGAGATTTTGTACTCTGACAAGGGTATAATATTGAATCATTTGAAGTATGAACTTAAGCTTCTTAAGAGATTTTAGATAATGAATTGCAAGTCTGTAATCACATATTCTTAAACAAATCACAAGTTGGATTCTGATGTTAATGGTGATGATGTAGATGCTACAACGTTTAAATAGTTGGTAGGCTCATTGAGATATCTCTGTAATACCAGACCTGATATTTGCTATGCACTTTGAATGGTGAGTAGGTCTATGAACAAACCAAAGTGGCCACATGAATAAGATGTTATTTGTAGCGGTAAAATCATGAGTGTAAGATATTGGTTAACTTAACTCAAAGTAAACAGAGTCGTCATCGCGCTTTTATTTTATTCCAAATGGAAAAGGGAAAAAGAGCGAATAAAACCTAATGAATCTAAAAGCAAAAAGCTAAAAGAATCGAGCAGAGAACGGGTAAGGGGATAGGTTACAAATTGGGAAGGTTTTACGCACCAAAAATGTTTGTGGTACTCCACGAGAGCCCTTTGAAATATTTATTGCTTTTTTTTGTTTGAAAATGGTTTGTTTGAAAGAGATTGAAGAGATGAGAAGAGAAATGTTTTTTTTTAGATTTTTATGTTTTAAGTTTGAAAACAAAGAAGGTTTTGAAAATAGGAAGAAGATTGGAAAATTTAAGAAGTTAGAGGAGACGAAGGGACTATCCTAAGACTTGAAAGTAAAATTTTAGGGAAGAACGATCAAATCGTATGGTGAACATTCTTCGAAACAATAGGACTTCCATCTTCAAAAACAAGTGAACCAAATTTGCTAAGGTCTTAAATCCATTATAACTCAAGCAAAGGGCAAGATCCTAAAATTTAAGTCCAATGCTAAGGATGATGGCCATAGTCCAAAATTAAAATCACAAGTCTTTTAGATGTTTAATCCTTTATTAATGTTTTTGCGTCCAAAAGAACAAAGGAAAATCAACATTACAAAAAAAAAGCAAATAATAAACATGATAATGGATGAATAAAGCATAGTAAAGCAAAATAAAATAAAAGAAAATAAAAGTGCAAGAATTTAAATGTTAGTAGCAAAAGAAACTAAAGTACAAGAATCTGAAATATTAATAGTTATAATAGTATAATAATATTTACATAATAATGGTATGGTGAACTTAATCAACTACAACCAAAAGAGTAACCAAAATCGAAAGGCAACCGGATCCGCTTAGCATCTTACACTATAGCGATTAATCAAGGAAAATCGAATCGGATTCAATGAAATTTGAAAGGCGGTTGGGAGACCCAAAGCACCTACGCATCAAACATTCATAATTCTCGATTCTTAATGCAATATGATTAACCACTTTGGGATTACGCGATCAACAAGAGATCCGGTCCACGAAAGTGCAAGTACCCAATTGGATTTTTATTCCGATGTCGGGACACATTTAGGTCTATGTTAAGCAATCACCGAGTAATTTACGAAGTAATTACCCTACAAATGAGGCCGGCCACCACCAATTAAGGTGCATAATGTTAGTGCTAATGCATGCGAGATAAACGATATGTAAATCGTTATCCGGACGCAATACCGCATGAAAATAAAGGTGAATACCAAATTGAGCCGCACTCATGGTATTCTTCTATGCTTAAGTTCAATCACTCATCTCGGTGGATTCAAGCATGAAAATGTATCACTAACGCAAAGTACCTTAAATGAATTGAATAATCCACTTAAAGGTAGTTTTGAATTAATGAACATTAACTACTCTAATCTACACTTAAAGTTCATTGAAATTAAAGAGAAAACACTCCCAAAAGTGCTTACCAAGGTAAAAATAAAAAGGAGGAAGAAGAAGAAGAAAGAGGAACCAAAAAGGGGTTGAAACAAGCCAAAAACACCATTTTGACTTGCATTAACCGGTTAACCCCAATTGGTTAACCAGTTAACGCATGCAAAATCTACGCAGTTTCAAAACTGGTTAACCGGTTAACGTTGTACCAGAAGCAGAAAAATGCAGAAAATTCAACATGAACCATTTTGAAACCTTTTCTCAAACATTAGATGATCATGATCTGAATTTGCACGAATTTTAAAACCAAAATACAGTGGAATCCCTGCAATCGAACAACAAATAAAGATCCAAAGGATCTAGAATCAAAGGCACCAAAGAGCTACATCGTGAATGTTGATGGTGAATATGGGTTTATGGAGATAGATGAATTACCAAAAGCTCTTCTTCAAATTGGACCAAAGCAAGCTTAGATCTACTGAAATTGATGAACAAAAGAAAGAAAGGATGAAGGTTTATCTCAAGTTAGTCAAGAATTCAATATGAATTCTTGATAACTTCAAAAGAAAGTAAGTGAGCTTTGGAGAATTTTGGTGTTGGGGAAGTATTTTGCAAGAGGTTTTGTGGCTATCAAAAGCTTGTGGAATGAATGAAATTGTGGTCCTATTTAAAGGCCTTAGGTATGGAAATTTGGTGGAATGAAGCTTGCTTTAGTAATTTGAATTTAGGTTTGGTAATTGGAATTTTTGTGGGAAATGGAAAAGAGTGGTGATTAATGAGGATTTATGGTAGGAAATGATCAAAGTGATGTAGAGAAATCAAAAACCAATGGATCTAGAATATTCCAATTAAATCAAAGATCTAAGGGTGATGAATTTGAATAAAATACTCAAATTTCGCACTGGTTAATCGGTTAACCAAATGGTTAACCGGTTAACCAAGCCAAAATTTGAATATTTTATTCAAATGAGGTTGCTCGGTTGTTGTGGCCCGATTCTTCTTGTACGTCGAAGAAGGCATGGATTTAAACACATGAACCTTGGAATTCCTTGAATGATTCCATTAACTTGGGAAATCCTTGATCAGATAATTTTGAATTATTTGCGGATCAACTTCAACTTTTGTCTGTGAAATTTCGCTCGAGCTGCAGGACTGCTATTATTTTGGCATTTTCAATGGTTCGTCTTCCTAAAAAAGGTTAGTAAAAGGAAACAAAATATTTTTTTATTTTGATTAATGGTTAGTAAACATAAACAAATAAAGTAATTAAAGACAATGGTGATCCCCTGTGAGGCATAAACCTAACCCGAGAAGAACCGAGCAACCAGTGCGATCTTGTTTGTATGCAAGATGTAGATGAGATGCGAAAAATCTTAGGGTCAAAAATTAGGGTATGACAGATGCCCCTATTTAAGTTTCTTCAATCCAGATATATGAAGATTAAAATCTTCGTTTCGTCGAGATGGAAGATACTTAAATATCAAAAACCCAAATTTTTTATCCTAAGATGCCAAAAAAAATGGAATGGAGTGAAATGAAATGAAACGAACGATATGAAATGATATGGAAATGATACGAAATGATATGAAAATGATATGAAAGCATATGAAATGTTATGAACACAAATGAAATACAGAGAAATTTGTGAGGAATAAAACGACACATGAAATAGAATAAACATTGGGGATAAGTAGAATGGAACTCCGACGGGGAAAAACAGCATGCTAGAGACCACTACATGGCTCAGCTAAGACGAAAATGTCCAAGAATGGAAATTAGACATAAAGGATCGCAACATCCAAGAATGGCATTGAATGAAGTGAGAAAAGTCCCGAAAAAATACATCAGAAGCATCCAAGGATGACATTACTGACTTACTAGGGATATCCGAGAATGGCAATCGGAAAAAGATAATCACAACATCTGAGAATAGCAATCAGATAAACATGAATCACAACATTCAGGAACAGAACTGAATGAAATGGGAAAAGTCTGGGGCAGTACATCAAATCAATGATGACTCCAACATGGAAATCCGAGAATAACAACCGGAAAGGGAAGTGATCACAACTTCTGAGAATAGCAATCAGATAAAATGTGAATCACAACATTCAGGAACGGAACTGAATGACATGGGAAAAAGTTCGGGACAGTACATCAAATCAATGATGACTTTGATATGGATATCATAGAATAGCAATCGGAAAAAAGAGGTGTAAAAATCTGAGAAGAACAACAAGTAGGAAGAAAACGTTCTAGAGAGTGTAGCGATAAAATCATGAGTGTAAGCTATTGGTTAACTTAACTCAAGGTAAACAAAGTCGCCACCGCGCTTTTATTTTATTTCAAGAGGAAAATGGAGAAAGAGCGAATAAAAACCTAATGAATCTAAAAGCAAAAAGCTAAATTAAACAAGCAGAGAACGGGTAAGGGGATAGGTTACAAATTGGGAAGGTTTTACGCACACAAAATGTCTGTGGTACCCCACGGGAGCCCTTTGAAATATTTATTGATTTTTTTGGTTTGAAAATGGTTTGTTTGAAACGGGATTGAAGAGATGAGAAGATAAATGTTTTTTAAGATTTTTGTGTTTGAAGAGACGTTTGTCTCATGCCTACGTACCCACAAAGTGCAATGCGAGATCAAAACATCATAGGTCGTGGTACAAAATGTGAAAAGAAACAATGTGTTGAATTGATTTTAAAATGTAAAGATAAGTCGTCATTCTTTAGCGAATAATTTCGCTAGAAAGGATGAATCATATCTAAACATAAAAATGGATAAAAAGAAAAGTGCACGAGGGCACAAAACAATTGAATGAGTTTCGCATTTTTTAAAGTATTTTGAGAAGAAAGTTTCGATATGCTTATGTGGTTTAGCATTTATTAAGAAATGAAATGAAAAGGTAAAACCGCTTGACCTAAGTCAAGGTTTGATTGTGAAAACGTTTGAAGTTTGAAAACAAAGAAGGTTTTGAAAATAGGAAGAAGTTTTGAAAATTTAAGAAGTGGGAGGAGATGAAAGGACTATCCTAAAACTTGAAAGTCAAAGTTAAAGGAAGAACGATCAAACTTTAGGGTGAACATTCTTTGAAACAATAGGACTTCCATCTTCAAAAACAAGTGAACAAAATCCGCTAAGGTCTTCGATCCATAATAACTCAAGCAAAGGGCAAGATTCTAAATCTAAGTCCAAAACTCTGAGTCCAATGCTAAGGATGATGGCCATAGTCCAAAATTAAAGTCACAAGTCTTTTAGAAGTTTAATCCTTTATTAGTGTTTTTGTGTCCAAATAGACAAAAGGAAAATCAACATAACAAAAAAAGAGCAAATAATAAACATGATAATGGATGAATAAAGCATAGTAAAGCAAAATAAAACAAAATAAAATAAAAGTGCAAGAATTTAAATGTTAGTAGCAAAAGAAATTAAAGTGCAAGAATCTAAAATATTAATAGTAGTAATAGTATAATAATATTTACATAATAATGGTATGGTGAACTTAATCAACCACAACCAAAAAGAAAGAGTAACCAAAATCGAAGGCAACCGGATCCGCTTAGCATCTTACACTATAGCGATTAATCAAGGCAAATCGAATCGAATTCAATGAAATTTGAAAGGCGATTGGGAGACCTAAAGCACCTACGCATCAAACATTCATAAGTCTCGATTCTTAATGCAATATGATTAACCACTTTGGAATTACGCAATCAACAAGAGATCCGGTCCACGAAAGTGCAAGTACCCAATTAGATTTTTATTCCGAAGTTGGGACACATTTAGGTCTATGTTAAGCAATCGTCGAGTAATTTACGAAGTAAATACCCTACAAATGAGGCCGGCCACCACCAATTAAGGTGCATAATGTTAGTGTTAATGCATGCGAGATAAACGATATGTAAATCGTTATCCGGACGCGATACTGCACAAAACTAAAGGTGAATACCAAATTGAGTTGTACGCATGGTATTCTTCCATCCTTAAGTTCAATCACTCATCTCGGTGGATTCAAGCATGAAAATGTATCACTAACGCAAAGTAACTCAAATGAATTGAATAATCCACTTAAAGGTAGTTTTGAATTAATGAACATTAACTACTCTAATCTACACCCAAATTTCATTGAAATTAAAGAGAAATCACTCCCAAAAGTGCTTCCCAAGGTAAAAATAAAAAGGAGGAAGAAGAAGAAGAAAGAGGAACCAAAAAGGGGTTGAAACAAGCCAAAAACATCATTCTGACTTGCGTTAATCAGTTAAGCAATTGGTTAACCGATTAAAGCAGGAAATATCTGCGCGGTTTTAAAATTGGTTAACCGGTTAACCAAATGGTTAACCGATTAACGTTGTACCAGAAGCAGAAAAATGCAGAAAATTCGGTATGATCCATTTTGAAAACTTTCCTCAAACATTTGATGATCATGATCTGAATTTGCACGAATTTTAAAACCAAAATACAGTGGAATCCCTGCAATCAAACAACAAATAAAGATCCAAAGGATCTAGAATCAAAGGCACCAAAGAGCTACATCTTGAATGTTGATGGTGAATATGGGTTTATGGAGAAAGATGAATTACCAAAAGCTCTTCTTCAAATTGGACCAAAGCAAGCTTAGATCTACTAAAATTGATGAACAAAAGAAGGAAGGGATGAAGCTTTAGCTCAAGTTAGTCAAGAATTCAATGTGAATTCTTGATAACTTCAAAAAAAAAAGTGAGCTTTGGAGAATTTTGGTGTTGGGGAAGTATTTTGCAAGAGGTTTTGTGGCTATCAAAAGCTTGTGGAATGAATGAAATTGTGGTCCTATTTAAAGGCCTTAGGTATGGAAATTTTGTGGAATGGAGCTTGCTTTGGTAATTTGAATTTAGGTTTGGTAATTGGAATTTTGGTGGGAAATAGAAAAGAGTGGTGATTAATGAGGGTTTATGGTAGGAAATGATCAAAGTGATGTAGAGAAATCAGAAACCAATGGATCTAGAATATTCCAATTAAATCAATGATCTAAGGGTGCTGAATTTAAATGAAATATTCAAATTTTACACCTCTTAACCAAGCCAAAATTTGAATATTTTATTCAAATGAGGTTGCTTGGTTGTTTCGGCCCGATTCTTCTTGTACGTCGAAGAAGGCATGGAACTAAACACATGAACCTTGGAAATCCTTTGAATGAATCAATTAACTTGGAAAATCCTCGATCAGATAAATTTGAATTATTTGCGGATCAACTTCGACTTTTTGTCTGTGAAATTTCGCTCGAGCTGCAGGACTGCTATTTTTGGCATTTTCAATGGTTCCTCCTCCTGGAAAAAAAAAGTTAATGAAAGAAACAAAAAAAATGGATTTTAATTAATGGGTAGTAAACATAAGCAAATGAACGCAAATAATAATAAAAACGGTGATCCCCTGTGAGGCATAAACCTGCACCCGAGAAGGATATATGAACTAGTGTGCGATCTTGTTTGTATGCAAGATGTAGATGAGATGCAAAAAATATTAGGGTCAAAAATTAGGGTATGACAGATGCCCCTATTTAAGTTTCTTCAATCCAGAGATATGAAGATTGAAATCTTCGTTTCGTCGAGATGGAAGATACTTAAATATCAAAGACCCAAATTTTTGATCCTAAGATGCCAAAAAATGGAATGAAATGAAATAAACGATATGACATAATATGAAGATGATATGAAAAGGATATGAAATGCTATGAAAATGTTATGAAAATGCAGAGAAATCTGTGAGGAACAAAACGACACATGAAATAGAATAAACGCTGGGGATAAGGAGCATAAGACTCCGACGGGGAAAAGCAGCATGCTAGTGACCACCACATGGCTCAGCTGAAGCGAAAATGTCCAAGAATGGAAATTGGACAAAAAGGATCACAACATCCAATAATGGCATTAATGACTTTACAAGGGATATCTGAGAATGGCAATCGGAAAAAGGTAATCACAACATCTGAGAATAGCAATCAGATAAAAATGTGAATTACAACATCCAGGAATAGAACTAGATGAGATGGGAAAAAGTCTGGGACAGTACATCAAATCAATGATGACTCCACAATGGACATCCGAGAATAGAAATCGGAAGGAAAGTGATCACAACATCCGAGAATAGCAATCAGATAAAAATGTGAATCACAACATTCAGGAACAGAACTGAATGGCATGGGAAAAAGTCTGAGACAGTACATCAAATCAATGATGACTTCACTATGAACATCTGAGAATAGAAATCGGAAGGAAGGTGAGCACAACATCCGAGAATAGCAATCAGATAAAAATGTGAATCACAACATTCAGGAACAGAACTGAATGAGATGGGAAAAAGTCTGGGACAATACATCAAATCAATGATGACTTCTCTATGGACATCCGAGAATAGCAATCAGAAAGGGAAGTGATCACAACATCCGAGAATAACAATCAGATAAAAATGTAAATCACAACATTCATGAACATAACTGAATAAGATGGGAAAAAGTCTGGGACAATACATCAAATCAATTATGACTTCGCTATGGACATCCGAGAATAGCAATCGGAAAGGAAAGTGATCACAACATCCGAGAATAGCAATCAGATAAAAATGTGAATCACAACATTCAGGAACAGAACTGAATGAGATGGGAAAAAGTCCGGACAATACATCAAATGAATGATGACTTCGCTATGGACATTTGAGAATAGCAATCGGATAAAAGAGGTGTAAAAAAATGAGAAGAACAACAAGTAGGTGAAGAAAAGGTTCTGGAGAGGCAAAGATAAATGCCAAGTAAGTTGCACTTTGATCACAAGGTAAGATGTTGAAAACAACAGGACATCGAGAAACGCAATAATGAGGACTAACACACTCATATATGCAATCATATACGAAACTAAGGAATAACACACCCAGGAACATAATATGAGAGAAAATGCTTGACAACCAGTTTAAACTCTTAGAGGAGTGGAAATCAACAAGTTTATACTCTTTTGGTGGAGTGAAAATGATGAAAGATTGATTCCTCAACACGAAGATCAATGCCATTCTACTTGGAGATTAGAGATGTTACTATTCTTGAACATATCTTTGTCACACCGGTAAACTGTATCAAGTTGAAAATCTTTTGAGAAAAGTCGTGAAAAGCTGTTTGGAGATTCTTGAAAAAGATTGCCCCAAGTTCAATGACTGATGAAGGTAAACTGATACGGATTCAGTTCTTGACTACTACCGGAGAAGATTGATCAAATATTTGAGTTAACTGTTGAGAATAATAAACTGATCATGACTTCAGTTCTTGAAATGAAGGTTGACAAGATAAACCCAGTATGAAACTTGAAGAGATCTTCTGATTAACCCAATCTGAGAACAACTTGTACTGAGTAACAACTCTTTTGAACCAGGACCTGGGAAGGACTTGCCCCTGATAAGATCACTGACTAAGTTTCTCAAGTGTTTGAAAATTCCTTGATGAGGAAAGTTTATTTGCAAATAAAAAGTGTTTGTACAAACCTAGTAATTTTAATGCAAAATTTTGAAATCAAAAATCATTTTTGGAATGAAATTTATTGATGTAAAGTAAATGAAAACATTGTCAAAACACGGCGGTTGAGACAACATGAAAGATAAAGCAAAAGTTAAGAAAACAAATTATTGGTAACGAACTTGGGAGTCAGTTTACGCAACCTTGTTGTAGTATGATTTCCAAAAGAAACCTGGATTCAATTAGGACTTTTGAAGGTTGTAACATGGTCTGGTTCACGGTTTATGAAACAAAGGATATAGGCTCAAAGTTTATTTGTACCCAACCCAATCTTCGTGATGAACTCCAGTCCCACATTCAATTAATTCAGCCTATGCATTCAAGTTCCAAGAAATTTGGGATTGCACAGATGAAGATGGTTCATAAGCCAAGGATTTTGAGATAGCAGTCACGTCTCCCCTTTTTTTATTTCTGGTGAGGACTTTGGTCCATTCATCATATTTTTGTTGAGGATTTTGATGACCTCTTGATAAATCTTTCTTTTTATTATCCCTAACTTTTGCCTGAACTGTGTCATTTGAACTTACAGTCAGCGGGATGCCCCAGTTTTTTTGCCTAAGTCTCCTTTATAGGTTTTGACTTAGCGGGTTTTGATTTTTTTATCATTTTTTTTTCAATATCATTTTTTTTAAAGATAATGATTGCATGGCTTAATGATTACGGAGAACCATCATTGGCTTTTGACTTGAGAGGCATCTTCGACACTTCTTGATGTGTGTGAAGGAAAGTTTGAGATTGCAACCTTTATTGAAAGGTGTCTTGAATGATTCTATTGTACTTGAATGCACATTTGAATTATTTGAGAACTACCCATCCCCGGGTTAAAATTGCGGGTTTTTTCGAATAGAAAGAAACTCCAACTTCAAGGCTCAAAAGGGTTGACAAGGGATTAACTTCCTTATTTCTCCAGTGTTTGGGATTTGAAACAATGCCTCTATATCATCAGCCTAGTCTCAATTGAAAGCATACCAACAACAATTATGGGTATCTCATTTTCATCATTCTCCCTCCAATCATTGTAAAAATTTGAGAAAAAGATAAATGAACTTGAAATGTAAAGCATAAAGATGCAAATAACGAATGAAATTGAATCAAAACAAAGCAATGCTCATTTCATTAAAATCAACATGAAAGTACAAACAAGCTTAAAAGCAAACAAGTTAATACAATTGAAGAAAATTGCAAACATAAAGAAATAATGGCCTAGTGATCCATCAGCAACAAGGATGAGATGTCCCGTCTGAGATTCTGGCTTTGAAGATAATCTGACAGTTGAAATCTTCTCAAGATTCACTTCTCATGCTTCGGAAAAGGATTATTGACAACATTAGGATTAGTGTCATGAAAGGAAAGGATGTTATTCCTAATAAGCTCTTGGTCTTTAGCCTTCAGTGCAAAGCAGTGTTCCAAGTCGTGACCGGTTCCACCTTGATGAAACTCACAGCGAAGATCCGATCTGTAGTTAGCTGGAAGAGGATCTGGAATAGCAGGCGGAGGCCTAGTAGTAATCATTCCACTCTTAATCAAAGAAGGATACAAATCAGTGTAATTCATCGGGATAGGGTCAAAGTTTGGCCTATTGCGATACTGATTTTGTCCAGCAGCAAGATGAGGAACCTGAGCTTGAGCTCGAACTTGAACTTGAGCTCGAGCTTGAGCTGGTTGAGCTTTGACAACAGGAGCAACTGCAGCTACATATGGTTGAATATATCGTTGTTGCTGGCGAGAAGTGTAACACCCTTCTACCCCAAAACATAATATTTAAATAATATCAAAGTAATCATCTAAAAGGGTATTAAATATCATCATAAATCAACACAATAGTGTCCTATCCCGTAACACGGGTTAATCAACATCAAAAATATCATAAATCATTTCACAGCGGAATTTAACTTCATAATTCAAAACTTTATAAAAAATCATTTTTCACCATCCTGAATTTAACATCATAAATGGAAAACATTATCCAGATAACAACATACTGAAAACAGTTTAACAAAAGAAACCCATCCCAATGTTACATGACACAGAGCAGGACACATAAACCAGAACCACTCCTAAGGAACACTAAAGCATGCTCCGAGACTCATGAAATTACTCATATTGCACTGCAGGACTATTCTTCGACATCTGCAAGTTACCCATGAAAAAGGCAACATTTCCAAGAAGGCAGGGTGAGTAATCATAATATATCATAAACTTACAAGAATATAGAATCATAAATAAGTTAGTACACATATCATGACATCGTCAACTACAAAATTCAGCAACAACCACAACATTATCATGAAATCAATCAACACCAACACATTCATGAAATTCATCCAAAATATGCAATTCTAACATCCTGATGTGAAATATGCATTTGGTACCATTTTCATCGTGAGATGGATACATGACCATCAACCCTCCACAAGGGAGCACACCGTAATCATCGAGACACTTCAATCCACACAATGGGATTGAAGCAAATAAATAGGCCGAAGCCCCATCGTGAATGTTATGAAATGCAATGATGTGCTACATCGAAAAATTCATCAAAACAATTCGCATCATTCATTTCAATCAGCAAAACAACCATCAAATATTCATATATATCATCATGACATTACACCCTGAACATTGGTTTTCTAACCACTCTGACACATCAAGAATTAACCCGTACCCGGTAATTTATAAGGTAATTATAAGGTTATTTCACAAATTCATTTATCAAAAACTATTTCATTTATCTCGTTTCTATTCATCAAAATAAAGTTCAGTTTTTACTCTTTCCGACGCTTCAAAACGGAATGCGAATCGGACTTACGGTTTAAAAGATATGAATTTTCAAAGAATTAAAATTTGTCATTCCAACAGTGTTAACCGGTTAACCAAAGCGTTAACCGGTTAACGCCTGCGTAATTTCAGAAAATGCCCCAAAATTTCCAATGGTTAACCGGTTAACCAAAGCGTTAACCGGTTAACGCACGCGTTTCAGTAGTCTTCTGCTACACAATTACAGACTGTTCCAATTTCCAAAAACTCCCAAACCCCATTACGGATTTCACATCATAACACCCAAAAACCATTCAAAAACATCAATTAAACCTCAACAACATCCAGACAACAATTATACAGGCAAATATACGATTATAACTCATTCTAATCGCTCTAATTCATCAAGTTTTTTTCATAAAACTCAACCTAACTCAAAACCCCAAAAACCCCTAAAACTCATACCATCCTAATCCATTCATATTCCAATTCCTATACATTTATCATAGATTATGAAAACTCCCCATACCTTAGAGAATTTTGTCGCTTTACACTCTTCTCTAGGGTTCTCCACAGCCTCCTGACTCTGAGCTTCTCCTTTCTTCAGAGCACTTCCCAAACACGATAGAAAACAACCAAATGAGAAAACTGATTGTATTCTCTTCTTTGGATATATTATCCCAGTTTAGCCTTTTCCCACCTTACCCTCATAATTTCACAAAAGGACATCTTACCCTTTTCTTTAATATATTTTTAATAATAAAAAAAAATAGTATAATAAAACACTATTTATCCTTATTATATAAAAATACTTATTTTCTCCAAAATTCTCTAATTAACCCAAACTCTCCAAATTTTTCTAAATTAATTAAATAAATAATTAAATAATTAAATTTAGATTTTCGGGGCGTTACAACTCTCCCATACTTAAAGAATTTCCGTCCTCGAAAATTACCTGAAGTAAATAGAGTCGGATACGACTCCCTCATCTGATCTTCCCGCTCCTAAGTCCAACTTTCTCCAGCTGGTCCTCCCCACAATAACTTCACTAAAGCAATTTCCTTACCTCGAAGTCGCTTCAATTCCCTACCATCAATCCTTACTGGTACAGCTTCAATCGTCAGATTATCTCTCACCTGAATATCTTCTAACTGAATTACATGTGACGGGTCCGGAATGTACTTCCTCAACTGCGATACATGGAATACATCATGTAAATTCGCAAGAGAGGGAGGTAAAGCCACCTGATAGGCCACTTCCCCTATCCTCTGCATAATCTGATACGGACCGACGAAACGTGGAGTGAGCTTTCTAGACTTCAAAGCTCTTCCCACACCAATCATAGGAGTAACTCTTAAGAACACGTGATCTCCCTCTTGGAACTCAAGTGCTTTCCTTCTCTTATCATGATAACTCTTTTGACGACTCTGCGACGTTTTCATCCTTTCCTGAATCATTTTTATCTTTTCAGTTGTTTCTTGGACAATCTCTGGCCCAAGCACCAAACTCTCTCCTGACTCATACCAACATAATGGAGTACGACAACGTCTACCATACAATGCCTCATATGGAGCCATCCCGATACTAGCATGAAAACTGTTATTGTACGTAAACTCGACCAACGGCAAATGACTATCCCAAGACCCTCCTTGATCTAATACACAGGCTCTCAGCAAATCTTCTAAAGATTGGATTGTTCTTTCCGTCTGACCATCCATTTGAGGGTGATAAGCAGAACTCATCCTCAACTTAGTACCCAAGGCATCCTGCAAACTCTTCCAAAACCTCGATGTAAACCGCGGATCTCTATCCGATACAATACTTGAAGGTACACCATGCAACTTCATAATTTCCTCAATATAAATCTCAGCTAACCTTTGCATGGAATGGTTAATCCTCATCAGCAAGAAATGTGTCGACTTAGTTAACCGGTCAACAATTACCCAAATTGAATCATTACCTCTAGCAGTCTTAGGTAACCCAGTCACGAAATCCATGGAAATACTATCCCATTTCCACTCAGGAACATTTAATGGTTTCATCATACCTGAAGGTCTTTGATGTTCTATCTTTGACTTCTGACATGTCAAACAAGCATATACAAATTCAGCAATGTCTCTTTTCATACCCGGCTACCAAAACAACCTGCGTAAATCCTGATACATCTTCGTAGCACCAGGATGAATACTCAGTCGACTCTTGTGCCCTTCTTCTAAAATACTCTTTTTAATTCCTGCAATATCCGGAACACATACTCTATCTCGGAATCTTAAAACCCCATCTTCACCAACTCGAAAGTCACTTGCATTATCTTGATCAACCAACATCAATTGATCGACTAATTTCAAATCAGATTTCTGACCCTTACGAATCTCTTCCTAAATCTCACTGGTCAGCTTTAACATTCCTAATTTCACACTATCAGTAGTAGTTTCACACAACAAGCTCATATCTCTGAATTGCTCGATCATTTCTAATTCTTTCACCATAAGCATTGAAATATGTAACGACTTCCTACTCAAAGCATCAGCCACAACATTTGCCTTACCCGGATGGTAATTCAAATCAAAATCAAAATCTTTCAATAATTCAAGCCACCGCCTCTGTCTCATATTTAACTCTTTCTGGTCAAACAAGTATCTTAAACTTTTGTGATCACTGAATACTTCAAATTTCGAACCAAACAAGTAGTGCCTCCAAATCTTAAGCACAAACACCACAACTGCTAACTCTAAGTCGTGAGTAGGATAGTTCCTCTCATGAACTCTTAACTGTCTAGAAGCATAAGCAACCACCTTATTATCCTGCATCAAAACTCCACCAAGACCCATCTTGGAAGCATCACAATAAACTACAAAGGACTTATCTGGATTTGGTAAGACCAACACTGGCGCGGTCGTTAATCTTTTCTTCAGTTCTATGAAACTCTTTTCACAAGCAACATCCCACCCATACGCTTGACCCTTCCTAGTCAATTGCGTCAACGGTAAAGCTATCTTAGAAAAACCTTCAATGAAATTACGATAGTAACCAGCCAACCCAAGAAAACTACGAATTTCTGTAGCTGACTTCGGAGTATCCCACTGCAATACCGCATCAATCTTTGAAGGATCCACCGAAATTCCACCACTTGAAATTACATGGCCGAGGAAACTCACTTCCCTTAGCCAAAATTCACACTTAGATAATTTAGCAAACAATTTCTTTTCTCTCAACACTTGCAACACAACTCTCAAATGCTCGGCATGTTCCTCTTCTGATTGAGAATATACCAAGATATCATCTATGAAAACCACCACGAACTTATCCAGATACTCATGAAAGATTCTATTCATATATTCCATAAACACACCATGCGCATTAGAAACCCCAAACGGCATCACTGTATACTCATAATGCCCATATCTCGTCCTGAAAGTTGTCTTCGGAATATCATCATCTTTAACTCGAATCTGATGATAACCAGACCTCAGATCAATTTTACAAAAGACACAAGCACCTACTAGCTGATCCATCAAATCATCGATCCTCGGAAGTGGGTACTTATTCTTGATAGTCACTTTATTCAACTGTCGGTAATCGACACACAATCTCATACTACCATTCTTCTTCTTAACAAGCAACACCGGAGCACCCCAAGGAGAAACACTGGGTCTAATGAACCTCTTCTCTAACAATTCCTCTAATTGTTTCTTCAACTCATTCAACTCTGAAGCCGACATTCTATAAGGAGCCATCGAGACAGGACTCGTACCCGGTACTAAGTCCACAGAAAAATCAATCTCACGTTCCAGTGGTAAATCACTTATATCACCAGGAAACACATCTTGAAATTCACAAACCCCAGGCAACTCTGCACTGACAGTTTTATCATCAACTTGCAATGAGGTAGACACTGCAAACATCAAAGCTTCATCTAAAACAAGTTCATCCACTTGCTTAGCAGATAAAAACATCAACTCACCATTCCCGCTAAAATCAGGGAAATGCGCCGTCTTACTATAACGGTTAATATGAACATAATTGAATTCTAACCAGTTCATACCAAGGATAACATCGATTTGGTGTAATGGTAGGCACACCAAATCCATCACAAAATTCTTCTCGAAAATTGTCAAAGGACATTTCAAACAGACAAGCATGGTAGTCACAGAACCATTAGCAGGAGTCTCTATTATCATATTACCATTCATATTAT
The DNA here is from genome assembly GCA_963966055.1 of Lathyrus aphaca. NCBI lineage: Eukaryota > Viridiplantae > Streptophyta > Magnoliopsida > Fabales > Fabaceae > Lathyrus > Lathyrus aphaca. The sequence goes on along the minus strand of OZ014524.1, from coordinate 558,391,955 downwards.
ACAACTTTAACCCAATCTATTAGCACACTCAAGAGAAATAAATGAATGTGTAGCTCCAGTGTCAATAATAGCAATCAACTCAATATTATTAATAAAACAGGTACCTCTAATCAAGTTGTCTTTCTTTGGAGCTTCTGAACCAGCTAATGCAAAAACTCTTCCAGCATTCTGAGCAGTAGTAGCATTCTTCTTTGGTTTCTGGCATTGGGCGCTGATATGCCCCTGTTCACCACAATTGTAACAGGTTGGGCCTTCATTAGGACAATCACTCATCTTATGCCCAAGCTTGCCACAACGGTAACATTTCATAACTCTGGTGGTACACACATCGGCCTTATGACCTGCCTCTCCACACTTGTAACACTTAACATGTACATTAGCAGCTCCCCTACTTTGCTTCTTCTCATCAGATGCCTTTTGCTTCCCTCTATCACCAGTAGTCACATAAGGTTTCCCTCTATACTGACTCTTGCCTTTCTTCTCGCTCAGCTATTTATAGTGAGCTGACCGAGCTCGGCTGTCCTCATCATAAATACGGCTCTTATCCACCAACTCTGTATACTTGCGAATTTGTTGGTATCCAATTCCCTGCTTAATTTCAGGTCTCAGCCCATTCTCAAACTTAAGGCACTTGGAAAGTTCAGCATCTGCCCTGTTGTAGTGAGGACAAAACTTCACCAGCCTTTCAAATTTGGCAGCATACTCTGCCACAGTCAAGTTTCCTTGCTTCAGCTCGAGGAATTCTATCTCCAACTTACCACGAGCATCTTTCGGAAAATACTTCTTAAGGAACTCCGCCTTAAATACAGTCCAAGTCACCACAACAGCCTCATCCTCGAGACGCTGACGAGTATTATCCCACCAGTCTTCAGCTTCCTCAGACAACATATGAGTTCCGAATTGAACTTTCTGCGCGTCAGCACACGCCATCACTCTGAAAATCTTCTCAATTGCCTTGAGCCACTTCTGTGCGCTCGCCGAGTCATGAGTTCCTTCAAACACAGGTGGATTATTCCTCTGGAATTTATCCAATGCACGAAACTCATCATGCGCATTATTTCGAGCAGCAGTCTGAGCAGGAGTTGCAATAGCATCAACGAGAGCACGCGAGTTGTTTCCAGCCATTCTGCACAACACTTACCACATCAGAAGAGAATAATCGTTAAATAAATAACGACTTGACAACTGACTGACAACAACAAGACTTGGCCGGACAGACCGACCTGCTCTGATACCACTAATGTAACACCCTTCTACCCCAAAACATAATATTTAAATAATATCAGAGTAATCATCTAAAAGGGTATTAAATATCATCATAAATCAACACAACAGTGTCCTGTCCCGTAACACGGGTTAATCAACATCAAAAATATCATAAATCATTTCACAGCGGAATTTAACTTCATAATTCAAAACTTCATAAAAAATCATTTTTCACCATCCTGAATTTAACATCATAAATGGAAAACATTATCCAGATAACAACATACTGAAAACAGTTTAACAAAAGAAACTCATCCCAGTGTTACATGAGACAGAGCAGGACACATAAACCAGAACCACTCCTAAGGAACACTAAAGCATGCTCCGAGACTCATGAAATTACTCCTATTGCACTGCAGGACTATTCTTCGACATCTGCAAGTTACCCACGAAAGAGACAACATTTCCAAGAAGGCAGGGTGAGTAATCATAATATATCATAAACTTACAAGAATATAGAATCATAAATAAGTTAGTACACATATCATGACATCGTCAACTACAAAATTCAGCAACAACCACAACACTATCATGAAATCAATCAACACCAACACATTCATGAAATTCATCCAAAATATGCAATTCTAACATCCTGATATGCAATATGCATGTGGTACCATTTTCATCGTGAGATGGATACATGAGCATCAACCCTCCACAAGGGAGCACACCGTAATCATCGAGACACTTCAATCCACACAATGGGATTGAAGCAAATAAATAGGCCGAAGCCCCATCGTGAATGTTATGAAATGCAGTGATGCGCTACATTGAAAAATTCATCAAAACAATTCGCATCATTCATTTCAATCAGCAAAACAACCATCAAATATTCATATATATCATCATGACATTACACCCTGAACACTGGTTTTCTAACCACTCTGACACATCAAGAATTAACCCGTACCCGGTAATTTATAAGGTAATTATAAGGTTATTTCACAAATTCATTTATCAAAAACTATTGCATTTATCTCGTTTCTATTCATCAAAATAAAGTTCAGTTTGTACTCTTTCCGACGCTTCAAACGGAATGCAAATCGGACTTACGGTTTAAAAGATATGAATTTTCAAAGAATTAAAATTTGTCATTCCAACAGTGTTAACCGGTTAACCAAAGCGTTAACCGGTTAACGCCTGCGTAATTTCAGAAAATGCCCCAAATTTTCCAATGGTTAACCGGTTAACTAAAGCGTTAACCGGTTAATGCACGCGTTTCAGCAGTCTTCTGCTACACAATTACAGACTGTTCCAATTTCCAAAAACTCCCAAACCCCATTACGGATTTCACATCATAACATCCAAAAACCATTCAAAAACATCAATTAAACCTCAACAACATCCAGACAACAATTATACAGACAAATATACAATTATAACTCATTCTAATCGCTCTAATTCATCAAGTTTTTTTCATAAAACTCAACCTAACTCAAAACCCCAAAAACCCCTAAAACTCATACCATCCTAATCCATTCATATTCCAATTCCTATACATTTATCATAGATTATGAAAACTCCCCATACCTTAGAGAATTTCGTCGCTTTACACTCTTCTCTGGGGTTCTCCACAGCCTCCTGACTCTGAGCTTCTCCTTTCTTCAGAGCACTTCCCAAACACGATAGAAAACAACCAAATGAGAAAACTGGTCGTATTCTCTTCTTTGGATATATTATCCCAGTTTAGCCTTTTCCCACCTTACCCTCATAATTTCACAAAAGGACCATCTTACCCTTTTCTTTAATATATTTTTAATAATAAAAATAAAATAGTATAATAAAACACTATTTATCCTTATTATATAAAAATACTCATTTTCTCCAAAATTCTCTAATTAACCCAAACTCTCCAAATTTTTCTAAATTAATTAAATAAATAATTAAATAATTAAATTTAGATTTTCGGGGCGTTACAAGAAGGCTTCCTCTCAGTTGAAACAGCATAAGCATCACCATCTCTTCTCTTTTGAAAGTTCCCATGAAACTTTCTTACAGCATTAGAAGATTCAGCATTGGTAATCTTACCCTTCTTGATACCTTCCTCTAGTCTTTCTCCAATAGTGACTAGATCAGAAAAACCAGATGAAACACTCCCTACCATTTTCTCCCAAAATAACGGTTGAAGAGTATCCATGAATAAACCAGTTAATTCTTTCTCGGGAAATGGTGGCTCCACTTGAGCAGCTAGCTCTCTCCAACGTTGAGCGTACTCTTTGAATGATTCTTTTTCTTTCTGAGACATGTTTTGAAGTTGACGACGGTCAGGCGCCATGTCCATATAGTACTTATACTTCTTGACGAAAGCATCAGATAAATCCTTCCAGCTTCGGATGTGACTCTTCTCAAGTCCTACATACCACTTCATAGAAGCACCACTCAGACTATCTTGAAAACAGTGAATAAGCAGCTTGTCATCCTTGGCATGCGCATCCATTTTGCGACAATACATCAGCAAATGAATCTTTGGAAAAGTATTCCCATTGTATTTCTCGAATACAGGAACTTTGAACTTATTAGGCAAAACTAGGTCAGAGACCAAACACATGTCTATTGCAGCAGCACCAAAGACATCTTTTCCTTCTAGACCTATTACCCTCTTCTCAAGAGTCAAACATTGCTCTCTAACTTCATCCATGTATCCAGGTTCACCCTGACTTTCCGCTTGTGGACCAGCAACATGGTACAAAAAGGAGAATTCTGATAAGTAGTTTGAGCGGTAGCGTGCACAACAGGTTGAGGTTCGGCAAATGTCGGAGCTGAAAAGACTGGCACAACAGATGGACCAACCATTTGAGCCGTAGCAGCAGCTGGCACGTAATCCAGAGGTAACCCAAATTCTGGCCAAGTAGAAGCCGGTTTCTGAATCACACGAGGGTCAACAACAGCAGTAAAGACTTCAGAGATAACAGTCCTTTGAGGTGGTTCACCTCGAGCAATCAGAACTTGCATCATTTCAGTGAGCCTGGTCATACTAATTTTCAGCTCATCAATCTCCATTCGTACTTCCAGGTTATGTTGTTCTTGTTTTTCCATTCACAATCTGATAGCTCTCAATCTGTTAGTAGCTCAAGTACCGTATCTGTGGTGAGGAGACAGCTTGACGGATCAACAGACAACTGAAGAAAGAAACAACCGAGATGAGTTCCCACACAACTCGGATGAATGCAAGAATATGCGAGGATGCAATGATATGCAATGTTCACTTCCATTTTTAGAAAAACAACTCGATTATTGCAAACATGGTCAACATCGAGAATACGGTCATGAAAAATCTTGACAAAAGGAATATTTACTTTTTCTAATATTTGCAATAATCAGAATTGTTTTCCTTGAAAAATGGTTGTGATGATGATCATGATAAATATGTAGATGCAACAACCACAAACAAGATCACGCAAAGCACACACGTTCAAAGGTTCGGATCACGAGCATGGAGTCAATGGATAAGAACCAACAACCCACAAAGGCATGTACTAAGGTTTGTCTTCATTATACCTGCAGAAAACCAAAAGGGTTCTAACAGAGGTGCTCGGAGTTAACAGTCATCTTTAGAATATTATCGATACGTTGGATTACTCCCCAACCGATAACATTCTTAAAATAGACCTCGTCCGAGTGTAGTATCGCGTGACAACCACCTTAGGTTTACACCCGGATAGTTTCCACACTACGTTCCTAAATTGGCTTGGATGGGTTAAGGGTTCTACGGTCCTCAGTATGATCAGATCAAAGTCGTAAAATAATGTCAAGTAGGATTACTCATCATGATATTGATAATCCAAGAGAGCCTAACCGAGTGGAGATTTTCAAATTGATATCACTTTGGACTACTCAATCGCGTATCGCTTCGAATATCGTCGTCTTATCATAAGTTCAACTCAGATCCGGGTTAGAATCTATCTCACTCACAGAGGATCACCAAAACCGAAACAAAACAAACAAATCACAAACAAATCAAACCAAAGCAGTAAATAAATCAAAGTAGGTCGAATCCACTTAGAGATTACTCCCCAGCAGAGTCGCCACTTTTCTATAGCGGTAAAATCATAAATGTAAGTTATTGGTTAACTTAACTCAAAGTAAACAGAGTCGTCACCGCGCTTTTATTTTATTCCAAATGGAAAAAGGGAAAAAGAGCGAATAAAACCTAATGAATCTAAAAGCAAAAAGCTAAATGAATCGAGCAGAGAACGGGTAAGGGGATAGGTTACAAATTGGGAAGGTTTTACACACCCAAAATGTTTGTGGTACTCCACGGGAGCCCTTTGAAATATTTATTGCTTTTTTTTTTTTTGAAAATGGTTTGTTTGAAAGAGATTGAAGAGATGAGAAGAGAAATGTTTTTTTTTAGATTTTTTTGTTTTAATTTTGAAAACAAAGAAGGTTTTGAAAATAGGAAGAAGATTTGAAAATTTAAGAAGTGAGAGGAGACGAAGGGACTATCCTAAGACTTGAAAGTAAAAGTTAAGGGAAGAACGATCAAACCGTATGGTGAACATTCTTCGAAACAATAGGACTTCCATATTCAAAAACAAGTGAACCAAATCCGCTAAGGTCTTCAATCCATAATAACTCAAGCAAAGGGCAAGATCCTAAAATCTAAGTCCAAAACTCCAAGTCCAATGCTAAGGATGATGGTCAGAGTCCAAAATTAAAGTCACAAGTCTTTTAGATGTTTAATCATTTATTAATGTTTTTGCGTCCAAATGAACAAAGGAAAATCAACATAACAAAAAAAAAGAGCAAATAATAAACATGATAATGGATGAATGAAGCATAGTAAAGATAAATAAAATAAAATAAAAGTGCAAGAATTTAAATGTTAGTAGTAAAAGAAACTAAAGTACAAGAATTTAAAATATTAATAGTTGTAATAGCATAATAATATTTACATAATAATGGTATGGTGAACTTAATCAACCACAACCAAAAGAGTAACCAAAATCGAAAGGCAACCGGATCCGCTTAGCATCTTACACTATAGCGATTAGTCATGGAAAATTGAATCGAATTCAATGAACTTTGAAAGGCGATTGGGAGACCCAAAGCACCTACGCATCAAACATTCATAATTCTCGATTCTTAATGCAATATGATTAACCACTTTGGGATTACGCGATCAATAAGAGATCCGGTCCATGAAAGTGCAAGTACCCAATTAGATTTTTATTCCGAAGTCGGGACACATATAGGTGTATATTAAGCAATCGCCGAGTAATTTACGAAGTAATTACCCTACAAATGAGGTCGGGCACCACCGATTAAGGTGCATAATGTTAGTGCTAATGCATGCGAGATAAACGATATGTAAATCGTTATCCGGATGCAGTACCACACGAAAATAAAGGTGAATACCAAATTGAACTGCACTTATGGCATTCTTCCATCCTTAAGTTCAATCACTCATCTCGGTGGATTCAAGCATGAAAATGTATCACTAACGCAAAGTACCTTAAATGAATTGAATAATCCACTTAAAGGTAGTTTTGAATTAATGAACATTAACTACTCTAATCTACACCCAAAGTTCATTGAAATTAAAGAGAAATCACTCCTAAAAGTGCTTACCAAGGTAAAAATAAAAAGGAGGAAGAAGAAGAAGAAGAAGGAACAGGAACCAAAAAGGGGCTGAAACAAGCCAAAAACACCATTCTGACTTGCGTTAACCGGTTAACCAATTGGTTAACCGGTTAACGCAGGCAAAATCTGCGCAGTTTTAAAACTGGTTAACCGGTTAACGCAAGCAAAATCTGTGCAGTTTTAAAACTGGTTAACCGGTTAACCATTTGGTTAACCGGTTAACGCTGTACCAGAAGCAAAAAAATGTAGAAAATTCAGCATGATCCATTTTGAAACCTTTTCTCAAACATTTGATGATCATGATCTGAATTTGCACGAATTTTAAAACTAAAATACAGTGGAATCCCTGCAATTAAATAACAAATAAAGATCCAAAGGATCTAGAATCAAAGGCACCAAAGAGTTACATCTTGAATGTTGATGGTGAATATAGGTTTGTGGAGAAAGATGAATTATCAAAAGCTCTTCTTCAAATTGGACCAAAGCAAGCTTAGATATACTGAAATTGATGAACAAAAGAAAGAAAGGATGAAGGTTTAGCTCAAGTTAGTCAAGAATTCAATGTGAATTCTTGATAACTTCAAAAGAAAGGAAGTGAGCTTTGGAGAATTTTAGTGTTGGGGAAGTATTTTGCAAGAGGTTTTGTGGTTATCAAAAGCTTGTGGAATGAATGAAATTGTGGTCCTATTTAAAGGCCTTAGGTATGGAAATTTGGTGGAATGGAGCTTGCTTTGGTAATTTGAATTTAGGTTTGGTAATTGGAATTTTTGTGGGAAATGGAAAAGAGTGGTGATTAATGAGGATTTATGGTAGGAAATGATCAAAGTGATGTAGAGAAATCAGAAACCAATGGATCTAGAATATTCCAATTAAATCAATGATCTAAGGGTGCTAAATTTGAATAAAATATGTGTATTGGTTAACCGGTTAACCAAATGGTTAACCGGTTAACCAAGCCAAAATTTGAATATTTTATTCAAATGAGGTTGCTCGGTTGTTGTGGCCCGATTCTTCTTGTACGTCAGAGAAGACATGGAAATAAACACATGAACCTTGGAATTCCTTGAATGATTCCATTAACTTGGAAAATCCTTTTATCAGATAATTTTGAATTATTTGCGGATCAACTTCGACTTTTGTCTGTGAAATTTCGCTCGAGCTGCAGGACTGCTATTTTTTGGCATTTTCAATGGTTCCACTTCCTGAAAAAGGTTAGTAAAAGGAAACAAAATATTTTTTTGATTTTGATTAATGGTTAGTAAACATAAACAAATAAAGTAATTAAAGACAACGGTGATCCCCTGTGAGGCATAAACCTAACCCGAGAAGAACCGAGCAACCAGTGCGATCTTGTTTGTATGCAAGATGTAGATGAGATGCGAAAAATCTTAGGGTCAAAAATTAGGGTATGACATTATTAGGATACTAAGGTATATTTTTCATACTTTAAGTATGATGTTTTATTCCCATCTGATGTTAAATTTAATTCAAAGATTATATGTTATTCAAACTATGATTGGTGTGGAGATAAAGTTGATAAAAGAAATACTTCTTGATATTTTTTCAAGTATCTGGGAGGTCTCATTTCTTGGTGCTCCAAGAAGCGACTAGTAGTTACATTATCAACCCTTGAAGCTAAGTACATTGCAAGTGCTTTGTCTGCTTATCAAGCTGTGTGGATTCTGAACTTGTTACAGGATTTGAAGATCAATGAGAGCAAGCCTGTGAAGTTGATGATTGACAACTAATCAATTATAAGTCTTAGAAAGAACCCATTGTTTCATGGAAGAAGAAAGCACATTGACCCAAAGTTTCATTTTCTACGCAACCATGTTCAGAGTGGATTGTTTGAAGTTATTCATTGTAGCACTCAGATGCAACTGGTAAATATGTTGACCAAAACAATCAAGACTGGACATTTTATCCATTTGAGGGATGAAATTGGGGTTGTTTGATTAGATGAATATGAATTAAGGGGGTGATGTTAGATATGATTCATTTTCATTTGAGTTGCATTTAAAGTTTAATTTGGCATACATTTGAATGTCATTTAAGTTCCGATAGTATATAAGCCAAGTTTCAGTTTTGTGTAAGTAAGTTGTAACAAAATTATAGTGTAATCATTTTCACCTAAAAGTTAGTTACACATTTATCTCTCTCTCTCTCTCTTCCATCTTTAACCTTGTGCACCAACAATATCTTATTGGCCTTGAAATGACTTCTGGGTAGATCATGGTGAACTCTTGTTCTTTCACTTAGTGGCTTCAAAAGCCTAGCTATCGTTTTCTTACACCTATAGTGGATTGATTATGGTTTTTGGTTTATGTTGGTGATATTTTTTATTAGTTCTGATTGATTGTTGGTGGATCTGATGGCTTATGATAGAATTAGAGTTTGACTTAACTCAATCCTACAAAACTGATTGGTAAGATGAGGAGTGTCACTCTATATTATGTGGTTCACTTTTTAGGCATCATCATTCACTCAATCACTTTTGTAACAACAGATTATTGTGAATAAATTTATACTTAAATATATAAGAAAGGTAAATTCAATTAATTAAGAAGATAAAGTTTCCTCAACTTTCACATGCAGTAAAATGTAGGTAAAAGATTTGAAGGGGTAACCATAAATGGAAAATTTAGAAATTTGGGACATGGCCTACTTATGCACCATTCTTGCAAAGTACAAAGACCTTTGAGCAGATTTATGTACAAGTATAGTGGAGATCATCAATGATGAATTTTATTGTGTTCGTGATTGACAACGACATCCATATTCTAAGCATATAAACTTAGATAGCGATTGCAACAAATTTATTTATTTTTTCTTCCGCAGACACTAAATTTAAGAATCTACATATCAGGTGTATGTGTATGTAGACAATTTATGAAAAAAAGAATACACTTGGTCGGTTGATTTGAACAAGCAATATCATAACTAAAGTGGTCCTTATTAGATTCGATGAAACATGGGAGGGCCACATTGATTTTTAGAGGACCACTAGTAGAATTTCTTTAACAAGAAAATTTAAATACAATTTGTTTCCAAAAAAAAAATTTAAATACAATTTTTTTTAAATAGACATGGTATTTATTTTCTAATAAAAATATGACAAATGTATTTTAATATTGTTTATACAATAAAAGTAAGTAAACTCTTAATATAAAGTCTCAAAAATATAAAGACTTCATAATTGTTGAATATTATATATAAACTTTAAAGGTATATTGATGAAATAATATTAACTTTGTACATATTATAAATGTTATGTGTAATTGAGTGATTGGGTCGCCAGAATCTTTTCTTTGCATCCTTTGATTCCTTTCCATCGAATTGACAACGTCTTTTACCATAATATCCTATAATAAATTATAGCCTTTTAATTAAATGGTTAATTTAACTTAATCGCAAGGGTGTTACGACTTAAAACAAGTTGTAATATTAGAGTTTTGACATTTATGAGATTGATGTGTCATTTTTTTATTTTTTTATTTTATTATTTAAATTGTGAAGACTCACAAAACAATTCAATAGTCACACATTGAGAAGTGAAAAACCACTTTACACTTTACATTTTACAACTTCTACCCATCATTAATTTTTTTATTGCCTTTCTCACTATCTATGTTGATATCACGTTCGATCAACTTTACCCGTTTTCAAATGGGTCTCTCCGTCTTCCAAGCTTTCAAAATAAATATTTTCAATTTTTCAAATCTATCAGAATCGTCATCATCATCAACATTGAACCCAAAAAGCTTTCTCACTTCCTTCAACTTTCTCACTTCCTCCAACCCTTCACCTTTATCTTAACCAAAAAGCAATCAAAATTTCAAAATCAAATTCATAATCGAAACAGAACTCTAACTTCTTAGAGCGAGAGAAAACGAAACGATGTTTGGTGTCGTTCCCACTCCCTGCAAGGTATTATTTATATGTTGTATGTTGAACTGATCTATGGATATATTCCTCTGCAGATATCTTTATGAATTATCTCCAATGCAGCTAAACCATAGTTGTGGAGGAAATTTTTGCTCAGCTGCAGTGAACTCAATTACCCAACTACTGCGTAAATCTTCCGTCAAGAAGATATATATATATATATATATATATATATATATATATATATATATATATATATATATATATATATATATATATATATATATATATAATGCAGGTTGAGTCTCTGATGGTGATTCTGACTCTAAAGGAGACTCAAAAGGTGAAAATGATTTTGATCCATATTCTGATGGTGATTCAGATTCTGGTAGTGATTCAGATTGTGGAAATATTCCAGACTCTGAAGGTGGTCAAGGTTCTGGATGAGGTCAACTTTCTAAAACGAGAGCTTCAGAAAGAGATGCTTCTGAAGATAGAACTTCTGAGGTTCCAACATCCGAAATAGATTCAGAACGATGTCAGAGGCCACAAAGAGTCAGAAACATCCCGAGAAGATTTTCAGAGTATGACATTCTGCGTGATACTGAAATAGACTATGAGGGAAAGGTTATTCAGTGTGTCATGGTAATAGACTCTGAACCACTAAGTATAGAAGATGCCCTCAAGAAGAAAGTTTGGCTGAAGGCCATGAAAGAAGAACTTGAGGCTATTGAAGAAACAAGACTTGAAAGTTGATCAAGCTTCCAAAGAAAAGAAAGCCATCAACGTCAGATGGATTTTCAAGGTGAAGTTAAAGCCATATGGATTTATTGACAAACACAAAGTGAGGTTAGTAGCAAGAGGATTTTTACAGAAACCTAGGTTGGGTTATTCTTAAATGTTTTATATATATATATATATATATATATATATATATATATATATATATATATATATATATATATATATATATATATATATATATATATATATATATATATATATATATATATATATATATATATATATATAATAACCCAAATTTTGTGAGACTTGTTACGTAAACAAACACTTTTCTCATGACCATATACGCTTGAAAAGCCTTCATTTAATGTTCAAATATATATTAGAATTATCTTGCGAGAGACCCGGACTGTTACATTTTTTACACATTATTCCAATTCCAATGTAGTTTTCCAATTGCATACTATATTTTTTTAATTGAACACTATTAGCTAATTCTTCCATTAAGCACAGGCTGTGAAACTTTAATTATGATTCCAATGTAGTTTTCCAATTGCATACTATATTTTTTTAATTGAACACTATTAGCTAATTCTTCCATTAAGCACAGGCTGTGAAACTTTAATTATGATTCATAATCAAGATGAGTTAAAGCTGTAAAGTACTAGAGTTCTATGGATGCTTTCTCACAAATTGTGAAAACTGAAATCTCTCTTCAAAGGCCGGAAGAAAAATGTTTGTTTATCTCATTGAAGAAAAATACCTACATAACAAGTCCCACATCGTGTGGATTATCATAACTTGAATGTATGTATATATATCACATACACAAATTATATTACAAATTTTGTGGGCCGGAGAAATGGGTCAACCTTTTGGTTTATTCATTATATTTTTAGAATTTGTATTAGTTTCTATATGAATTTTACAAAAAACAACTTAAAGAAAAATATTAATTAATAAATTTATTGATGGAAGGACATAAATAATAAACAATTAATAAATTACTAATAATATGACACGGATAATAAACCATTGATAAATCGCATGTCACATTATCAAAAAAATTATTATGTATTATAATAATTTACACAATAAAATTGAGGAATTAATTTCGTGAGTAAGATATAATATGGGACCAAAACTATAATTTAGTCTTTTTTTTATTAAGAACTTAATTTTTAATATTAGGATAACATCTCCAAAATATAATTTAAACAAATCTCCAAAATATTTGAAATGGCTTTGTTGAGAGACAATGCATGAAAGATCATGATGGTTTTTATTTAAGCAAAAAGAAAGATTAGATAAATAAAAAGGAATATACAAAAAGAGGAGGACAAGAACCAAAAAATTATCGTACATTATCATAAACGAAAATAAGAAATGTCTAGTCTATTACGAACCATATCATCAAACAGCGATGCACTCCACAGTGAGCGTCATTGTTCCGTCATCATCGAGCTTCCTTTTGTTGGTCAATATTTGCTTTAGGAACTTATCGTATGAAGGCATATGAGTTATTGCCTCTGAAAAAGGAATATTGACATGGAACGTCTTTAGAAGCTCCACAAACTTCTTAAGTTTTCCCTCGGTTTTAGACTTCACAAGTCTTCGAGGGTATGGGATCAGAGGCTTGTAAGGAGGAGGGGGTACATATGGTTGTTCAGATCCTTCTCAACCACATCATTAGCCTTCGATGTTTGTCCATTACCAACATTTATTGGTTCTCTCTTAGTTTCTTTGTCAGTTACCTTCTCAGAATCCTTCTCTACACTCTGGTCTCTAACTCTCTTATCGACAGGGTCCTCTAACTCTATTCTACTTCGAAGTGTTATAGCGTTAATGTATCCCTTAGGAATTAGGTTGTGTTTTGTAACACCCAACTTTCCCATTTTATAAAATACATAAATAATACGAAAATAAACAGAGTTTACTCCAAAGAGTAGGATGTCACATCATTAAAACCAACAACGAAACTTATTTTCATTAATTAAATTAAATAGCGAAAATAAACGTTTTATTCAAATCACGAAAATTTGCTAATAACACCAAAAATCCACATAAAATTGTGGTCCACCAAATCTTCAAATAAAGAAAGATACGTAACAAAATAATAAAGAATAACAAATGATGAAAACTCCTAAAATCCTGTGTTATGTATTAGATTGACTCCTAAGAGGAGGATCAAGCAATACGCACTCCATGCACACTCAAGTACCTGGATCATCTGTACTTCCAAAGAAACACAAACGCAACAAACAACAAAGGGGTGAGAACTATATTCAATAATTAACAGTGTATAATACATGTTAAAAATAGTCATCACACAATCACGCATAACCAACACATCATCACAACACACTTGTCACTTCCAATTATGATTCAATAAACATAGAATAATGTAATGTGACTCAACAACTGACATAATGCATGTAGTACCAATACACCATGGTTCATTCAATCGAACATGATTCATAATAGAATCCGGATATATCACATACACCACTTCTTGGTAATGATCTATCTCCACCACACTCCACATTGGAGTTCAGATGAATCACATACACTCCTACTGAGCAATGATTCACCACCACCAGACACACTATGAATGCATGACAATAAATATGCATACAACAGATGCATAATAGCAATCATACATCTTCATGATCTTTCTGATCACACATGAGAAACATATGCATTGTAATACACATCAGTATTACTACACCTACTTCCACCGTTCATCAACACACACAACAACAGAAAATACCTCACACGGCGTTAATTAGCTAATTATCTCATTAATCCACCTAACTCCATTTTAAATTATTTTCACCATCATTTCTAGTTTCAACAAGTTCTGGCATCTTGAGTCAAAAAATATCCCAACCTCTCAGACCAAAAGAAATTGCATCGGACGTGGAATCGGGAAAGAAATCGTAAAAACGACAATTTTTTGCACCTCTGTTGGTCATATGCATATTGACTAGGGCCATACACGTATTTTCTAGCTCGTCCATCAACCCTTGCGTACCAGATGCGTAATGCTCTCTTACTGCTCACAACCCTTACGTGTAATGCCTTCCATACATGTAAAGCCTAGCCCTCATACGCGTAACGTTATGCGTATTGGCGGATGGTCATGCCAGATGGATCTCATACTCATAATGCCCACGTAACACGTCTTCCATACGCGTAACAACATGCTTTTACGCGTATGGGCAGAGAATCCCCATATTTTCCAATTTTTCATATCAGTCTGAATTCTGTCACTTTGATCTCACCTCTAGCTCCCAGATATGTCCTAAACTCATCTTTATACCAATTTTAGGACCTATTATTCCTTGTTTTCACATTCACCTATTATTACTAATCAAATTCGTGTTCTTAGATCTAAATTTGTTACCTTCAACCTGCAACAAAACCAGATCTACAAACACAGCAATCACATAACAGCAACAACAGAAGATATTTACACACATCATGATAGAATGAGTCAATCCACGCAAATTCCATCACATATTCATTCATACAACAACATATCTACACAAATCGAATCCATACATACAAATTTCTACGAGGAAAAGGACCCATCACTATCCTTACATGGTATAAACACCTATTATGAACCCATTCTCCCCCTTACCTCAAATTCCTGATAAAAATTCCTGCAAAAATTGATGATACCAAGCCCTAGTTTTCCCTCCGGTTCTTCCTTCTCTAACACTCTCCAAGTGAAAAATATGGTTTATGACTAATTTTATCTTAAACTGTAGATGTTTAGAATTGGCAGAATTTTTGACCAACAAGAAGTGTTGAACTTAGTTCAGGATGTCACACCAGATGTTGTGACATTATCAAACAGAGTATAAGTTAATGAACTTAGTTCAGGATGTCACACCAGATGTTGTGAAATTGTATAAGTTAATGAAGTAAGTTCAGACATCAGGATGTCACACCAGATGTTGTGACATCTCAAACCTGCTACCAGACTTAAATGATGCATAACAGAACTGAGTAAATTCAGGGAATTTATCTGGAATTAATTGTGAATGGATAAACAATACAAGGCGCATCTGTAGGGAGATTAGTTATATGATTTCAGTATAACAGAAGAACTACCTCACCTAGAATCAAGGAAGTAACAAACCCTAATTCAAGGTGATGACAGCATGCGTATCAGGACTGGATAATCTAAAAAAAGCCCAAAATCCAAGCATCTATTTAAGGAACAGAAACTCTCAAAATAGAGTATGAAATTAAGAAGACTAAATAGGGTGTTTGTGTTTAATAGCAGGTTTTATATGTGTATCACTTTATGAGCTTTTAAGCAAAAAGTGCATTGTGTCTTGATTGAAACTGTGAAGTAAAATCAAGCTGTTGTGTTTGAAGTGTGACTTCAATTTTATTAAACATTGTAACATATCACTGTGTGATTGAGGGGGAGTGTGTTGGTACTCATATCTAAGTTGTGTCTTAGGTAGAAATTGCCTTGGGTAGATATTAAGTGAGGGATTAAACTGAGTGGTTTAAGTCCAGAATTAATATTACTTATATTGGATTTCCTTCCTGGTTTGGTAGCCCCCAGATGTAAGTGTGGAGATACACTGAACTGGGTTAACAATTTCCTGTGTTGTTTAATTTACCTGCACTTTAAGTTTTATTTAAAGTCTTCAAGTGTTTAAACATCTCATTCGACATCACATACCTGATCCCAGAATTACAATTGGCATCAGAGCAGGCACCCTGCCTGTTTAACTGGGTGAGATCTAGGGACTGCAAATTTTAGGAACATGGACAGAGATGTAGGATCAGTGAATAGACCACATATATTGGATGGATCCAACTATGACTACTGGAAGCCAAGAATGGTAGCATTCTTAAAATCACTTGATAGTAGGGCTTGGAAAGCAGTCAACAAAGGATGGGAGCACCCTGTCCAAGACAACAAAGATGGGGCAAAAGTGTTGAAGCCTGAAGAAGAATGGAGCAAGGAGGAAGAAGATTCAGCACTTGGAAATTCCAAAGCCTTAAATGCCTTATTCAATGGCATTGATAGGAACATATTCAGACTTGTGCATCACTGTGAGCTGGCCAAAGATGTTTGGGATACTCTCAAAACAACTCATGAAGGAACATCAAAAGTGAAGATGTCAAGACTTCAACTTCTCACCACCAAGTTTGAAAACTAGAGAATGAAGGAAGATGAGACAATTCATGAGTTTTACATGAACATCTTGGAAATAGTTAATACTTCTGGGGCTTTGGGAGAAAAGATGAGTGATGAAAAGTTGGTAAGAAAGATTCTCAGATCTTTACCAAAAAGATTTGACATGAAGGTCACTGCTATAGAAGAAGCCCAGGACATATGCACAATGAAGGTTGAAGAGCTCATTGGTTCCCTTCAAACATTTGAGATGGGAATAAATGATACAATTGTGAAGAAAAACAAAAGCATAGCCTTGGTCTCAAATACTGATAAAGAAGAAGAAAATCATGAAGCAGGCCCTGAAGAAAATTTATCAGAAACAATTGCTATGCTTGGAAGACAATTCAACAAAATTCTCAAAAGAATGGATAGCAGGTCCAGACTAAGTGGAAGAAATTCAAACTCTTCTGAGAATAAAAGACCTTATGATAGAAGGACAAATTATGATGAGAAGACCAACCAAGAAAAAGGGATTAAATGTCATGGATGTGAAGGATATAGACACATCAGAAATGAATGCCCTACCTATCTAAAGAAGCAGAAGAAAGGTCTCTTTGTGACCTGGTCTGATGAAGACTCAGGATGTGATTCAGAAGAAGAATCAGCAAAGCACATCACTGCTCTAGCTGGAGTATGTGAATTTGAAGGTGGATCCAGTGATGAGGAGATGATTTTTGAAGAGCTTGAAGAATCATACAAGATGTTGTGTAAAAGGAGCACTGAAGTATGCATGGAGAATATAAAGCAGAAGAAGCAGATTGAAGGATTGAAGGCTGAAAAGACAAGTAATTTAGAGATCATTGACTCTTTGAAAAGTGAAGTAAGCCTACTCAACTCCAAATTGGAACATATGTCCAAATCTGTCAGAATGCTAAACAGTAGCTCAAACACACTGGATGTCATTCTCAACAACAATAAGCATTCAGGGGATAGGACTGGGCTGGGATTTAATAAAGCTCAAAAGGTTAAGGCTAGCACCAGCAAAACTACTTCAAATCCCATAAAGTCAAACAAGATGTCCCAACATCATGAAAAGAACATGATGAAAAAGAAGTATCAAAGATGGAGATGTCATCATTGTGGAAGGTTTGGTCACATCAAACCTTATTGCTACAAGTTGCATAGATATCCAAATCAGATGTATCAGCAACCCCCTAAGCAGAAGATAGAGGTCACCAAGAAAGTGTTGCATGGACATCAAAATCAAAGATATCAGCAACCCCCTAAGCAGAAGACAGAGGTCATCAAGAAAGTATGGGTACCTAATGTTGGATTTATTAATTCAGCATCACCCTTAGGGATTCGATGGGCTTAACATCCCAACCCATGGCGCTTAATAGGCACAGCCCCTTGAAAGACTCTATACTATAAGGAAATAAAGTTGCGCCTTCACTAACAGCAATTGCTTTTAGTGCAGTGGTAAGCGCTTGATCCTACAAGTGGTATCAGAGCCAGGTCATGGGTTCGAATCCCCCCGGCTGACACTGGGGGGGAGATTGTTGGATTTATTAATTCAGCATCACCCTTAGGGATTCGATGTGCTTAACATCCCAACCCATGGCGCTTAATAGGCACAGCCCCTTGAAAGACTCTATACTATAAGGAAATAAAGTTGCGCCTTCACTAACAGCAATTGCTTTTAGTGCAGTGGTAAGCGCTTGATCCTACACCTAAAGCTAGTCTTCATGCTGATCAAAGCTACATGCCCAAGAACAAGTTCAACAAACAACCTTGGAGCTCTAAAGATGGACACTACACAGGGTAGAGGCATCAAAGGAAACCTCACAACAAGCAAAAATGGTCAAAGAAGGGTGTTGCCTATATAGCTCATACATCTCTCAGAGTATCAGCTAAGGAAGACTGGTACTTTGACAGTGGATGCTCAAGGCACATGACTGGATTGAAGAATCTGCTGGTAAACTTAAAGTCACATTCATCCAGATATGTAACCTTTGGAGATGGAGCTAAAGGAGAAATCAAGGGAGTTGGGACTTTGGACTGCCCAGATGTACCAAGACTAGATGATGTGCTGCTGGTAAAAGGATTGACTGCTAACTTGATCAGCATAAGTCAATTATGTGATCAAGGTTACAGTGTAAACTTTACCAAAACTGAATGCATAGTGTCTGATAAAGAACAGAAAGTTGTCATGAGAGGAGCCAGATCTAAAGACAACTGTTATATGTGGGAACCTCAAGATTTCAGTCTCACTTCAACTTGCTACTTAGCCAAAGAAGAAGAAGTGAAGTTATGGCACCAAAGACTGGGTCATCTGCATCTCAGAGGAATAAAGAAAATCATATCTATGGAGGCTGTAAGAGGTATTCCAAAACTGAAGATTGATGAAGGCAAAGTATGTGGTGAATGTCAAATAGGCAAGCAAACCAAGATGTCCCATCCAAAGCTCCAACATCTGACAACTTCCAAAGTTTTGGAATTATTGCATATGGATCTTATGGGACCAATGCAGGTTGAGAGCCTTGGTGGAAAAAGGTATGCCTATGTGGTTGTTGATGACTTTTCAAGGTATACATGGATAAATTTCATCAAAGAAAAGTCTGATGTCATTGAGGTATTCAAAGATCTATGCCAAAGAATACAAAGAGAAAAAGCAAGTTGTGTGGTCAGAATAAGAAGTGACCATGGAAAGGAGTTTGAGAATAAAAAATTCTCAGATTTCTGCTCTTCAGAAGGAATCAATCATGAGTATTCTTCTCCTATCACCCCTCAACAGAATGGGATTGTTGAGAGGAAGAACAGAACTATCCAAGAATCAGCAAGAGCTATGATTCATGCTAAAACGTTACCATTGTACTTCTGGGCTGAAGCTATGAACACAGCTTGTTACATTCACAATAGAGTCACTCTAAGGAAAGGAACCTTGTCCACCATCTATGAAGTCTGGAAGGGAAGAAAACCTACAGTCAAGTACTTTCATGTGTTTGGAAGTAAATGTTACATTCTGGCTGATAGGGATCAAAGAAGAAAGATGGATCCTAAAAGTGATGAAGGGATTTTCCTTGGATACTCCATAAATAGCAGAGCCTATAGAGTATTTAACTCCAGAACCAAGGTTATAATGGAGTCAATAAATGTGATAATTGATGATGCCCCTGCAGATGTTACAGATGATGTTGGAACATCTGCTGACAGTCAGACTGAAGCTGAAATAAAGAGTGATAATCCTGACTTCACTCTAACTGAGGCAAGGACAGAACAATCCAGCAAACCTCCCTCCATCAGAATCCAGAAAGATCATCCTAAAGATCTGTAGATGTTTAAGAATTGGCAGAATTTTTGACCAAACAAGAAATGTTAAAATTCAGTTCAGAATGTCCTATCAGATGTTGGGACATTAGCAAACAGAGTATGTGAACTTATTTCAGGATGTCCTACCAGATGTTGGGACATTATGTAAATAACTTAAGTTCAGTTTTCCAGGATGTCCCAACAGATGTTGAGACATCTCAGACCTGCTTCCAGAATTAATTATTGATTAACAGACCAGAGATATTTAAGGAGAGTTATCTGGAATTAATTAATGATGGACAAAAACAGAACAAGGCGCATCTGTAGGGAGTTTTATATTGAAGATTCAGATTAAAACAGAAGACCTAATGCACCTAGAATATAGGAAGTAACAAACCCTAAATTCAAGGTGACAGCTGCTGCACATTAGGGCTGGATCATTCTACAGAAAGCCCAAAATTCAGATACCTATTTAAACAACAGAAACTCATAGAATTGAGTACGAATTTCAGAAGACCAAATAGGGTGTCTAGTGTTTTAATAGCAGGTTGTGTTTTATGTACCACTTTATGAGCTTTTAAGCAAAAGTGCATTTGTGACTTGATTGAAACTGTGAAGTAAGATCAAGCTGTATTGTTTGAAGGATGTCTTCAATTTCAGTAAACTTGTAAACTTGATCACTGTGTGATTGAGGGGGAGTGAGTAGGGTACTCTTATCTAAGGTGTGTCTTAGGTAGAAATTGCATTGGGTAGTTATTAAGTGATAGATTAAACAGGGTGGTTTAAGTCTAGAATTAATATTACTAATAGTGGATTTCCTCCTGGCTTGGTAGCCTCCAGATGTAGGTGTGGTTATACACTGAACTGGGTTAACAAACTTCTGTGTTGTTTACTTTTCTTGCTATTTAAGTTTTGGTTAAATTTGTCAAGTGTCCTATCAAGTGTTGGGACATCTCTTAGGACATCTCATACCTGATCACAGAATTTCAATTAGCATCAGAGCAGGCACCCTGCCTGTTTATACTGGGTGAGATCTAGGGAATACAAATTCTGTAACATGGACAGAGATTTAGGGTCAGTAAATAGACCACCTATACTGGATGGATCTAATTATGACTACTGGAAGCCAAGAATGATTGCATTCTTAAGGTCACTTGACAACAGGGCATGGAGAGCAGTCAATGTTGGATGGGATCATCCTGTCCAAGACACCAAAGATGGATCAAAAGTGCTGAAACCTGAAGAAGAATGGAGTAAGGAGGAAGAAGACTCAGCACTAGGCAACTCAAAAGCCTTAAATGCTTTATTCAATGGCATTGATAGGAACATTTTCAGACTTGTGCATCATTGTGAGCTGGCCAAAGATGTTTGGGATACTCTCAAAACAACTCATGAAGGAACATCAAAAGTAAAAATGTCAAGACTTCAACTTCTCACCACCAAGTTTGAAAACTTGAGAATGAAGGAAGATGAATCAATTCATGAGTTCTATATGAACATCTTGGATATAGCCAATACTTCTGGAGCTTTGGGAGAAAAGATGACTGATGAAAAGCTTGTAAGAAAGATTCTCAGATCTTTGCCAAAAAGATTTGACATGAAAGTCACTGCAATAGAAGAAGCTCAAGACATATGCTCCATGAAAGTTGAAGAACTCATTGGTTCCCTTCAAACTTTTGAGATGGGAATGAATGACACAAATGTCAAAAAGAACAAAAGCATAGCCTTGGTGTCAAATACAGATGAAGAAGAAGATGATGAATCAGCAAATGATAAAAGCTTATCAGAAAACCTTGCCTTGCTTGGAAGACAATTCAAACAGATTCTCAGAGGAATGGAAGGCAAATCCAAACCTAGTGGAAGAAACACAAACTCTGAGAACAGAAGACCTTATGATGCTAACAAAAGATTAAAGTATGCTGAAAAGATCAGTCAAGATAAAGGAGTCAAATGCCATGAATGTGAAGGATATGGACACATCAAGATTGAATGTCCTACCTACTTAAAGAGGCAAAAGAAAGGACTCTCTGTGACCTGGTCTGATGAAGACTCAGGAGATTCAGAAGAAGAATCAGCTAAGCATATTACTGCTTTAGCTGGACTGTATGAATATGATAGTGATTCTAGTTGTGGAGAACTTACTTATGAAGAACTTGAGCAAGCATTCAAAGATCTATACAAAAGAAGCTCTGAAATATGCAGTGAAGTTATAAAGCTAAAGAAGCAGAATGAGGCATTAGAAGATGACAAAACAAATGATCAGGAGATCATTGACACCTTAAAAAGTGAAGTAAGCCTTCTCAACTCTAAGTTGGAACATATGTCCAAATCTGTTAGAATGTTGAACAGCAGCTCAAACACACTGGATGTTATTCTCAGCAATAATAAACATTTAGGGGACAAAAGTGGACTGGGATATAACAGAGATGAAGCCAGCTCTAGCAAAACTACTTCAAAAACTACACAGTCAAACAAGATGTCCCAACAGATGCTTCAACATCAGAACACTAAGACAAACATAATGTTCCAACAGATGTCTCAACATTCTGGAAAGAACAAAATGAAGAAGAAGTATCAAAGATGGAGATGCCATCACTGTGGAAGATTTGGGCATATCAAACCTCACTGTTATAAGCTACATGGATATCCAAATCAGATGTATCAGCAACCTTCCAAGCAGAAAGTAGAAGGTACCAAGAAAGTGCTGCATAGACATCAAAGAAATCAGCAACCTCCTAAGCAGAAGACAGAGGTCATCAAGAAGGTTTGGAGACCAAAAGCTGACATTCAGACTGATCAAAGCCACATACCCAAGAACCAGATCAACAATCAAGCTTGGAGATCAGCTGAACAACACACAGGGCAGAGGCATCAAAAGAAATCTCAACTTATCTGGTCAAAGAAAAGTACTGCATACATAGCACATACATCTCTGAGAGTATCAGCTAAAGAAGACTGGTACTTTGACAGTGGATGCTCAAGACACATGACTGGATTGAAGAACTTGCTAGTAAACTTAAAATCACATTCATCCAGGTATGTTACCTTTGGAGATGGAGCTAAAGGAGAAATCAAGGGAGTTGGAACCTTGGATTGTCAAGATGTTCCAAGACTAGATGATGTGCTGCTAGTTAAAGGTTTAACTGCTAACCTGATCAGCATAAGTCAACTATGTGATCAAGGATACAGTGTAAACTTTACCAAATCTGAATGTATAGTGACTAACAAAGAACAAGAGGTTGTCATGAAAGGAGCCAGGTCTAAAGACAACTGTTACATGTGGGAGCCACTAGACTTCAGTCTCACTTCAACTTGCTCTCTAGCTAAAGAAGAAGAAGTGAAACTATGGCACCAAAGACTAGGCCATCTTCATTTCAGAGGCATAAAGAAGATCATATCTATGGATGCTGTAAGAGGTATTCCTAAACTGAAGATTGATGATGGTAAAATATGTGGTGAATGTCAAATAGGCAAGCAAACCAAGATGTCCCATCCAAAGCTCCAACATCTGACAACTTCCAAAGTTTTGGAACTTTTACATATGGATCTTATGGGACCTATGCAGGTTGAAAGTCTTGGTGGTAAGAGGTATGCTTATGTGGTGGTTGATGACTTTTCAAGATATACATGGATAAATTTCATCAAAGAAAAGTCTGATGTATTTGATGTATTCAAAGAATTATGCCAAAGATTACAAAGAGAAAAATCCAGCTGTGTAATCAGAATAAGAAGTGATCATGGAAAGGAATTTGAGAATCAAAAGTTCTTAGATTTCTGCTCTTCAGAAGGAATCAATCATGAATATTCTTCACCAATCACTCCTCAACAGAATGGGATTGTTGAGAGGAAGAATAGAACTATCCAAGAATCTGCAAGAGCTATGATCCATGCCAAAAAGTTACCTCTGTATTTCTGGGCTGAAGCTATGAACACTGCCTGCTACATCCATAACAGAGTTACCTTGAGAAAAGGAACTTTGTCCACAATATATGAAGTATGGAAGGGCAGAAAACCCACTGTTAAGTACTTTCATGTGTTTGGAAGTAACTGCTATATTCTGGCAGATAGGGAGCAAAGGAGAAAATTGGACCCTAAAAGTGATGAAGGGATTTTTCTTGGATACTCTATAAACAGCAGAGCATATAGAGTATTTAATTCTAGAACCAAGGTCATCATGGAGTCCATAAATGTGATAATTGATGATGCTCCTACAGATGTCCCAGAAGATGTTGGAACATCTGCTGATATCAAGATTGAAGCTGAAGAAAAGAATGATCAATATAACTTCACTCAAACTGATACAAGGACAGAAGAATCAAGCAAACCTCCTTCCATCAGAATACAAAAGGATCATCCCAAAGATTTGATAATTGGTGATCCCAACAGAGGTGTGAGCACTAGATCAAGAGAAGTGATTTCAGGTTCTTGTTTTGTTTCCAAAATAGAACCTAAAAATATCAAGGAAGCTCTCACTGATGAATACTGGATTTGTGCTATGCAAGAGGAATTAGGTCAATTCACAAGGAATGAAGTGTGGAATCTTGTTCCTAGACCTGATGACATAAATGTGATTGGTACAAAATGGGTGTATAAGAACAAGTCAAATGAACAAGGAGTTGTTACAAAGAACAAAGCTAGACTTGTGGCTCAAGGATACACTCAAATTGAAGGGGTAGACTTTGATGAAACCTTTGCACCAGTAGCAAGGCTTGAATCAATAAGACTACTGTTGGGAATTGCTTGTATCTTGAAGTTCAAGCTATTTCAAATGGATGTGAAAAGTGCCTTTTTAAATGGCTACCTTAATGAAGAAGTATATGTAGAACAGCCTAAAGGATTTGTTGATCCAAACTGTCCAAATCATGTATACAAACTAAAGAAGGCACTTTATGGTTTGAAGCAAGCTCCAAGGGCATGGTATGAAAGACTGACCACATTTCTTATCAAGCAAGGATACAGAAAAGGTGGAATTGATAAAACCCTGTTTGTTAAAGATGAAGAAGGAAATGTCATGATTGCACAAATATATGTTGATGACATTGTCTTTGGTGGGATGTCTGACAGGATGGTCAAACATTTTGTCAAGCAGATGGAATCTGAATTTGAAATGAGCCTAGTAGGAGAATTAACCTACTTTCTTGGTCTGCAAATAAAGCAAATGGAAGACTCAATGTTCATCTCACAAAGCAAGTATTCCAAGAACATAGTCAAGAAATTTGGAATGGAAAATGCTGCTCACAAGAGAACTCCTGCCCCCACACATTTAAAGCTGACTAAAGATGAAAAGGGTGAGAATGTAGATCAAAGCTTATACAGAAGCATGATTGGAAGCTTGCTATACTTGACTGCTAGCAGACCAGACATTGCTTTTGCAGTAGGAGTTTGTGCAAGATATCAAGCTGATCCAAAAGTCAGTCATCTCAATCAAGTCAAGAGAATCCTTAAATATGTTAATGGTACTTGTGACTATGGCATAATATACTTTCATGGTTGCAAACCAATTCTCACTGGCTTCTGTGATGCTGATTGGGCAGGAAGTGCTGATGACAGAAAAAGCACTTCAGGAGGATGCTTCTTTCTAGGAAACAATCTGATTTCTTGGTTCAGTAAGAAACAGAATTGTGTATCCTTATCTACAGCTGAAGCTGAGTATATAGCAGCAGGTAGCAGTTGTTCTCAGTTGGTTTGGATGAAGCAGATCCTCACTGAGTACAATGTCCCACAGGATGTCATGACATTGTACTGTGACAACTTAAGTGCAATCAACATATCAAAGAATCCTATCCAACATAGCAGGACAAAGCATATTGATATCAGACATCATTTCATCAGAGATCTTGTAGAAGAAAAGGTGATTTCATTGGAGCATGTAGCTACAAATCTGCAGTTAGCTGATATCTTTACCAAAGCATTGGATGCTACACAATTTGAGAACTTAAGGGGCAAACTTGGAATCTGTTTATGTGATATTTAGCAGTTAATGAGATGTGCCAACATGTCATATGACATTGCATGGCATAAGGTCCAGATGGCAAAACCAATCTGGACAAGATCCTTGGGAATTCCATCCCTAATCATTTGCACTGTAACGGTTACTTATTTAGTAACTACTTATAAGCAGCTATCAAGATTCCCATCATACTATCACAAGCGAATCACATTAACCAGCTATTCTCCAGAAATTAAAAACCCTAAAGCTTTCTATCCATCTTCCTCAACAATGTCTCAAAACCCTAACTCAACTGAAGAAGTTCTCAATCAAGAAGACGTAGTTCATGCCACTCCCATTTCTGTAGTACCAATGCAATCAACCCCATTGGACGAACTCAGGGGAAGCGTTTCTCACACTAAAAAGGCAAGAACTCCAAAGAGAGGTAAAGATCAAGTCAGAAGCAAAGCTAAAGGCACTCCCTCTTCAGCTAACATGCCCCCTAAATCTTCACAATATGTGGATGATTCAATCAAGGAGATTGTCACTCAAATTCTGTTTGAACAAAGAAAGGTGAGTGGAATTTCTGTTCCTCTGAACACAATGCCTGCACCTCAAGAAGAACCAGCTCAAACTGCAAAGGACACTCCTGCAGAACAAGATGTCCCAATAGATGTTGGAACATCTGCAGATGAGAAAGAAAATTCATCTGATGCTGATACTGAACAGACTGAGGACCAGAAAAAGGCCTCAAGTGAAAGTGATAAAGAAAACTCTGAGGATCAGATCAAAGCCTCAAATGAAGATCAAATCCCTGCTGATCAAATAGCTGAAGAGGAGACTGCTCAATCTCCTCCAGTGGTCAATCTGGAGCAGGACTCTGATGCAGAAATCATAGCATCTGTTAAACCAAGCATAGCCAAGAGGCTAAGATCCAGGAAAGGCAAGATGCAAGCTGAAGCAGCAATCCCTGAGAAGAAGAAGGCTAGTCCAAAGAAAGGCAAGGCTAAAGCTACCTTTGGTCCAACAAAACCATGGAGCAAAGTTCAAACCCAGAAGAGAAAAGCTGCCACACCATCAGATTCAGATGTTGGATCAGATGTCCCAACATCTCCTCCCAAGAAGAGACCAGCACCTTCCAGAGCTTCAACTGCTGTTCCAGAAGCTCCTTTGGACAACATATCATTCCATCATGTCTCCAGTGTCAACAGGTGGAAATATGTGTACCAAAGAAGGGTTGCCCTGGAAAGAGAACTGAGCAGCAATGCACTTGAGTGCACAGAACTGATAGACCTCATCTCTGCTGCAGGACTGTTCAAGACAGTCTCAGACCTCTCTCCCTGCTATGAACTTCTTGTCAAAGAGTTCATTGTGAATCTTCAGGAGGATTGCTCAAATGGTAAGTCATTTGAGTTCAGAAAAGTGTTTGTGAGAGGTAAGTGTGTTGAGTTCTCTCCTCAAATCATAAATCAATACCTAGGAAGAGAAACAGATGGACCAAATGAGCTAGGCAAAACAGATAATCAAATCTGTAAGGTGATTACTGCAAATCAGGTCAAGGCTTGGCCTGTGAAGGGAAAGCTCTCTGTGAGCATGCTTACCAGAAAGTATGCCATGCTGAACAGGATTGGAACTGCTAACTGGGTGCCTACCAACCACACTTCTTCAATCTCAACTGGTCTGGCCAGATTCATCTATGCTGTGGGAACTCAAACCAAGATGGATTATGGAGCTTATATTTTTGATCAGACTATGAAGCATGCCATCTCTTCTGCAACAAAGCTGCCAATAGCTTTTCCATCTTTGCTGTGTGGTATTGTGCTCAATCAATACCCTGGAATTCTCACTGACAAGGATACAGCCTGCAAAAGAGAAAGCCCCTTGGCTTTTCACTACAAGTTATTCCTCAGTCATCATGCAGCAGATGTTGAAGCACCTTCTGGGACATCTGCTGGTCCATCCACTGCTAAGAATCCAATCTCCAGGAAGACTTTAATTGCTGAACTCAAAAGCACCTGCAAAGAGCTTGAAGCTAGAAAGCAGAAGCTTGAGGAAATCATCAAAAGGTTGGAAAGTGAAGAAGATCAGAATGCTGCATCTGGTGAAGACAGTGAGGCTGATGAAGAAAGTGAAGCTGATAAAGATGAAGACACTGAGGTGGAGGAAGCAACTGAGAGTGATGAATCTGAGTGATCAATGTATGTGAGGCAAATGTAATGACAGCAATGTAATGACAGTAATAGTGTCTTTGGCCCCTAATTTTGTGTCTACCAAGGGGGAGAACAACATCAAATGTAATTGCTGTTTTAGTATGAATGAAATATCTGTGTGTCTGCTTCTGAACTGATTAGTGTTTTTCTTCTGTTGCAACAAAATTGGATACATATATGTTTGAGGGGGAGTAATCTCAAATAAGAATCAACAGAAAAGTAATGCTATACTCTGATAAAAAGAACTTCTGCTGCACTCTGAAAACCAGAAAAGATGTTAGCCAAAAATTAGCCAAAGGGGGAGTTTGTAGATGTTTAAGAATTGGCAGAATTTTTGACCAAACAAGAAATGTTAAAATTCAGTTCAGAATGTCCTATCAGATGTTGGGACATTAGCAAACAGAGTATGTGAACTTATTTCAGGATGTCCTACCAGATGTTGGGACATTATGTAAATAACTTAAGTTCAGTTTTCCAGGATGTCCCAACAGATGTTGAGACATCTCAGACCTGCTTCCAGAATTAATTATTGATTAACAGACCAGAGATATTTAAGGAGAGTTATCTGGAATTAATTAATGATGGACAAAAACAGAACAAGGCGCATCTGTAGGGAGTTTTATATTGAAGATTCAGATTAAAACAGAAGACCTAATGCACCTAGAATATAGGAAGTAACAAACCCTAAATTCAAGGTGACAGCTGCTGCACATTAGGGCTGGATCATTCTACAGAAAGCCCAAAATTCAGATACCTATTTAAACAACAGAAACTCATAGAATTGAGTACGAATTTCAGAAGACCAAATAGGGTGTCTAGTGTTTTAATAGCAGGTTGTGTTTTATGTACCACTTTATGAGCTTTTAAGCAAAAGTGCATTTGTGACTTGATTGAAACTGTGAAGTAAGATCAAGCTGTATTGTTTGAAGGATGTCTTCAATTTCAGTAAACTTGTAAACTTGATCACTGTGTGATTGAGGGGGAGTGAGTAGGGTACTCTTATCTAAGGTGTGTCTTAGGTAGAAATTGCATTGGGTAGTTATTAAGTGATAGATTAAACAGGGTGGTTTAAGTCTAGAATTAATATTACTAATAGTGGATTTCCTCCTGGCTTGGTAGCCTCCAGATGTAGGTGTGGTTATACACTGAACTGGGTTAACAAACTTCTGTGTTGTTTACTTTTCTTGCTATTTAAGTTTTGGTTAAATTTGTCAAGTGTCCTATCAAGTGTTGGGACATCTCTTAGGACATCTCATACCTGATCACAGAATTTCAAGATCTGATAATTGGTGATCCCAACAGTGGTGTAATCACTAGATCAAGAGAGATGATTTCAGGCTCCTGCTCTGTTACAAAGATAGAACCTAAAAACATCAAGGAAGCTCTGAATGATGAGTACTGGATCTCTGCTATGCAAGAAGAATTAGGCCAGTTCACAAGGAATGAAGTGTGAGATCTTGTTCCTAGGCCTGATGACATAAATGTGATTGGCACTAAGTGGGTGTACAAGAACAAGTCAAATGAGCAGGGAGTTATTACAAAGAACAAGGCTAGACTTGTAGCTCAAGGATTCACACAAATTGAAGGAGTAGACTTTGATGAAACCTTTGCACCAGTAGCAAGGCTTGAATCAATCAGACTACTTTTAGGAATTGCTTGTATCCTGAAGTTCAAGCTATTTCAAATGGATGTGAAAAGTGCCTTTCTAAATGGATATCTTAATGAGGAGGTATATATGGAGCAGCCTAAGGGATTTGTTGATCCAAGCTGTCCAGATCATGTATACAAACTAAGGAAGGCTCTTTATGGTCTGAAGCAAGCCCCAAGAGCATGGTATGAAAGATTGACCACTTTTCTCATAAAACAAGGGTACAGGAAAGGTGGAATAGACAAAACCTTGTTTGTGAAGGATGAAGAAGGAAATGTCATGATTGCTCAAATATATGTAGATGACATAGTCTTTGGTGGGATGTTAGACAGGATGGTTAAACATTTTGTTACTCAAATGGAATCTGAGTTTGAGATGAACCTAGTAGGTGAACTAACCTACTTTCTTGGTCTGCAAATCAAGCAGATGGAGGACTCCATGTTCATATCCCAAAGCAAATATGCAAAGAACACTGTCAAGAAGTTTGGGATGGACAATGCAAGTCATAAAAGAACACCTGCCCCCACTCATTTAAAGTTGTCAAAGGATGACAAGGGTGAGAATGTGGACCAAAGCTTATACAGAAGCATGATTGGAAGCTTATTATATCTGACTACTAGCAGACCAGATATAACCTTTGCATTAGGTGTATGTGCAAGATATCAAGCTGAGCCAAAAGTAAGCCATCTAAACCAGGTTAAGAGGATTTTGAAATATGTCAATGGTACTTGTGACTATGGCATAATGTACTCTCATGGATGTGAACCAATTCTTACTGGCTTTTGTGATGCTGATTGGGCTGGAAGTGCTGATGATAGAAAGAGCACATCAGGAGGATGCTTTTTTCTAAGAAACAATTTGATTTCTTGGTTCAGTAAGAAACAAAATTGTGTATCCTTATCCACTGCTGAAGCTGAATATATTGCAGCTGGTAGCAGTTGTTCACAGTTGGTTTGGATGAAGCAAATGCTCACAGAATACAATGTCCCACAAGATGTCATGACATTGTACTATGACAATTTAAGTGCTATTAACATATCAAAGAATCCTATCCAACACAGCAGGACCAAGCACATTGATATCAAGCATCATTTCATCAGAGATCTTGTGGAAGAGAAGGTGATCTCATTAGAACATGTAGCCACAAATCTGCAACTGGCTGATATATTTACTAAAGCTTTGGATGCTACCCAATTTGAAAACCTAAGGGGTAAATTGGGAATCTGCTTATGTGAAATATAGCAGTTATGGAGAAGTGCCAACATGTCCTATGACATCGTGTTGAATGATCACCAGATGGCAGCACCAGTTTGGTCACTAACTCTGTATATTCCACTTTTTAGAATTCCATCAGTAACGGCTTTTATAAAAGCTCAAGCTTGCTCTCAGCTCTTCATCTCCTCACTATCTTCTCAAAATCATTTGCATGCTAAAGCTGATTTTCTGAGCTCATCAAAATCAATCAAACCTAAACTCTTATTCCACCACATTCGAAAATGTCTCAACATCAAAACCCTAACATCATGGATGAGAATCTCAACCAAGAAGATGTGGTGCATGAAACCCCAATATCTATGGTACCAATGGATGCTACTCCCATAGACGAAATCAGAGGAAGTGTTCCTCTTTCTCAAAAACCTAGAACTCCAAATGTGAGAAGAGCAAAGGAACCTGTGTTCAGCAAAAGCAAAGGGATTCCTTCATCCTCAAACACCACCCCCAAAGCCTCTGAATATGTGGATGCCTCCATCAAGCATCTTGTGAATAGGATTTTGTCTGAACAAAGAGTAGTGCGTGGGGTATCTGTTCCCCTGAACACCATGCCAGCTCCACAAGAAGAACAGAGCAATCAGGCTGAAGAGGACACTCCTGCTCAACAGGATGTCCCAATAGATGTTGAAACATTTGAGGACCAGCACAAGGCCTCAACTGATGATGATGATGAAGCCACTGATGACCAAGCTTCTGTTGATCCACCTGCTGAAGAGGAGACTTCTCAACCTCCTCCTGTTGAAGCCATAGATGATGACTCTGACACAGAAATCATTGCATCTGTTGACCCTAGCATAGCCAAAAGGCTTAGGGCTACTAAGGAGAAGAAGACTGCAGGACATGCAACTCCTGAAAAGAAACAGCCTACTCCAAAGAAAGACAAGGCCAAAGTGGTATTTGGACCTACTAAACAATGGAGCAAGGTGAGTACCCAAAAGAGGAAAGCTGTAACTCCACTTAGTTCAGATGTTGAAGAGGATGTCCCAACATCCCAACCAAAGAAGAAACCAGCACCTTCAAGGTCTACCTCTGTTGTTCCAGAAGCTCCTCTGGACAATGTGTCATTCCATCATGTGTCAAGTGTGAGCAGATGGAAATATGTCTACCAAAGAAGGGTGGCACTGGAAAGAGAGCTGGGCAGCAATGCACTGGAGTGCACTGAGGTAATAGATCTAATATCTTCTGCTGGTTTATTCAAAACAGTTTCAAATTTTTCACCCTGCTATGAGCTGCTAGTCAAGGAGTTCATTGTCAACCTGCAAGAAGACTGTGCTGATGGAAAGTCAGAAGAATTCAGAAAAGTCTATGTAAGAGGGAGATGTGTGGAATTCTCTCCTAGGGTTATCAATCATTACCTAGGGAGAGAATCTGATGGGCCTAATGAGCTAGGGAAGACTGACAACCAAATTTGCAAGGTCATCACTGCTAATCAGGTCAAAACTTGGCCAGTCAAGGGCAAACTTTCTGTTAGCTTGCTAACAAGGAAGTATGCAATGCTGCATAGGATTGGTACTGTTAACTGGGTCCCTACCAACCATACCTCTTCAATAGCAACTGGATTGGGAAGATTCATTTATGTTGTGGGCACCCAAACAAAGCTGGACTTTGGGGCTTACATATTTGATCAAACACTGAAGCATGCAGGAACATCAGCAACAAAGCTTCTCATTGCTTTTCCATCTCTGCTATGTGGAATCATCCTCAACCAGTATCCAGGCATTCTCACTGAGAAGGATTCAGTCTGCAAGAGATAAAGTCCTCTAGCCTTCCACTACAAACTGTTCTTAAGCCATCATGTTGCTGATGTTGAAGCTCCCACTGGGACATCTGCTGGACCTTCAAAAGCAAAGACTACTCCCATATCCAAAGCAGCCTTAATTGCAGAACTGAATAACACTTGCAAAGAGCTGGATGCCAGGAAGAAAAAGCTGGAGGAAGTCATTCAAAGGCTGGAGCTGGAAGAGGGTGCTCAGAATGCTGCTAAATCTGATGATGAATTTGAAGAAGAAGAAGATATTGAATATGAAGACTCTGAGTGAAAATGTGTGTGAGGAATGTGTACTGTCTGCTTCAGCATTGTATTTTGGTTTTGTAATTTTGTATTTCTCCCTGCTTGTGTAATTTGGCCCCAATTTCTGTCTAACAAGGGGGAGAAGAGAACTGAACAACAACAATGTCTGCTACAGTTTACATGATTAATGAACAAGTTGTTTGTCTGTTTAATATCTGCTTCTGAACTAAGTTTTTTTAAATTCTGTTGAACAAGTCAGAATACATACAGGTTTGAGGGGGAGCAAACTCTCATATGATTAAAACAGAAAAGAACTCTGCTGCACTCTGATAAATGAAACTCTGATGCACTCTGATAAAACCAGAAGATTGTGTTAGCCAAAAATTAGCCAAAGGGGGAGTTTGTAGATGTTTAGAATTGGCAGAATTTTTGACCAACAAGAAGTGTTGAACTTAGTTCAGGATGTCACACCAGATGTTGTGACATTATCAAACAGAGTATAAGTTAATGAACTTAGTTCAGGATGTCACACCAGATGTTGTGACATTGTATAAGTTAATGAAGTAAGTTCAGACATCAGGATGTCACACCAGATGTTGTGACATCTCAAACCTGCTACCAGACTTAAATGATGCATAACAGAACTGAGTAAATTCAGGGAATTTATCTGGAATTAATTGTGAATGGATAAACAATACAAGGCGCATCTGTAGGGAGATTAGTTATATGATTTCAGTATAACAGAAGAACTACCTCACCTAGAATCAAGGAAGTAACAAACCCTAATTCAAGGTGATAACAACATGCGTATCAGGACTGGATAATCTACAAAAAGCCCAAAATCCAAGCATCTATTTAAGGAACAGAAACTCTCAGAATAGAGTACGAAATTAAGAAGACTAAATAGGGTGTTTGTGTTTAATAGCAGGTTTTATATGTGTATCACTTTATGAGTTTTTAAGCAAAAAGTGTATTGTGTCTTGATTGAAACTGTGAAGTAAAATCAAACTGTTGTGTTTAAAGTGTGACTTCAATTTTATTAAACATTGTAACATATCACTGTGTGATTGAGGGGGAGTGAGTTGGTACTCATATCTAAGTTGTGTCTTAGGTAGAAATTACCTTGGGTAGATATTAAGTGAGGGATTAAATTGAGTGGTTTAAGTCCAGAATTAATATTACTTATATTGGATTTCCTTCCTGGCTTGGTAGCCCCCAGATGTAAGTGTGGAGATACACTGAATTGGGTTAACAATTTCCTGTGTTGTTTAATTTACCTGCACTTTAAGTTTTGTTTAAAGTCTTCAAGTGTTTAAACATCTCATTCGACATCACATACCTGATCCCAGAATTACATAAACCTTGATTAAGACTTATTTTCCTTATTTTCCTCCCACTCACCAATTACTAATTAAATTCAATTTTTTTTAATTAATAATAATAATAATGATCATAATACTACTAATAATAATATTAATAATATTTGACTTAATAATACTAATAATTATAATATCCATTATACCGCTATTATTAAATATGCCCTCTAATTATCCAATATTACATTATTCACCCAATATCTCTAATTTTTCTCGTTCCATTAACGATACCACACCTACGCGTTCAACCACACAGACCCTAAACAAAGCCAAACAAACAAAATAACACACAGCTATTAAATAATTTAAAATGGGGTGTTACAACTCTCCCACACTTAAATTATTTTCGTCCCTGAAAATGTACCTGATGGAAACAATTCTGGATACGACTCTCGCATCCTGCTTTCCAACTCCCAGGCCACACTTCTTCCAGCAGCTCCTCCCTATGCTACTTTCATTAAAGGAATCTCCTTTCTTCTAAGTTGCTTCATTTTGCGATCCTCGATCCTTATCAGCATCGCTTCCACAATAAGGTTATCCCTACCTTACACTTCATCACTCTGAATAACATGAGATGGATCAGACACATACTTCCGAAGTTACGACACATGAAACACGTCATGTAAGTTCGAAAGCTCCGGAGGTAACGTCACCTTGTACGCCACAGTACCCACCTTCTGCGAAATCTGATACGGTCCAATGAACTTAGGATCCAGTTTCTTGGATTTCAATGCACGTCCAACACCTGTCATCGGGTTGACTCTCAGAAACACATGGTCACCTTCACTGAATTCTAATTCTTTTCTCCGATTATAATGATAACTCTTTTGTCTACTTTGAGATGCTTTCATATTCTCACGGATCATCTGAATTATCTTAGTAGTCTGTTACGTTCTCACCTGTCTCATACCAACACAGAGGCGTCCTACACCTCCTACCATATAATGCTTTCGAAGGGTGTCATTCCAATGCTAGAATGGCAACTATTGTTATATGTGAACTCAACCAATGGCAAGTGAGTATCCCATGCACCACCTTGTTCCAACACACAGGTTCTCAACAAATCCTCCAATGACTGAATGGTCCTTTCCAACTGGTCGTTCGTGTAACACCCACTTTTCCCATTTTCAAAAATAACGAGATTCGTAATAAAAATCAGAGTTTTCATACAAAATTGAGATGTTACACTTTAAACAAAACCAATTTAATAAATTCTTTCACTAAGCACTGGAATAAAAATAGTTTATTTTCGTACTTGCTCAACAGCATAAATAGTTCAAAAGATAAAACAATCTTTTCAATTTATTAAACAAAAACGTAACTAACAAAGTAGGATAAATAGAATGAAACAAAATAGTAAAAATTCTCATTCCCGTGTTACATATCAGAGCGCCCTATGAATCGAACAAGCAACACCAGAGCACTCTCATGTACCTGGGTTATTTGTACTTCTAAAGAAGCACAGACACAACAACAAAAACAAAGGGGTGAGAAACAATTCTATATCATAACGGTGAAAATAAAATTTTGAAGGAGTAGTCACACACAAACACAACCCATTCATTCAAATATATGCAATGTGACCCCACAACACAATGCAAATACGGTACCGACTTCAACAAATGTCCATCGATTCGGACCGGATGTATCGCTTACGCTCCTACTGAGTCACGATCATCCCCCACCTCTTGATTCGCAATGAATCCGAATAATCAATTATGCTCCATTCAAGACATGATTACTCCACTAAAATGTATGCGTATGCAAGACTAGATTACACAAACATCAACATATATAAGTATGAATAAAATCATTCACCACACGATCCTCTGATCTTCACCCATTATCAACCACAGTCAACATAATTCATAATACTCAGATAAGGGTCATTACACATAACAGACACAATTTCATTTGATTCTTTTTAACAAACTCATTCATTTTAAAACAAACACATAGGACGTAACTACTACTTACGGGTCTTCGGGTCCTATAACTATTCGCATAAGCTATCCTCAATGCCTTAAACTAATGGTAAGAAGATTGGCCAAGAGAACAGGACAAAAACGGATTAAAATATTGAAAACTTTTCCAAAAACAGAGGCCTGACACGGCCCCCCGTGTCCCATGATACAGCCCGTGTCACACGGCCTGATACGCCCTCCCTAAAATTCAAGTTTTCCCAAATACATAAGGCTGACACGGTCACCCATGTCATGTAACACGGCCCGTGTCACACCTTATGAAGCTCATCCTCCTAAACTCCTCTCAAAAACACCATCCAGTAGCTTGACACGGCCCGTGTCAGGTGCTCTGCGCCAAAAATCAGTTTTTCATAAAAATCACTTTTCTTCTCCCTATTCACACCAGTACGAACTCAGTTCATTTTATTTCATTATTAGCACTCAAAATAATCCAATTTTTATTCTTATTACTCCTTTATACCTCTAACATCACATAACTTCTTAAACTAACAATTACTAATCAAATGGGTAAAATTATAGGTTTTCTTCATCTCCCCTAATGGCTTCATCAATCATAACATTCATGGACAAATTTTCATATCTCATCCACATCATACAATTCAACATCAAGCTTCACACAAACACAATCAATCATCATAACATTCATATGATATCACCAGTTTATCAAAATCAAACAAATTTCATATAATTCCTAAGAGAGTAAGGAACTCCCAATTACCTTCCTATGTTAGATCACCAATATAAAACTCTTTCTCCCCCTTACCTCAATTCAATTGATCCTTGGAAAAATCTTGATCTTGAAATTCTACGATTCTTGATCTCCCTTCTCTTCTCCCATTTCTCCAGAGCAAACTGTTTTTGCGTCAAAAGCACGATATGATGGAATAAGACTCGTTCCCCTCTTTTCATATCATAAACAAATTACAACCTTGCATCTTAGACCTCCAACTTATTATTTTATTTATTTTTAATAACAATATTCTAACAAACCACCTCATTATCATATTATTATTATTTAAATAAAATAACCTTTTACTTTATCATTCCAATTACACCTCCATATTCACATAATTATTTTATAAAATAATTTATGAAATCGGGGTGTTACAGTTCGTCTATGGATGATAAGCCGAAATCAATTTCAACTTAGAACCCAAAGCCTCATGCAAACTTTTCCAAAATTTTTAAGTAAACCTAGGATCTCTATCTGACACTATACTCGAAGGAACACCATGTAACTTCACAATTATTCTGATACAGATCTCTGTCAGCTTCATCAACAGAAAACTCATATTAATTGTTATAAGATGTGCGGATTTCGTAAGCCGATCCACAACTACCCAAATATCGCTCGCCGTTTTCGGCAAACTAGTAACAAAGTCCATAATAATATTGTCTCATTTCCATTCTGGAATCTCCAACGATTGCATTTACCCTGAAGGTTTCTGATACTCCACTTTTGACTTTTGACACGTCAAACAAGCATAAACAAACTGAGCTATGTCTCTTTTCATACCAAACCCCCAAAATAACTTCCTCAAGTCATGATACATTTTCGTAGCTCTCTGATGGATATTCAAGCTACTCCAGTGACTCTCCTCCAAAATAGCTTTCTTTAATTCAACATTATCCGGTACACAAATTTTGCACCGGAATCTCAACACACCAATATTATCCAATTTAAAATCGCTATCCGGGTCATTTCTTCCAATAGGCATTAAGTCCACTAGCTTCACATCAAGTCTCTGATTTTCCTTAATCACATCAAGGAAGTCATTATTCACCTTCAACATACCCAATATAACACTCTCAGGCATCGTCAATAGCCTTCAACCATTTATGAGCAGCCTTAGGGTCAATAATAACTCCCTCATATGTAGGCGGCTTATTGCTCTGGAATTGCCCTAAGTCGCGGAACTGCGCATCCCCAACAACCTGATTAGTGTTCTCTACTTCTTGTGCCATAGCTTGCATAGCAGCAGCAAGAGTAACATTGTTCCTCCCTTCCATACTATTCAACAATCAACATACGGTCAGGACACATAAAACTACTCCTATTCTAAGGACAGACTCTACTACTACACTTGGTCGGACGAACCGACCTGCTTCGATACCAATTGTAACACCCCACTTTCCTATTTTATAAAATACATAATTAATATGAAAATAATCATAGTTTACACCAAAGAGTAAGATGTCGCATCATTAAAAACCAAAAATGAAACTTCTTTTCATTAATTAAATAAAACAATGGAAATAAATGTTTTATTTAAATCACGACAATTAGCCAATAACACCAAAAATCCACATAAACTCGTGGTCTACCAAATCTTCAAATAAAGAAAGATACGTAAGAAAATAATAAAGAATAACAAATGATGAAAACTCCCAAAATCCCATGTTACGTATCGGAGCGACTCCTAAGACTCGATCAAGCAACATGCACTCCATGCACACTCAAGTACCGGGATTATCTATACTTCCAAAGAAGCACAGACGCAACAAACAACAAAGGGGTGAGAACTACATTCAATAATTAATGGTGTATAATACATGTTAAGAGTAGTCATCACACAATCATGCATAACCAACAAATCATCACGACACATTTGTCACTTCTAATTATGATTCAATAAACATATAATAATGTAATGTAACTCAACAACTGGAACAATGCATGTGGTATCAATACACATGGTTCATTCAATTGAACTCGATTCATAATAGAATCTGGACGATCACATACACCCCTACTTGACAATGATCTATCTCCACCACAATCCACATTGGAATTCAGATGAATCACATACACTCCTACCGAGAAATGGTTCACCACCACCAGACACATCATGAATGCATGACAATAAATATGCATACAACACATGTATAATAGCAATCATACATCTTTACGATCCTCTTGATCACACATGAGATACATATGCACCGTAATACACACCAGTATTACTATATCTGCTTTCACCGTTCATCAACACACACACAACAGGAAATACCTCACACGACATTAATTAGCTAATTATCTAATTAATCCATCTAATTCCATTTTTAATTATTTTCACCATCATTCCTAGTTTCAACAAGTTCTGGCATTTATCCCAACCTCTCAAACCAAAAGAAATTGCATTAGACGCGAAATCGAGAAAGAAATCATAAAAATGACAATTTTCTGCACCTCAGTTGGTCATACACGTATTGCCCAGCTCGCCCATCAGCCTTCACGTACCAGACACATAATGCTCCCTTCCTGCTCAACCCCTAACGGGTAATGACTTTCATACGCGTAATGCATAGGCCCCATACGCGTAACGTTACGCGTATTGGCAAATGGTCGTGCCATATGGATCTCATATGCATAATGCCCATGTAATGCATCTTCCATACGCATAACAACATGCCTATTACGTGTATGGGCAGAGAATCCCTAGAATTTTCAATTTTTCATATCAGTTTGAATTTTGTCACTTTGATCTCACCTCTAGCTCCCAGATATGTCCTAAACTAATCTCTATACCAGTTTTAGGACTTATTATTCCTTGTTTTCACTTTCACCTATTATTACTAATCAAATTCGTGTTCTTAGATCTAAATTTGTTGCCCTTAACCTGCAACAAAACCAGATCTGCAAACACAACAATCACATAACAGCAACAACAGAACATATTTATACACATCATGACAGAATGAATCAATCCATAGAAATTTCATCACAGATTCACTCATACAACAACATATCTACACAAACCGAATTCATACATACAAATTCCTACGAGGGAAAGGACCCATCACTACCCTTTCATGGTATAAACACCTATTATGGACCCATTTCCCCCTTACATCGAATTCCTAATAAAAATTCCTGCAAAAATTGATGATGTCAAGCCCTAGCTCTCCCTTTGGTTTTTCCTTCTCTAACACTCTCCAAATGAAAAATATGGTTTATGACTAATTTTGTCCCTAAACCTTGATTAAAACTTATTTCCCTTATTTTCCTCCCACTCACCAATTACTAATTAAATTCAGATTTTTAATTAATAATAATAATGGTAATATTAATAATGTTTGGCTTAATAATACTAATAATAATATCCCTTATACCGCTATTATTAAATATGCCCTCTAATTATCCAATATTACACTATTCACCCAATATCTCTGATTTTTCTTGTTCCTTTAATGATACCACACATATGCACTCAACCACACACACCCTAAACAAAGCCAAACAAACAAAATAACACACGACAATTAAATAATTTAAAATGGGGGTGTTAGACGTTTGGCCTGGAAATATTCTGGTTTGGGCAGCAATAGTCGCTTGTTATTGGGCCACTTGAGAGATCATGGTCTCTAACATTTTGTTGTGAATGGTCATATCATTTACTTTATTGGAAAATTTCTTAATTAAATCATTGATATGAATATTTTGATTCATAAACTCCTTATTTTGTTGAGTTTGAGACAAGAAAAAGTTCTCCATCATTAGCTCCAATTTGACTTTTTAGGGGCAGTAGGAGTAGTAAGGGATCCTTTAGGCTTTTGGAAACCTGGTGGAGTAATGGGTGCAGGAATGGGTGCAAACAAAGTATTTTTACTCTTGTAGGAGAATTTGTATGAATTCTCTATCCATGACTATATAGGTTGGAATATTGGTTTTCTTGCGCATAATTGACTTGGTCAAGGGTGGGCTCAGCTAATAACTGACAGTTAACAATGACAATGTCGTGGAATTCATAGATCTCGCAGTTAGGAATCACGACAACTATAGTAGATGCAGGGGTGATGGTCAAGTTATCGATAGTTAGAGTAAGGTCATCTACTTTAACATTTATGTGATTGAAACTACTCACACCGTACATACCACCTTTGGGTTGTGTCTTCTCTACGGGAGCATGTTCACTTCCTCATTGGTAATGTTTTTGAGCCATACTATTGATCAAAGCGTAAGCATCAACGAAAGGTTTATTCATCAAATCTCTTCATGTGGCGACATCAATAGTCATTCTCGTATTATAAAGAAGACCATATAAAATGTATGAATAATCAACCACTTTTCTAGCCTATGGTGTGAACCTGCTTTAATCATCTCTTTATATCGCTCCCATGGATTGAAAAGCGACTCACAGTCCATCTGCCTAAAGCAGGTAATTTGTTTCCTTAACTGAGCAAGTTTGTTAGGCATGAAGTACCTCGCTAGGAACGTTTTCTTTAGCTTATTCCATGTCATTAAGGAATTCGACGGTAGATATTGTAGCTAACCTCGGGCTCTATCTCCCAGGGAGAAAGGAAATATTCACGGTCAAATGGCTTCAGGGTTGACGCCATTACTTTTCAG
Organism: Lathyrus aphaca; assembly: GCA_963966055.1. NCBI lineage: Eukaryota > Viridiplantae > Streptophyta > Magnoliopsida > Fabales > Fabaceae > Lathyrus > Lathyrus aphaca. The sequence goes on along the minus strand of OZ014524.1, from coordinate 558,350,238 downwards.
TGTGTCAGCGAATTGCATAAACACTGAGAGGTGCAAATTTGGGTCCTCTGTTAGGCTATCGAAGAACTGGTTCTACTGCACAATTTGCAGCAGAGACGATTTTAGTTAAAAGTTGTAGCCTGGACCGCAGGGTTAACAATACTCGAATGAGACTCATCCTGAGCAGGGATGACAAATTCCTTAAGAGGACGGTTATCGTTATTCTCAACCATCTAAGCACAAAGTTATTCGAAACATTATCTGATATGCAATCAATGCTCGATATCGTATATCACTTAAACTAATTCCCCGGAGGTTTTGGTCTTTTGCATACAACCGATACGAGAAATAAAATAAATGAATAAAAGCCTTAGCCAAGACTGTGTAGCAACGAAGTTACAATATTGACGATATTGGTCTCCAACAACGGCGCCAAAAACTTGATGTGATTGCAAGTGCACAGATTTATTAATTTAGTATAAAAGTTGTTGAATCCCATAGAGACCAATTGATAAGTACTTTTTATCTATTATCATGTTGTATATCTAAGGCGGTGCAGTTGGGTTTGTTCGTGTAATTTGGAAAATGATTTGTTTTAAAATTAATTCTAATAACAAGAGACAAGAATGTAATTTTGTTGACTGTTGATACTTAATAAATCATGTTTTATAATTATAACGAGAAAATAATTTTTTGCGGGAAAAGATTAAGTGACCGCTTTCGCGTGTACAATACTGAATTTCGAACGTGTAATTGCTTTCGCATGGTACAAATTACAACTTAGAAATATCGTCTGAAAAATAATCTAATCTTACTTAAATTATTATTTTTATTAGAAAATTAATTTAAAGGTTTTGTTTGCTTTCGTGTATCTAATATTAGATTTTAAACGTATAAACATCTGTTTTCATGTTGTTTGATTACAAGTTTAAAATTTCTTTTTGAAAATCATATTTTTCTAAATTGATTTTAAAAAACACTTACGTTGCGTAGAACTAAATTTCTGAATTCTATTTATTGAGATATTGTTTTCACTCTTTCGAGATGAAATCAGTATTGTAGTGTTTCTACTTCCGCAATAAACTTTTAATTATAAAAACCGAATTTTCAAACTTAAAAATAATTCTCATTACAATTATCAACGTACAATTTATTAGAGTATCATCAGTATGACGATCCTCACATTTTAAAATCAATTGAATTAAGTTTACATGTTAAAAGCGGTAAATAAGCATCTTCTTTTAATAGCATACATATTGAGCATAATAAATTAAAGCATAAAACTGAACTTGTAAATAATTTAATAAAGTTGGAATTTTTCAATAAAATTGCAATGAAGGGAGACCTTATCTAGTACAACAAGATTGAATTAAAGCAGCAAGAATTGAAATTAAAGTAGCAACAATGGTGAAATAAAAACACAACTCTAAGTACCTGAAAATTGTTTGGAAATATCATCCATAATTTCCCTCCTCCGTGAACTCAAAATTAGGCACTAGCAGAAACGTGAAAAGTAAGTAAAATGACACAAACGAATTTTAGCGTGGAAAACCTTCTCAATGTGTGAAATGGAAAAACCACGGGACCTTTAGGCCTCTCAAATATCCACTATAATGATAATGGGAATACAACAACTTCACCTTTAGGTGGAACTCACTACAATATTTATCTCAATTTTAAGAAACATACTCACAAATTGGCTCACTATTTCTCTCACAAGAAAACTCTCTAAGAAACAATTTTCTCTCTTGAGCAAATATATATTTCTCTTGCTTATTGTTTCTCTTGTGGTTGTGTGTTTTGAATGCTTGCTCTTGATCATATTTGAAGGAGAAGCAAGCCATAAGGGTCTTACATGCATGAATACACTTGTTCTTATCCTTTCATGCAAACACCAAGTGTCATTTACAGCATTTTACTTTTCATCATAACCAACCTTCAATTTTTCCAAATGAATGTTGGCTTGTGAAATGGTTGTACTTCATATTTCTCCCCTCCATCCATATGGGAATGATATTTATTAGTTTGGATTTCCTCTTAGATACCTTAGTATCCATTTCACAGCATTTCAATGCTCCTTTCTTGGATTCGATGGGTAGTGGGACATGCACAAGTTTAGAATTATGCATGTTGAACCTCTCAAGGACTTTCTTAATATAATCTTCTTGTGATATCCACAACATTCTTTTGGGACGATCTCGAACGATCTTCATTCCAAGAATTTTCTTTACCGCACCTAAATCTTTCATGTCGAGAGACTTGCTCAATGCCATATTTAAAGAAGTTATCTTTATCTTATATTTCCCAGCAATAAGCATATCATCAACATACAACAAAAGTATGATGAATTCATCATTATCATATTTCTTCACAAACACACAGTGATCTGCAGATGTGTTTTCAAATTTATGTTAGGTCATGAAGAGTTCAAACTTCTTATACCATTTCCTTGGAGCTTGCTTCAACCCATATAAACTTTTCTTCAAGCGTCATACAAAGTGTTCTTTGTCTGGTTCTGCAAATCCTTCAGGTTGCTCCATGTATATTTCTTCCTCTAAGTCTCCATGTAAGAATGTTATTTTAACATCAAGTTGCTCTATTTTCAAGTCTAGCGTTGCAGCTAGACCAAGGATTGCTCTTATGGATGTCATATTTACTATTGGTGGGAATATCTTTTCAAAGTTTATGCCTTTTTTATGATGGCACTCCTTCACGACAATTCTTGCTTTGTATTTGGGGTTTGGGTTTTTCTCTTCAGACTTAAGTTTGAACACCCACTTATTTTTCAAAGCCCTTTTTCCCTTTGGTAATTTCACCAAGTCATACATTTGGTTCTCCTTCAGGGAGTGTAATTCTTCTTTCATGGCTTGCATCCATTTGTCCTTGTCATCCGTCTCAATGGATTCCATGAAGCTTTTAGGTTCTCCTTCATCAGTGAGAGTATCTAGGGAATATATTTTTTATGGTTGTCTTACTCGCATGGATCCTCTCTTTTGAGGTTCTTGATCCCTCTGATCAGTATCTATCATTTGTTCTCCCTGTATTTACCGACCTTGATCTATCTGGTAAGGTTGCTCTGCATGATCGAGTTGTACTTCCTAATCAGGTTCAATATCTCGTTGAGGAATCTCTCTCCTTGAGTTTTGTGCCACAATGGTCTTTGAATTCTTAGATTGAATATCATGGATTGTTTGATCTTCATAAAATACCACATCTCTACTTCGAACAATCTTCTTGTTTGCAAGATCCCATAGTCTGAAGCCAAGTTCATCTCTTGAAGAACCAAGGTATATGCATTCCTTTGTATTAGCATCGAGTTTTACTTTTTCATATTTAGGAATATGTATAAATGCCTTACACCTGAATACTCTCAATTGACTATAAAAGGCTTTATTTCAATACCATACTTCATCTGGTATCTCTCCATTTAATGGTCTTGAAAGAGACAAGTTTATCAAATCAATGGTATTTCTCACTGCTTCACCCCAAAATGATATAGGAATTTTTGCATGAGAAAGCATGCTTCTGACTTTCTCTGCAATCGTTTTATTCATTATTTCTGCTACTCAATTCATTTGGGGAGTCTTCGGAGGTATCCTCTCATGTCTTATCCTATGAGCTTTACAATATGCTTCAAATGGACCTAGGTATTCACCTCCGTTGTCACTTCTTAAGCATTTCAACTTTCTTTCAGACGCTCATTCTACAGAGGCGTGAAACTCCTTAAAAGCTTGTAGAACTTGATCTTTCTTCTTCAATAGATACATTCACACCTTTCTGGCATGATCTTCAATGAAGGTAACAAAGTATTGTGCGCCACCAACAGACCTTTCAGATATGGAGCAAACATCTGAGTGAACAAGATCTAGGATTTTCTTTCGTCTTCTGGCATCATCTGATTTTTGAAATGATACTTTGTGTTGTTTGCCTGCTAGAAAGTCTTCACATGATTCAAGTGGTTATCCCTTAATATTTGAAAGATGGTCTTTAGCAAGAATCTTTAAGCCTTTCTCGCTCAGGTGGTGTCACACCCCAAATTTTACCCCTAACTGCTCGCATCATAATTCATCGCATTTAGCAGGGAATTTTCCCGATTCATTTTCTGTGGCTTTCTTCTCATTTTCTAGCTTCCATTTTAATTTAATTTCTTTTTTTTTTCTTACTTATGTTTTTTAATTCATTTTCGTATTTTTTTAATTTTAATTTCTATTTTCGTTTCTATTTGTAAGTTCCTATTTTAAAATTTTATTTCAATTTCTACCGTTAATTGTTAGTTCGTTTTCAAATTTTTTCTAAACTTATTCGTTATTTCTTTTCATTTTCAAGTTCGCATTTTTAAATTAATTTTTATTTCATTTTCAAGTTTTATTTTTGAATTTATTTTCTATTCTTCAATTTTTAATTTTATTTCATTTTCAAGTTGTTACTTCTAAATTTAATGTTAATTTCTATTTATAATTTTCAATTCATGTTTATTTTCTAAGTTCCAAATTTATTTCTCAAATTCTAAGTTAATTTTAATTCCAAGTTTAATTATTTAAGTTTCTAAGTTATTTTCAATTTTAAGTTTAATTCTTTTTTTATTCACTTCTAATTCAAGTTTTAAGTTTTATCCCATTTTTCCATTTCAATTCATATCCACATATTTATTTTCCAAACTCTAAATTTATTTCTCAAGTTCTAAGTCAATTTTAATTCCAAGTGTGATTATTTAGTTTCTAAGTATTTTTCAATTTTAAGTTTAATTTCTTTTTTTTAATTCACTTTTAATTCAAGTTCATATTTAATTTCTAATTTAAAGTTCCTATTTCAACATTGAGATTCAATTTCAAATCATAATCATAGTGTAAATATACAATTTTATTCCAAAATATTTGTTTATATTACAATTACAAATTTTTGTACAACAAACCAGCACAAAATACAAAAATAATTCAGCATAAACTACAACACAATCAGCCCCCCCACAGCAGCATGCAGCCACCAACAACCTGCATTTCCTGCTCCACTTCCTCCACAAAATTCAGGCCTTGTCCCTTTTTTTGAAACCCTTCACCTACAAGTTTCACAGTACAAAAAATCAGAACAGCTATCAAAAAAGAGCACTACAAACTCAGCCCTAAAACACTACAAAATAGTCCCACAGCAACACCAAACACAAGACTGTGACATTCAAAAAAATCACACCAACTTAGCCACAAAACAGCCATCAGATAGTCCCAAAATCAGCCCCTATAGCAACACAAATAGCTCAAAAACCACTGATACAGCCCACAAATTACACCAAAAAACACACCAAAGCACAGCCACAAACACACTGCAAACAGCTCCAAAAAATCAAAATTCAGCCCTCAAAACATCAAAAAAATAGCCATCAAAGCACCAAAAACAACACAGAAAATTCAGCCCAGCTTAAAACCAAAAAGCCACAAAAAAAAAAGGGAGAAAAGAGAGAACACAGAGAAAATTCAGCAATATCACAAAGTGTCAAAAACCAATACCCACACCAGCAGTAGCAAGGAATAGTAAAGGAAGGAAGCTCACCATCGCGGATTCGTCACCCCGATAACGTTCGGGTCGGTAATATCTTTTTTCTCCTTCACCTCTTTTTCTGCATTTGTTCATAGATTAGTTTTCTTTTCAGTTTCATTCAAATCTGCATAACAAAGAGAAAGAAATATGAAACAATACTCAAAACCAGAAAATTATTAAAGAATGAGAAGAAATCTGAATCTATTTCAAAAAAAAAATCTTCATAACCATCTCACCATCATGAACCAACTCCTCTTCACCATTTCACAAAACCTTCACAAAAAAAATCACATAAACCAAAAGAATCCCTCAATAAACTTACTCCGCAAATTAATAACCTCCTGCAATCCTTTCCAAATACAGCACCAACACCCATTTCCTCCGGCCCCCCAAACAGAACAGAAACCATCACCCTTTCTAAAACAAACCTCCTCTGTTTCTAAACAACATAACAACAACCTTCACACTCAACACTGACCCGCAAACAACCGGACTAACCTTTCCTCAAAACACAGAAGATGGAAAAACATTGAATCTGCAGACCACTAACTCAAACCGTCTTTCACAATCATTTGACCGGCTTCAAACCATACACAGACAGCAAACCGAAAACGCACCGAAAAAACTTTCCTTTCTTTTCCATAAAACCACATAACCAAAATCCATCTTCGAAAACGATACCTTTAACCTACGCTCAGAACACCATCTTCGACTCCGCCGTTAAACCACCTACCGTTGCTAAACAAAAACATAGCCATAAACAAATCTCTGAAAACCATCCCAGCCAACACTCGCCGAATCGCCGGAAATCACCACCCTTGTCATCTCAAACCACCACCTTCAAACCAAAACGAAACCACAGAACCTGTTCAAATCCACAACCCAGAATCAACACCCAAACACTCTCATAACAACCAGAAAACATAACAAGAATAAACGAATTGAATCGCACACCCAAAAAATCAACACGGAAACGAACCTGAAACCTTGTAACAACCGCTCAATAGCCAAACAATCACCAAATCACCGCTGCCTCCAAACCAAACCGTCAACCATTCACCAACCAACTCAGAAACTCACCAAAAGCTACCACCACAAAACCCGTTAAAACCGAATCGGACCTTCTTCGCAGCTGAAACCGATACGAACACGAAACTCAGAACACGCGAAGCCACCACAAACCGCAAATCATCTCAAACTGATTCAAAACCACAAAAACATAACGCCAATTTCCAAAAGCAGAGAGAGAGAATCGAGTGAACGAGATAGCGATTGCGAGAACCATCCATTTACACAAACCTAAACTTACCAAACTGTGATTCAAAACTCACCTTAGCCACCGTGTAAGCACCACCGGAAGCTGTAAACACCAACCGAGAGAATCTGAACCGCTGAGAAATCTGAGAAGCTTGAACAAACCAAACTCACCACCAAATCGTGAAACCAGCGACCCACCTCGTGAACCACCAAACCACCGATCTGAATCACAAACCAACAACCGCCGTTGAAAACCTGCGATTGAGACCGCGAGCAAAACCAATCACTCAGCCTAGTCACGGACGAATCATTGAGAGGATGAGAACCGCGAACCAAAAGAGTTTTGTCGGAGATTTCGAAACCACTAAGCCGGCCGAAATCCGACGAAGACGGACACCCACCGGCCACTGCCACGAACTAGATCGTGAGAGGCTGAGACAGAAAAGCCACCGCGAGCGCGAGAGGGGTCGACCGGTGTTAATGGAGACGAGATCGTGAGGAAGTAATCAACGTTTTTTTGCTTTTGCACAGTAAGATTCGATGAACTTCTTATGAACAAAAATGGCTATGTTTCAAATTGTTTATTGATGTGAATGGGTCGTCACTGAGAGAAACCTTTCCCTATTATATGATTTGTTTTTATTATTATTTTTTTTTCTTTCTTTTTGGCTAAACAATGTTTTTTTACTTTATAATATTCAGGGATATGTATCTGTTTTAGGTTTGGTAATAGCCCGCCAAATTGCTATACACACAACACCGAACCGGCTAAACAAATACTCCCTGTTCCTTTTATTTTTTTATATATATCTCTTTTAGCTTTTTATGTTTATATTTATTTTTCTTTAATATCTTCTCTTTATTATTTTTTTATTTTTTTATTATTCTCTTGTTTGTTTTTCTAACATTTTTGTTTGTTCTTATTTGGTGATTTGATCTCATTGTTAGTTTTCGTTTCTATCATTAGGGGCCTATGATAAGAATAGGTGGTTTATTGACATTTGACTTTGTCAACATTGTCTAAACCAATTTGAGGCCATTTTTCTATCATCCACCGATTTCTCGACTTATATTTTATTTATTCGGGCCGATGATATGACAAAAGGTCACGATAAATCGTTTCCGATTAATCGTGACCAATATGAGGCCATTTATTTTTATTCCATTTATTTATTTAATTTATTCTATTTAATTTATTCTATTTCAATTTATTATTTATTTCTAATTAATTAAACTATTCTTTAAAAAAGGTTTAGATAATTTATTCTTTTCTCATTTTAAAATACATATAAGGGGGATTTTAATTATAATTAGTTAAAATGTATATACAAAATAAATAATCAAGTTTTGTTAATTTTTAAAATTGTCTTTTCTATTATTATTATTATACTTAGTTAAATTATTATACACAAATAAGTAAATAAATATTTTAATTCCAATATTTTCCTGTTTTCTATTTTTATTCCTATTATTATATCTAGCTAGATATTGATATATATAAAAAATATACAACAAAAATATTTCAAACCCAATTCCTTCTTTTCTATTTTGTTTTAGCACATACTTAATTAATCATTTTATTTTTATAAAAATCCAAAAAAATTGTTTAATTCTTCTTCGTTCAAGATAGAGTTTGTTTAACTTAGTTTTAGATCCCTAGTGAGAGTTAAATTTTAATCTTCCGATTGTCTTGGTTGTATGCATACTATGTTTATATTTATTTTGCAGCATGACCATATACCTGTTAAAATAAATTGAAAGCGCACATTAATTTCAAGATAATAAATCCTTGGTCCAACGCCAAGTGAACTTTACACTTCACTCACACACGTAAGTCGGTCGTTTTACGATCGCCATCTGCACATTCCTTACACTTCACAGTTTTTCAACTTAAGAAAATTGTCGCCTGCGTTTGTTTTCCACCTCAGCATTCTCGGTCCATATATCGAGCCATAGCCAGTTACTAAGCCCTTTATCCTGCATTTCTATTTTCTTTATTCAATTTATTTTTCGCAAGTCGCAACTTATGCCTTAGACTTAGGAGCTTGCACCCTCATTTATTTTTGTTTATGCTTTTCAATCCAAAAGGGAAAGACTCCTGCAGTTGACTCAATGTCATAGGAAGTTTAGCCATCCCTTTCTTTTTCTTTGACCTTAGCAATTAGGTCCCTCATCCTTAGGTCTTTAGCCATTAGGTCCTTAGTATTTTATTTTACAACTTTTTGTGACTTTGCTGAAGTCACGTGAGTGTTTGCCATAACACTTACCTTCCCCCGCGAACCTTGAGCGTAACCAAGTGTTCGTTAATCCTTAGGAGAACTACGAGTGCTCTGATTCTATACCCGATACGTAGGCATCGATGCGACGTTGTGCGAGCACCATTAGAAATAAAAACCTTAGGTTCCCATAATTTTAACAAGCAATAAACAACAATAATACAAATATTAACAAGAGGTTCCCGTAGGATACTGCGGATGCTTAGGATGCTAACACCTTCCCTAGGTATAATCAACCCCCGAACCTAGTTTCTCCTCATTTAGGGTTTTTTTACGATCTTTTTCCCTTTTCCCTTTGGATTAAATTAAAGTCGGTGGTGAACATAAAAGTTTTGCGATTCAAGCTCACTTAATAGCTTGGTATCCGATTCTCACCGCTACAGAAAATGGCGACTTCACTGGGGACTCTATTTTTGAGGGTTAAGCCCACCTTGTATATTTGTATATTTGTTGTTGTATTGCTTGTTATTATTTTGGATTTTTTTGTTGGGTGTTCCATGTGTGGTGAGATAAGTCCTAACCCGGACTTGAGTGCAAAATAAGATAGGACGGTGGTATATTCAAGAAAGCTTGTAGGGAGTTGAGTCCCGACCAAGTTGACTTGAGACACCACCACTCAGCGGAGGCCTCCTCGGATGTAGTTTTGTTGATCGAGTTCAGTCGTGAAAACATCACTATATTCGACCTGAGAGCCATTAATGCTGAGGACCGTAGAACATTTACCCCCACTTGGCCTTTTAGGGATGTAGTGCGATGACTATGAGGGTGCAAATCCAAAATGGTTGATACGCGATACTGCACTCGGATGAGACTCTCTTGAGAATATTATTGATTACCAAGTTGAGTTGGGAAGTCGATAATATCCGAAAGATGGGACAGTGATTCTGGGAACTTTTAGAACCCGTTGTACAGGTACAAACAAACTCATAGTACATACCTTTGGGAGGGTTGAACCTTTGACCTCATGCAAGCTTTGAACCTAAGCCTTGTTTGTGTTTGTTGCATTCACGCATCATGAAGTATCATTTTTTACCATTTTATTCAAGGAACTCAGAAACTCTATCTTTGCAAATATCGTAGGAATCATCATGGACTTTGGAAGAAGAAAGACTGTCAAGTACACATTCAAAACTCCCAAACTTGAAGACCTAAGGAGATTAAGAGATTTGGTTTTGGATCAAGAAGCCTTCATGGAGAAGCATAGGAGACTTTTAGCCTTACTTAAGACTGATTGGGATGGAAGGTTGCTCTCTGTGATGCTCCAGTTTTATGATCCTCTCTACCACTGTTTTACGTTCCCTGATTACCAATTGGCGCCTACTTTGGAAGAGTATTCATTTCTGGTGGGATCTTGTGTTAAGGATGAGTTTCCATTCCCTATTCTAGAAAAGGACCCTGAAGAAGCGGAGATTGCAAAGGCAACATATTTGAGTGTTCCTGAGGTCAAGGCAAATATGACCTATAAAGGAAAGATTTTTGGATTCCCTACAAAGTTTCTGATAGAAAAGGCCAAGAATTTTGTTGATGTGAAGGATATGAAAGCTTTTGAGGCGACCTTTATTCTGCTGATATATGGAGTGTTACTTTCCCAAACTTTGAAGACTTTGTCGACCTGAACGCCATCAAGATATTTCTGAAGAAGAACCCGGTCCCTACTTTGCTCGGAGACACTTACCATTCCATCCATCTGAGGAATCTCCATAAGGGAGGGATGATTACTTGTTGTGCATCATTGTTGTACGAGTGGTTTATTTCGCACTTGCCTAAGTCAGTTTCATTTTGGAACCTTAAGGATGGTTTGTGGTGGTCACAAAGGATCATGTCTCTTACCCACTCTGACATTAGTTGGTACAATCGTGTTTATGATGGAGCATTGATTATTGATAGCTGTGGTGATTTTGCTAATGTGCCTCTTCTTAGCACTAAGGGAGGAATCAGCTATAATCCAGTTTTGGCTCGCCGCCAACTCGGATATCCGTTGAAGGACAAACCTAAGAGTGTTGAAGTGGAAGGAATTTTCTTTAAGGATGACGAAGAACCAGAGCTCAAGAAACAGATTATGCAAGCTTGGAAGTACATCCATAGGAAGGGGAGGAGTAGCTTGGGAAAGCCGAATTGTGTTTCTATGGAACCCTATCTCCAATGGGTACGAGATAGGGCAATCAGTCTGAAGATGCCTTACCCTCGCCAGGATCCTATGACCTTCAAGAAACCCATTCTAATCTTTATGGATGATGCAGAGAAGCTGAAGATTGATTTGGAGAAAGAGATTCGAGAGAAGAATGCATGGAAGAATCGACATCAGATCATCAGTAGTGAGAATGAAGAGCTTAGAAGACAATTGAAGATGAAGGAAGGAGAAGAGCTCTCCAACAAGAAAAGGAAAGCACAAGAGGATTTATTTTCCTCCAACACTCAAGAGGACACTTCTTGGAAGTCGATCGTGGATCAACTTATGCTTGAAAGGGCTCAGATGAAGGCACAAATCGAGAAGCTCAATTTGAGGCTTTTAGGAGAATCTCCTTAGGACTTTGTCCTTGTTTTTTATTTAGCTTAGTTTGGGATTTTTGAAAGTGTACTCAAGACTTTGTATCACTTTTTGAATTTAATGAAATCGTATCCTTTTGATTATTATGTTTTCCTTGGTATTTGCAAATTGTTTCTTAAGTTCCTTGAATAAAAATTTAATTTTTCGCATTGCACTCATACATTTGGCATTTCATTTGCATTTTTTATAAAACTCATTCCTGTCGTCTGCTCTCAATTCAGCTTTCACACTGAGGCTCTCACGCAAGTACTACACTCGAGCTCAAGCCAGAAAGAGGATGGCTGAAAGAGACCTAGAGATGGACAGAGTTAACGAAGAGCTTTCTGATATTCGTGGAGATATGGGTCAGATGATGGAAATGTTGCAGGTTATTCGAGCAAAGATGGATACCCAGCAGACTGTGGTGTCAGAAATTGTCACTGCAACGACTGAAATTGTCACTGCAACGACCGAGCCTACATCATCAGTCACTACCCCTGTGACCTGGTCTCCTTTTGGGTTTCCTCCTGGTTTTTTCCCTCCTTCTCAAGGTTTTGCTTCTCAGAGTGTTATTCCCTCTTCTTCAGGATTTGCTGCTCAGGGTTTCTTCCCTCCTTCTCAAGGTTTTGCTTCTCAGAGTGTTATTCCTTCTTCCCAAGGATTTGCTGCTCAGGGTTTTATTCCTTCTTCCCAAGGATTTGCTGCTCAGAGTTTTATTCCTTCTTCCCAAGGATTTGCTACTCAGGGTTTTATTCCTTCTTCCCAAGGATTTGCTGCTCAGGGTTTCTTCCCCCCGTCCCAAGGTTTAGCTTCTCAAAGTTTCGCACCTCCTTCTCAGGGCATGGCATTTCCTTTTCAAGGTTTTGTGCCTCCTCCTCAAGGGTTTGCTGCTCAACAAACTGTTCCTGTGACTAATGAAGAGAATCATGCAGTTGCTAATTTTACACAAGACATTGTGCACACCCGTGCTCAACCGTACTTTAATGACCATCAGGGGTATGAAGCGCCAGATATGTCTGAAAACGGAGATGAGAAACATGAGAAGATGCAAGAGAATTTTGATACACTTGAAAAAAGGTTAAGAGCGATTGAAGGTGACCAGATCTTTGGAGCTGCTGCTAGAGAGATGTGTCTGGTGTCTGGATTGGTAATACCTCTAAAGTTCAAAATACCCACTTTTGAGATGTATGAGGGCGCAACTTGTCCTAAGAACCATCTCTTGATGTACTATCGAAGAATGGTTGCGCAGGTGGACAATGATAAATTAATGATCCACTGCTTCCAAGACAGTCTGAAGGGAATCTCCTCCAAATGGTATTTAACTCTAGACCAGTCGAAGATTCGCAGTTTCCAAGACTTGGCAGATGCTTTCATCCAGCAGTATAAATACAATATGGACCTTGCTCCCGATAGGAGGCAACTGTTGAGTATGTCACAAAAAGATTCTGAATCATTTAAAGAATATGCTCAGAGGTGGAGAGGGACCGCTTCTCAAGTAGAGCCCCCATTGACTGAAAAAGAATTAGCTGACTGGTTTGTTGACACCGTGCGACCAGAATTCTATGAGAGAATGGTGGGAAGCATAACTGCTAGTTTCTCTGATTTAGTGGCTGTGGGAATCAAGGTAGAACTCGGTTTGAAGAGTGGAAAGATGAGTGGTGCATCTGGCAGTTCCAGCAGTGGTAGTGGAAATATTGGCAAGAAATTTACCAATAATTTCCACAAGAAGAAAGAGGGTGAGACGAATGCCATAATGACAAGTCAAAGAAGAAATCCGCTTTGGCAGAGACCTCGACCTATGGCTCAGCAGCAGTATGCTCATCAACAGCAGTATGCCCAACATCCTTATGTAGCGGCGGTTCAACCGTCATTTAATCCACAGGTCCTGATGTATCGGCCAACTCAAGCAGTACCAATGTATCAGCAAGCGGCTCCAGTGGTTCCACCTTATCAGCCAATGCTCAACAATCCAGGCTATCAACAAGCGCCCAACGCTTCAGCCTACCAGCAGAGGACTCCAGCTCCTCATCCGAATCCCAATTTTCAGAATAGAAGACCAGGAGGAAGGCCTCCTAATCCTCGAATCCCTATGACTTATACTGAATTATATCCCTCACTGCTGAAGAAAGGTTTGGTTACTCCAAGGCCTTTGGGTCCTCCACCAAATCCGCTCCCACCAAATTACAACTCAAATGCTCATTGTTTATTCCACGAAGGTGCCCCGGGGCACGATTTGGAGGGTTGTTATGCTTTGAAGTACATCGTGAAAGATTTGATGGAGAAAAACATTCTGTCATTTGGGAATACTGGTCCGAATGTCAAAGATAATCCTTTACCCAAGCATGGGTCTATAAATGCCATTGTTGACGAGTCTGATGAAGGTTTGATTTTCAACGCCTCAGAGATCAAGACCCCGCTTAAAGACTTCCATGCGAAGTTAGTAGAAGTGGGTATACTGAAGAGCTGTCATAAGAATTGTGAAGATTGTGTTGATAGTCCAAGGGGATGTGAATTGGTCTTGAAAGATGTTCAAGATTTGATTGATGAAGGTGTCTTACAAGTAAGCGGTCATATGAAGAAGAATGAAGTGGCAATGATTGAACCCATTTTCAACTTGCCTGAATCTGATTCTACCTGGGTGCCAGTGTTCAACCTGCCTGAATCTTCAGGAGTTCAACCTATCTTCAATACTCCAGAATCTGTGGTGCCAATTTTCAATATACCTGAGCCAAGGTTTGAACAAAGGAGTAACCCTTTCCGTTATGAAGACACTAAAGCAGTTCCATGGAAGTATGATACAGGGAAAGTTCATCAGAAGATTGATAAAGCTAGTCAGAAGGAAGGTTCAAAAGTGGCAAGTGCTGACATAGCGGGTGCAGGTCGTTTAACTCGCAGTGGTCGTGTTTATACTCAGCCAGCCAACACGGTTCCGCCTAAAGAAGTCATTCCAGCTGTTGTCAACCAGGATAAAGAGGTAGTCTTGGGAGAAGAGGATGCAGAATTTCTCAGAATCATTAAGAAGAGTGATTATAAGGTTATTGATCAGCTACATCAAACGCCTTCCAAAATATCTATCCTATCACTTCTAATGCATTCGCCGGCCCATCGGAGTGCTCTCCAGAAATTACTAGCCCAAGCCCATATTACACATGACATAACAGTGAATCAGTTTGATGGAGTCATTGCCAATATCACTGCATGTAACAATCTCAGCTTCAGTATGGAGGATCTTCCAAAGGAGGGCTTGGACCACAACCGTGCTCTCCACATATCAGTGAAATGTCAAGAGGATACTTTAGCAAGAGTTCTTGTGGATACAGGATCTTCATTGAATGTTTTGCCGAAAAGAACACTTGCTAAGTTATCTTATCAAGGGGCAGAGATGATGCCCAGTGCACTGATTGTAAAAGCTTTTGATGGGTCAAGGAGGACTGTTATTGGAGAAATAGATTTACCGATCTTGATTGGGCCACAGGTCTTCAAAATCACTTTCCAGGTTATGGACATCAACCCCAATTACAGTTGCTTGCTGGGAAGACCTTGGATCCATGCTGCTGGGGCAGTCACTTCTACCCTACACCAGAAGATGAAGTTTGTAGTCGATAACAAGCTGGTAACTGTGTCTGGGGAAGAAGATCTCATGGTCAGTAACCTTTCATCCTTTAGCTATATTGAGGCTGATGAAGATGCTTTGGAAACTTCTTTCCAAGCTCTTGAGATAGCCAATGCTCTCCTTTTGGAAGTAGAAGAACCAAAAAGGAAGGGTATCCCATCTTTTGCATCGCTGAAGAGTACCATTTCCACCATTGAAGAAAGAAGCTATGAAGGTTGGGGTGATGTCATTGAAGTCAAGCAGAAGCTAGATCGTTGCGGGTTGGGTTACAAACCAACTCATGTGAAGGAAGGAGCGTCAACCTCCTTAAAGGACGTCCGAAGACCATTCAAGAAGTGTTTTCCAGTGCTGGTTATCAGGTCAATGCAGTTGATGGAGTTTCTGAAGATGAAGATGTGAATCATTTGGTGTATCAGTGTGAAGAAGCCTTGGACAATTGGGAGGCAGTCGAGATCCCAGAGTTTTTTCCATTGTCAAAGTAATTTATTGTTTTTAAATGTTTTCAAAGTTCCCTAGCTCTGCCCAAGGCTATGGGAGTATTTTGTAGGGCCCCTTCTCATTTTTAAAGTTATTATCAATGAAGGCATTTTGTTAAACTCTTATTTTGATCATTTACTGTTTTTCTCTCTTTTCACTTTTAAAAGAAGATGGCAATCTTTCAAAACCAATAAAAAAGCTTTTCCTCTTGCATTTCTCTATTTTCCACTTTTAATAAAAGCAAATCATTATCATATGCAGAATAAATGAAAACCCTGTTGAATCCAATGACTCTACATTCTCTCCTAACTTTGATTCGCCCATCTACCAAGCGGAAAATGAAAGTGAGGAAGATTGTGACATTCCCGAAGAACTGGCAAGATTAGTTGAGTATGAGCACACAGAGCTCCAGCCACATAAGGAGCAGGTAGAGACCATCAATCTTGGCACTGATGAAGATAAGAAGGAAGTCAAGATTGGTACAACACTTGGGGCAGACATCAGAGAAAGATTGGTCAAGCTTCTCAGAGAGTATGTAGATGTGTTTGCATGGTCGTATCAAGATATGCCCGGGTTAGACACAGACATAGTGGTCCACAAGTTACCTCTTCGACCAGATTGTCCTCCTGTAAAGCAAAAGCTTCGAAGAACAAGACCAGACATGGCTCTGAAGATTCGAGAAGAGGTCAAAAGGCAGTTTGATGCTGGATTCCTCGCGGTTGCGAAGTACCCTGAGTGGGTAGCTAATATTGTGCCAGTCCCTAAAAAAAGATGGCAAAGTCAGAATGTGTGTGGATTATAGGGATTTGAACAAAGCCAGTCCGAAGGACGATTTCCCTCTTCCGCATATTGATACTTTGGTTGACAACACTGCTAAGTTCGCTGTTTTTTCCTTCATGGATGGGTTTTCAGGATACAACCAGATCAAAATGGATCCTGACGATATGGAAAAGACTACGTTCATCACACCATGGGGCACTTATTGTTACAAAGTTATGCCATTTGGTCTCAGAAATGCAGGAGCCACTTATCAGAGAGCAATGGTCACCCTTTTCCATGATATGATGCATAAAGAGATAGAAGTTTATGTGGATGATATGATTGCCAAATCACAGAGTGAGGAGGATCATTTGAATCATCTCTTGAAGTTATTTGAGCGTCTCAGAAAGTTCCAACTGCGTCTGAATCCAGCTAAGTGTACTTTTGGTGTCCGATCAGGAAAGTTACTTGGTTTTATTGTTAGTCAGCAAGGAATTGAAGTAGATCCAGATAAGGTCAGGGCAATTCAAGAGATGCCAGCTCCCAAAACAGAAAAGCAAGTCAGAGGTTTCCTCGGAAGATTGAACTACATCTCCAGATTCATCTCCAACATGACCGCTACTTGTGAGCCTTTATTCAAGTTACTCCGGAAGAATCAAGCAATTGAGTAGAGTCCTGATTGTCAATTGGCATTTGAGAAGATTAAGGTTTATCTGCAAGAACCTCCTATCTTGATCCCACCTACTCCAGGGAAGCCTCTTTTCATGTATCTCACTGTGCTCGAGGGATCTATGGGTTGCGTATTAGGCCAACAAGACGAAACTGGTCGTAAGGAGCACGCCATTTATTACTTAAGCAAGAAGTTCACAGACTGTGAGAGCAGATACTCACTTTTAGAGAAGACTTGCTGTGCTTTGGCATGGGCGGCCAGACGTCTCAGGCAGTACATGATTTGTCACACTACTTTGTTGATCTCGAAAATGGATCCAATAAAGTACATCTTTGAGAAGCCCGCTTTGACTGGAAGACTCGCCCGTTGGCACATGTTGTTATCCGAATATGATATCCAGTATGTAACCCAGAAGTCTATTAAGGGCAGTGTTTTATCTGAATACCTTGCTGATCATCCTGTCGAAGACTATGAACCTTTGAAATTCGATTTCCCGGATGAAGACATTATGTTGATAAAGGACTGTGAAGTTCCAGATCCAGATGAAGGCCCCGAGCCAGGGTCCCGTTGGAAGATGATGTTTGATGGTTCCTCTAACTACATGGGGCATGGTGTAGGAGTTGTCTTGATGAACCCCGATGGCGGTTATACTCCCTTCACGGCTAGATTGTGTTTTGAATGTACAAACAACATTGCTGAGTACGAAGCGTGTGTCTTGGGTATCGAAGCTGCAATCGATACTAGAATCAAGATTCTGGATGTGTATGGAGACTCAGCTTTGGTAATCTACCAAGTTAAAGGTGAATGGGAGACTCGTGACGAGAAGTTGATCCCTTACCGTGCCCACATTGTGGAATTGATCAAATACTTTGATGAAGTCACTTTCCATCATGTTCCAAGGGCAGAGAATCAAATAGCAGACGCCTTGGCTATGTTGGCATCTATGTTTCAAGTCAGATTTCTTAATGAAGCTCCACTCATTACAATCGAACGAAGAACTGCACCAGCCTACTGTCTACTGGTCGAAGAAGAAACTGATGAGAAACCGTGGTTCTATGACATCAAGAATTATTTGCAGAATCAAGTGTACCCAGCTGACGCAACAAATCTAGACAAGAAGACTTTAAGGAGATTGGCGTCCAAGTTTTTCCTCAGCAACAATGTGCTTTACAAGAGAAATCATGATATGGTTCTGCTCAGGTGTGTGGACAAGCGCGAAGCAAACTTATTGATCAGGGAAATCCATGAAGGATCATTTGGAACACATGCCAATGGACATGCCATGTCCCGGAAGATTTTGAGAGCTGGATACTTCTGGTTGACCATGGAATCAGATTGTTTCAAGTATGCCAGGAAGTGTCATAAATGCCAGATTTATGCCGACAAGGTGCACGTACCTCCAACACTTTTGAATGTTCTGTCATCGCCCTGGCCTTTCTCAATGTGGGGCATTGACATGATAGGGGCAATTGAGCCCAAAGCTTCCAACGGTCATCGGTTTATCTTGGTCGCAATCGATTATTTCACCAAATGGGTAGAAGCAGTTTCCTACGCCAATGTGACAAAGCAAGTGGTTGCCCGTTTCATCAAGAACCAAATTATCTGCCGTTATGGAATCCCAAGCCGAATCATCACAGATAATGGGACCAATTTGAACAACAAAACAATGAAGGAGCTGTGTGAGACATTCAAGATTGAACATCATAACTCTTCTCCGTATCGTCCGAAGATGAATGGAGCTGTTGAGGCTGCAAACAAGAACATCAAAAAGATTCTGCAGAAGATGGTAAAAACTTACAAAGATTGGCACGAGGTGTTTCCATATGCTTTACACGGATACAGAACATCAGTTCGCACTTCAACAGGGGCAACCCCTTTCTCTCTGGTGTATGGGATGGATGCAGTACTCCCTATTGAAGTAGAGATACCATCTTTGAGAATCTTGATGGAAACCAAACTGGAGGAAGATGAGTGGGTCCAGAGCAGATACGACCAGCTGAACCTCATTGATGAGAAGAGAATGACCGCCATGTGCCATGGCCAGATGTACCAGAAGCGCATCAAGAGAGCATTTGACAAGAAAGTCCGTATCCGAGAATTCAAAGAAGGAGATCTTGTACTCAAGAAAATCTTGCCAGTCCACAAAGACGTGCGTGGAAAATGGAGTCCTAACTATGAAGGCCCGTATGTTGTGAAGATGGCATTCTCCGGAGGTTCCTTAATCCTTACAACTATGGATGGTGAACAGCTGAAGCACCCGGTGAATTCTGATGCAGTCAAAAAATATTATGCCTAAATAAAACCCGATAGGTCGAAAACCAGAAATGGCTACCTATGCAAAAATGGGTATCCCGGTGGATCAAAACCTATGAAGGAGATCCAGGCAAAAGTTAGGGATAAAAATGAAAAATAAGAGCTCGCTAAGTTGAAAACCCGAAAGGGCGGCTTAGGCAAAAAAGAGCGTCCCGGTGGATTGAAAACCCGAAAGGGCGGTCCAGGCAAAAGTTAGGGACAAAGGCATTTGACTGTATCAGATGGTGTTTACCATTACTGAAGAATCATACTGGAAGATCGATCCATTTGCTTTTGTCAGAAGCGAGGTGTCGGGTGTAGAACCTCAAATTTGCCCTCTTCATTTTAAGCATCATAATACACCATTTGCATCATAAGCATATCATATATATATCATTATAGCATAGGAAAATAAAGCATGACAAGCATCAAGCCCTAGCATGAGGCATATGGCCATCTGGGGAGGTGTTGAAGGCCATCTAAGCCAAGACAAGGGTTCCAATGGATTTGTGGGAGGCCTATGATGAGTCTAGACTCCTTTGGCAAGGCCAAGATCACTTGCAAAAGCTCAGAAGATTGCTTAATCATCACAAGTTTCAAGACAATGCAAGGGTCCTAAGCAGTGCAACCAAATTAGGGTTTTGGCTTCAAGAGCCTTAACCTCATAATTTTGGCCAACTCTTTTGGGCAATGTTTTCTATATGATAAGAGGTTCCTACATGTCAATTTTCATGGAAAAATTCCAAGTGGAAGTCAGTCATTGCCTCAGTTACTTGCAGATGAAGCAGAAAGTCAATTGGGCCCAGAAAAAGTCAACTGTGTCATTCCAAGGGGTCTAACCCAATTTTTTTGGCCAAATGAGGTCTATTCAATGTTATAAGATGTTGGGTGATCTTAAAGTACAAGAATTTTGGTGGTTTGAGGGGTTTTGGCAAAAGTGCACAAAGTTGGTCATGGAAAAGTTAATATTTTTGGCTATTTTGACCTTAAACTTCACAAGGCCTTAACTTGATCAAAAAATCTTCAAATGGACCCAACCCAAACATGAAAGTTGGAGAGTAAGGGCTGCCATTTTTAAAAAGTACAAGTACATTTTCATGGGATTTATGGTTTGAGAGATATGGCCCCCGAAAATTTAGGTATTTTAGGGCAAATTTCCAAGTTTCAAGGCCAAGCCATTTGCACAAAGGCTCAAAAATGGATAGTTTGCTATGCTATGGCCAAAGTAAGTTTACACAACCAAAATGCATCCCATTTAGGTCATTTGGCTCAAATAAAAGTGAAAAAATTCATGCACATGAAAAAGTTCCATAAAACTTGCATTTTACCCTTGAATTTGCACAAAGCATGGCAATGGTGTGATAGCTTACATCCAAGGGCTGAAGTTGTTTGCTGGGAATCATTGGTGGGATGGTGAATGCACATGCAAGAGAGGCCAGCAAATCATGAGCTTGGCATGCTTATGGCACACTTGGGCCAAAATTGCATTTTCACAAAAATCAGCCCTCTCTCACGTGCATTTGTTCTAACCCTTTTGCATTGCCATATATATTCCATAACAATCAGAATTAGGGTTAGAGGCAGCCAGATTACACACTCATTCTCTCATTCTCATCTTTTATGCAAAATTGCTTATTCTCCACAAACTCTTGCTACAAGAATCCATTCACAAAACTCTTGCTGGATTCTTAATCCTCATCACTCATAGATCATTTCCATACCATTTGTTTGGATTATTCTTCAAGAATCATCCATTTCTCATTTCTTGTGCACATTTGCATTTTGTGCCATAACTTTTGATCTAGGCAAGCTTTCTTCAATCCAAGACCACATTCATACTCCTCTCATCTCAAGGATCATTAAGCACCCATGGATCTAGATTTATAGTGAAGTTTGTTCAAGTGGCCATTTGAGAAGCTTTGAAGCACAAGGAAGCACATTGCTGGATTTACAAGTTTGCAAAGCCTTAGATGCATTTATTTTGCATCTAAGGGGATAAGGAGATCATTTGCCATCACTTTATACCATTCTTGACTTCAAATTTGGAACACCACCTTAGGTATGCTCAAATTTCGAATCTCATAGAAATGTATTTGGTTGTGTGTTTTAGAATCCTCATGTTGTGGTGGTTACAATGCTCTTTGTAGTTTGTGAAATGGTTGAGTATTGACAAAGTTATGGTGATTTAAAGTTTCATGGACAATTTTATTTTCATTCATATCTTGAGTTTCTTTGAGTTTTAATCCAATCCAAGCATGTATTTGTGTTTAGTGATGTTAGATTATGTATTCTGGAGAGTTTCATGGCCGGCCGTGGCTTGGTTTGAGATTTCATGAAGTTAGGGTTAGGGTTTGGTTCATTAATGGTGGTTAGAGTTTAGGGTTTCTTCATGAAGAAGAAGGTTCAGCCCCCCAGCGCTATCCACACCCCCCACGCAAGGCCCATGCTGTTTTTTTGAACTAACGTGTTTACTTCTTGCACCCCCTTGGCCCATTAGCTTTATTTTTATTCTTTTTCTTTACCAATTTTATTCCATTTGCTTTTGATCCATTTTAAATACTTCCTTAACTCTAAAAAATCCAAAAAAAATTCATATGCACTCCTTGATTCATCTAGTTTTTTATCATAATTTTTCCAGATTTTTATTTTCATCCCACGTGGCCAAATAAATTCAACATTGAGCATTGTTTTCTTGTGGACTCTCATAGACCAATCTGCCTTGTCCAATTTCTATTTTTCTCATCCTTTAAGCTATGAACCCCATTCTTTTTGCATTCAAATCCTAAGACACTCTACTATCTTCATGATTTATCTTGGATTTTTCACAAATTTCCTTGCTGGACTTTGCTTGAGTTACTTGTGCCTTAATTTTCAAAACCCTAAATGGTGATACCTTGCATCCTTGAGCTTCATTGACCTAGTTTGGTGCTGTATTTTTGAAAACCCTTTTGGACTCTCATTTCTTTGTGTTTGGAGAGTACTTTGCTGGTTGGGTAGATTTTTTAGGTGCTTGGATCTTTTTCTTGGGTATTTTCTTCCTCACCTTGCCTTGTTTTGCATACTTTGAGTCTTATAGTCTCTTTTAAGTTTAGAAGGGAACTTGTGCCAACTTCTCCTCATCTTTTGGGGTCCTTTAGAGGTCTAGGGTTGTTCCTGGTCTTAGGATAGGGTTTGAGTCTCCTTGAGTCTTGGTGTTGGGTCTCTTTTATGTGCTTTATTTCTTTAAGTGTTATGCATGCCTTCTTTGCACTTGTTTCACTTCCAATCATCTCAATATGATCTTGTGTTGCTTTGCTTATCATCTTGTGAACTCTTTGCCATGCCTATATGATTGTGTAGCTTCTGACTTGTTGGTTCATGCCTTGGTTTTATGTTGTTACACTAACCTTGCAGGGGCTATGGTAAGTTTGAGATGTGGGAATTGAGTTCCACATCTCCATTTCTCATCTCTTCTCATTTTGTTTATATGGACTAACATCTTCTTGTTGGGCTTAGGCCTTTCTCATCTCTCCTTTTATCTTCTTCTTCTTCTCTTGAGATCCTTTTAGGTTAGAAAGACCTCACAAACCCTAGGAACTCCATGCATGCTAACTTAGGATAGAAACTTTCCCCCAAGTTTTTTTTTCCTTTTTTGCTCCTTTGGTTCTCTTTCTCTTCTCATCTTCAAACTTAATTTTAATTCACTTAATAAAGGTTGAGTGCTTTCATGTGACATGAGACTTTGCTATGAGATGCTTGCACGCGTTCCATTTCGGGACGAGGTGTGAGTCATCACTCGTGGTAGATAGGTCTTAGCATGAGTACCTCACAAAGAAAAATTAAAAGACATTTCTTAACCAAAAACCACAAAAATACTTAATAATGGTAATAGGCCAGTGTGCTTAAGCCTTCACCTGTGGGACTAGCTTTGGGGATTTCCTCCATAGATAGGTGTGCCTCTTGCGCATTCCATTTCGGGATGATGTGAGACGTACACATCCCATTGAGTAAGACTTAGGTACACTCACCTATGCAAATTTTCACTCATAAAAGCTTCTAAAAAACACTGAACAAACTATAAGCGTCTTTCCTTCGGGAATTCTTTTCTCACCTCATTCGCTCCGTACGCGAACTTGCTCCTACTTGTCACTTTGCAAGACGGTAACGCACTCGTCGTCCGAGCCTGCAACACCTGAGCATTGACATAGGCAGTTCAAGCCTTTAATTCACAAGCAATTTCCTTTTAGTACCCCTAGTTAGGGGAACTACGGCGTCTCTGATCCTCATTATCCTGATGAGGTACGTAGGCAGCGGGGTAGGGCCCGTTCGAGCACAATCTTTATTTTCCCTACATTTTTCCTTTGTTTTCTTATTTCAGTTCTTTTCTCAGTTTCTTTTCCAGTTCCAGTTTCTTTTTCATTTCTTTGCCACAACTTTCATATCCTCACCCTTTGAAACAGTTTCTTTGCAAGCGTGGATCCCGTCGGGTACGGCGGACGATCTGGGTGCTAATACCTTCCCAGGTCGTAACCGACTCCCGAACTCAGTTTCTTTGGTTCGTAGGACCTGTGTCCTTCGTTTTCTTTTCTTCTGGTTTGTGCAGCATTACCATTCCCTTTCTTTTGGGATAAAAATGCCTGGCTGGCGACTCTATTCTTTTTCCGCGCCACTTTCGCGTTTGTACCAGGATGGAAATCCGGGGAGCGACAGCTTGGCGACTCTGCTGGGGATTCGAACCCAGAATCTCTGGTTCCCCTGTGAGTCTCTCCTAGCGCTTGTGTGTTTCTATTTCATTGGGTGATGTTTGTTTGTTGTGGCTTGTTGTATTTTATTGTTGTTTATTTACAGCTTTATTTACAGCTTTATTTACAGTTTTCAGTATTTATTTTCCGCATCATATATCATACTGGACTGTCTGGACTGGTTTTCTGTTTGGTGGGCTCGGGTGATACTGTTTCTGAGAGATAAGCCAAGTACCCGGCTTGAGTGCACCCTAGGATTAGAGTGGACATATTGTACTCACATGTGGCATGATGAGTGGCAGTGTGTTTCACGCCCAGATTGCGACCGTCTTGGAAATATCTTGTGTGGGGATTTCCTCCACTTCGGGATAGGACCTTGATAGTTATGTACATCTGGGGACCGATCATTGAGAACCTTTGTGGAAACAACCCTCTCCAGTGGTGGCAGTGGCAGACCACATTTTGTGGCAAACCCATTCGCACCCGAGGGTCCACTGGGGACTCGCATAGGATGGCCTGGTTCTCTTATAGGAACTCAGTCAAAGCATCTGGTCGTATGACATTAGTACTGTATCCTACGGGCTGAATGTACTATTGTTTCTCGATTTCAGCGCTCGAAGCTGGGGACTTATAAGGGATGCTTGTTTTCCCGGACTCAGCTGAGGCCTCCCTGCGTAGTACATAATGCCTAACCGTTTCCCTGATTTGGTCATGAGCCATTTCTCGGAAATGGTGAAAGTATTATTGCTATTCGGCTTTGAGAGTCCGTGATGTTTGACCCGGAGCACACCTGTGAGATTGGGGATGGGTTTACAGGTTTGCAGGGACCCTTGACCTCATCATACCCTTGTTACCAGTGCAGTTCATATTATGATACAGTTCCGGAGATCTAGTTTTCTTGTTCTGGTATTCTTGATACTGTGGTCTTGAGATCTTCTTCAGAGAGTTGTGATTATCAGAGAGTGTGACTCAGTGGACTTTTAGTTTGTCAAGTTATTCAGAGGGGCCTTTGTCAGTGTCCAGATTCCAGACAGTCTCAGATGGCCATGTGTCTTTGCATTTGCATCTGCATTGCATCATTGCATCATTAATCATTGTTTTTGTTTTCATTCAGGTTCATTTCTCTGCTTCCGGTTCCGGTATTCTCTTTAAAGATGGAAGATCCTCGCAAGCAGAATATTCATTTCAAGTTCTTTGATATCAAGGTTGGTTTGTTGAAAAAGATGATAAAGCTGATTACACCCAACCAGGTAGAGAGATTCAGAAAAGCTTATGGGAGTATTCTTGATGTGGTGATAGAGCTGGATCCTTCAGAGAGGAGTGCCATTCATACATTGCTTCAGTATTATGATTCACAGCTTCGTTGCTTCACCTTTCCTGATTTTCAGTTGGGCCCTATGCTGGAGGAGTATGCTTTGATCCTGGGTGTACCGGTTCGAGATCAGGTTCCTTTCAATTCTGAGATGAGTAGACCTGCACCCGAGGCTATTGCTGAGGCTCTTTATTTGAGTCCTTCTACTGTGAAGTCTTTGACCATTATCAAAGGAGGAGTGTCCGGGTTTTCTTTGGAGGCTCTGGTGAAGAAAGCAGGAGAATTGGCTGTTGAAGAGGAATGGGATGTTGTGTGTGCCATCTTGGCTCTGTCTATCTATGGCATCATTTTGTTTGCTGATATGGAGAAGTTCATAGATATAAACGCCATACATCTCTTTTTGCTGAAGAATCCAGTGCCTACCTTACTCGGGGATTTGTATTACTCAGTTCATTACAAAACTGAGAAGAAGAGGGGAGGTTTGGTCCGTTGTTGCGCTCCGTTATTTCACATGTGGTTCATGCGGCACTTGCCTAGTACGGGAGTGTTTAGTGACCATAGTTTGATATGGGCTCAGAAGCTGGAAAAGTTGCTAGCTAAAGATGTTAGATGGTTCACTCAAAGGCTGCAAGGTGCACGTTTCATCACTAGCTGCGGGAGTTATCATAGTGTGCCTTTGTTGGGAATAACTGGAGGGATTAATTACAATCCAATCCTGTTAAGAAGACAATTGGGATACGCTTTGAGAGAGGTGCCTGAAGATTTGAAACTGACCCCTATTTTCTACTTCTCAGTGAAAGATAATATGCCCTTAGTGAGGAAGGTTGCGGGAGCTTGGAAGTGCATTAAGGGAGAAGGGATAGCTAGCTTTGGGAAGTGTAACAATCAGACATTCCCAGAGTACGAAGCTTGGTTGAAAGACAGAGCTAGAAGAGTTTTGTTACCATTTTCAACACCAGTTCCCCCAGTTGCTGAGTCCATTGATACTGTGCCTCTAGAGGAATTCAAGAAGTTGGAAGCCCAGCTACATGCAGTTAGAGTTGAAAATACTGAGATGGTAAGCCTGTATCACCAAGCCAACAGGGCCAAGGTTGAAGCTGAAGAGAA
This sequence comes from Lathyrus aphaca, assembly GCA_963966055.1. NCBI lineage: Eukaryota > Viridiplantae > Streptophyta > Magnoliopsida > Fabales > Fabaceae > Lathyrus > Lathyrus aphaca. Next base: position 558,323,716 of record OZ014524.1, on the reverse strand, counting down.
GTTGCTGAAGATACAAACGACTTTAGAGGCTAAGGAGAAGGACTTTGCAGGTAGAGAAGCACATTTCCGCAGATTGGGGATGATGGAAGCCCAAAGAGAAGTTGAGCGCAAGAAGAAGTCAAAGATCCTCAGAGATGCTCGTCAGTCTATTGTCTGGTTAAAGGGACAGAGAGAGCAAGAGCTGAAGCAATATAAAGAAAAAGAAGAGTTCTTTGAAACCCAGATGACTTACAAAAAGGAAGAGGTGGAGCAAGTCCACAAAATTCGCAGAGAAAAGACTCAGCAACTCGCAGACAGTCAACAAGCCCTCGAAGCAGCACTTAAAGAGATTGAAGACCTAAAGTTGATGGCGGGAGTCAAGAAGGTAAGATCTGATGGGGGGTTTAGTGATGGAGCTTCAGGGTCCTTAGGCGTTGGTTCTGCTTCTTAGTTTACTTTTCTTGTATCTGGATTACCTACAGGCATGTTGTAGGAGTCCTAGTTGGTTGTTTCTCCTTTGTAAAGACTTGTACCCTACGGGGAATTCTGTGTTATTTGCCTGATAGGTTGATTTATGTTATGGTTTTTTCCATTATTTCTTGGTTCGCTTGCTGTTGTGGTTTGAATGTGGTCTCTCGCGAAGGTTCCTGGAAGTCGAGGATCAGTGCCCATCTGGTTTTCTTTGCTGAAATACCGGGACCGGGGCATAAATGACTTGTGATTGGAAACATAAACAACTGCATTGCATCCATATAACCTGTTTGTTGTTTTGCAGGTAGTGTCTCGGTTACTAACGTGTTTTGTGTTTCAGGCACTATAGCTCCTCGAAAAGTTCGGGGGCAACCAACAGTACACAGATATCCAACCAAGATTAACAGAGAGCGAGTCATGGACCAGTTACAAGCAGACTTGACAGATTTGAGACAAAGGATGGATAATTTTATGACACTAATGGTCGGCATGGGGCAGACCCAAGAGCGCCTGCGGGAGATGGTTGAGAATCAGAATAGGAACACTGCGGCTGCTGCTACTGTTGACAATCGTACCGGTGCGGACGCACGTCAGGTCGAACCTCCTGTTACACAGCCAGGAATGACAATAATCAACGATGGGTTACACAACATTCAGGTAGACCATCAAGACGACCAGTTCACTCTGCTTGATGAGGCTGAAGGTCAAGGAGCAGAGATGAACAAGAGGTTTGAAGAGATGGCTGAGCAAATCAAGGCTATTCAGTCTCAAAGTTCTTTGGGATTCGACATAACAGACTTGGGCTTGGTTCCGGGAGTCAGGATTCCGTATAAGTTCAAAGTTCCTACCTTCGAGAAGTATGACGGCACTACTTGCCCGAAGACCCATCTGCAATCGTTTGTCGGGAGGATTGCCGCTCATACAGATGATGAGAAACTTTGGATGTATTATTTTCAGGATAGCTTGGTGGGAGCTTCTCTTGAATGGTACATGAAGCTCAATAGGGTCAATATCAAGAGCTGGAAGGGTTTAGCCGAGGCCTTTGTGAGGCAGTATCAATATAACATGGACATGGCTCCGAAGCGCACGCAGTTGCAACACATGACCCAGGCGGCAAAAGAAAGTTTCAAAGAATATGCCCAGAGGTGGCGCCAGTTAGCTGCCAGGGTGCAACCACCTCTCTTAGAGGATGAAATGGCCGACATGTTTATGGGCACTCTCCAAGGTGTTTTTCTAGAGAGGTTGGCATCTAGCTCGGCCACCAAGTTCAATGATATAGTGATTGCTGGAGAGAGAGTTGAGACTCTATTAAAGACAGGGAAGATTCAAGACCCTAATACTGCTGGTAGCTCTGGGGGAGCGAGGAAAGCCTTTGGCGGACCTCCTAGAAGAAGAGAAGGGGAAGCTAACGCAGTATATGGCCGAGGAAGAGGCAGAGGTTATAGACGAGAATATAATCAGATAGCTGCAGTCACGATTCCCACTACACCAATTCAACCAGCTCAACAGGCTCTACAACAGCCTCAGCAACAACAGCAGCGCAACTATCAACAGAGACCGTATCAGCAGAGGCAGCCACGCCAAGCTGATAGGGTTTTTGATGTGATCCCAATGACATACACAGCTTTACTCCAGAGATTGTTGGAATTGAACTTAATTCAACTGAGGACCTTGGCTCCACCTACTGGAACTCTTCCTCCAGGTTACGACGCCAATGTTCGGTGCGCTTTCCATTCTGGGGCACCCGGGCACTCAACAGAGAAGTGCAGGGCTTTGCACTATAAAGTTCAAGATTTGATCGACTCCAAGGCAATCAATTTCGCGCCGCCTCCGAATGTCACGAATAACCCTATCCCTAATCATGGGGGAGCCAAGGTTAATGCTATTGAGATGGAGGAGAGGTTGAACTTGGTGGAGAAGGTTGAAGAAGTGGAGACCTCCTTGTTGCTGGTTAAGGAAAGATTGGTGAAGGGTCAGGTTTTCCCGGGTTGTGGGCTTGATTGCGAAGACTGTGTTGAGTCGAGGAATGGTTGTGACAGATTGAAGACTGGTTTACAGAGACTGATGGATGATGGGCTGTTACAGTTCGACAGGGTCGATAAGAGGACTGATGAAGTGTCAACAGTGACCATATACTATGATCCTGCTGAAATGCCAGCGCAAAGAGAGCCGGTTACTATTTATGTCCCGGAAGTAAGTCCCGTCACCATCATGGTGCCTGGACCTATTCCGTATTCAGATGAGAAGGCTATTCCGTGGCATTACGGATCAGAAGTGTATGTCGGAGGACAGAAAGTGGAAAATAAGACAGTAACCATGGACCCAGCTGTGGTGAATGTTGGGGGAAGTGGAGGTTTCACGAGGAGTGGTCGCTTATTCGCTCCCCAGACTTTGAGAGGAGACACTGATGCTGAGGCTTCTGCTAAAGCCAAAGGGAAACAAATAACAACTGACGATAATGCCACTCCCGCTACTGGTCAAAGTACTTTCGAGAAGGAAATGGAGGAGTTCATGAGGATTATTAAGAGGAGCGACTACAAGGTAGTCGAGCAGCTAAATCAAACTCCCTCCAAAATCTCTATCTTGTCACTGCTGATGTGCTCACCAGCTCATAGAGAAGCCCTTCTGAAGGTGTTGCAGATGGCGTATGTTCCTCAGGAGATTACCGTGAATCAGTTAGAAGCTGTGGTGGGAAGTGTAAATGCGAGCCATGGTCTGGGCTTTACTGATAGGGACCTTACTACTGAAGGGAGGAATCATAACAAGGCTCTCCACATCACAATTGAATGCAAAGGGGCTGTGCTGTCTCATGTCCTGGTTGATACTGGGTCATCTCTTAATGTCTTGCCGAAGAAGGCGTTAATGAAACTCAATGTGGAAGGGGTTGTTTTGAGGCCAAGTGATTTGGTGGTGAAGGCGTTCGACGGTTCTCGGAGGTCTGTCTTTGGGGAGGTTGAGTTGTCAATCAAGGTTGGGTCGCAAGTGTTTAAGAGCACGTTCTACGTGATGGACATCCAACCTGCTTATAGCTGTCTACTTGGTCGACCATGGATTCATGCCGCAGGGGCTGTGACGTCAACTTTGCACTAGAAGCTCAAGTACGTAGCGGATGGTCAAGTTGTGACTGTGTGCGGTGAAGAGGACATATTTGTGAGCCATCTATCTACATTCAAATATGTGGAGATGGATGGTGAAATTCATGAAACTCTGTGTCAGGCATTTGAAGCAGTGAATGTTAGTTCCTTGTCTCCTCTGAGTAGGGCTGAAGATAAAGAAGGTACGTCTATTACCTCCTACAAGCAGGCCAAGGAGGTTGTGCAATCAGGCAGTGCCCATGGCTGGGGCAGACTGTTGGAGCTGGAAAAGAAGGAAGACAAGTTTGGGCTTGGGTATCAGCCTGATGGGCTCGTCCGTTCATCAGACAACAAGACCATTACCTTTACTAGTGCTGGGTTATTGGACCGCAATCATATCTGTGCTACCAGTGAAGACGGAGATAGCGAGTTCGATCTAGATAATTGGATCCGCCCGTGTGCACCAGGAGAGGAGCTGCCCAATTGGTCTACGGAAGACATCGTCGAAGTCACCTGGATCACAAAGTAATTGTTATTTGTCTTTTTTTTCTACATACTGCATGTCAAATCCTGTACTCTGCCCAAGGTACAAGGATCCATTGTATGGGCCTCCATGTTTTGAAAGCATTTATTTGTCATAAATAAAGGACATTTTTCAATCAAATCGTTCCTTTTCTTTCAATTTTAATTTTTGCACAAATAAAGAAAATGGCAATGTGTTTTTCTTTCTTGCTTTTGGTGTGTGTTTTCTCTAAACAGATTCTGAATGAGCACATCACTTGTGCAGTGTCGATCAACCGGATTCCATTGACAACTCTCCTGCTATGACTGAGCATAACTTCGACAATCCAATCTACCAAGCTGATGAAGAGGTTGAGGAAGGTTACGAACTCCCTGAAGAACTGGTCAGGTTGTTGAAGCAAGAGGAAAGAGTTATTCAGCCTCATCAGGAGGAAATCGAGGTTATCAACATCGGCACAGAAGAGGTTAAGAAGGAAATCAAGATAGGTGCCAGCTTGCAGACTGAAGTTAAGAAGGGGTTGATTGAAATGTTGCGTGAATACGTTGACATCTTTGCCTGGTCATATCAGGACATGCCAGGGTTGGATACAGACATAGTTGTGCATCGACTACCGTTAAAAGAAAACGGTCCTCCTGTTAAGCAAAAACTGAGAAGAACTCGCCCTGACATGGCGATGAAGATCAAAGAGGAGGTACAGAAACAGTGGGACGCCGGGTTCCTTGCCGTGACCAGTTACCCACCTTGGGTAGCCAATATTGTTCCAGTGCCAAAGAAAGATGGCAAGGTGAGGATGTGTGTAGATTACCGGGACCTGAACAGAGCCAACCCAAAAGATGATTTCCCTTTACCTCACATTGATGTATTGGTCGACAATACGGCTCAGTTCTCGGTGTTCTCCTTCATGGATGGATTTTCAGGATACAATCAGATCAAAATGTCACCTGAAGACATGGAGAAGACAACTTTCATCACACCCTGGGGCACATTCTGTTATAAGGTGATGCCATTCGGACTGAAGAATGCTGGTGCCACTTATCAACGGGCTATGGTAACATTATTCCATGACATGATCCACAAAGAAATTGAATGTTATGTGGATGACATGATTGCCAAGTCCCTCACAGAAGAAGACCACCTGGTAAATCTGTTGAAGTTATTCAAGCGTCTGAGGAAGTACCAATTGAAGCTAAACCCCAACAAATGCACATTCGGGGTACGATCTGGTAAGCTGCTGGGATTTATTGTAAGTGAGAAAGGGATTGAAGTTGACCCTGACAAAGTTAAAGCCATTCAAGAAATGCCTGCACCAAAAACTGAGAAAGAAGTTCGAGGGTTCCTAGGAAGATTGAACTACATTTCAAGGTTCATATCTCATCTTACAGCAACCTGCGAGCCCTTGTTCAAGCTATTAAGAAAAGAACAAACGGTCAGGTGGAATGAAGACTGTCAGAGGGCTTTTGACAAAATTAAGGAATACTTACAGGAGCCTCCGATCCTTATGCCTCCAGTTGGAGGAAGACCTCTGATCATGTACTTGACAGTATTAGAAAAGTCAATGGGGTGTGTGTTGGGCCAGCATGACGAGTCTGGTCGAAAAGAGTATGCAATATACTACCTAAGCAAAAAGTTTACCGACTGTGAACAACGTTATTCACTGCTCGAGAAAACTTGTTGTGCTTTAGCGTGGGCTGCTCGCCGACTAAGGCAGTATATGTTGACCCACACCACCTTGTTGATCTCCAAGATGGATCCAGTCAAGTATATATTTGAGAAACCAGCACTTACCGGACGGGTTGCGAGATGGCAAATGATTCTCACAGAATATGACATTCAGTACATATCCCAAAAAGCTATCAAAGGCAGTGTATTGTCTGATTATCTAGCTGAGCAACCCATTGATGATTACCAGCCTATGAGATTTGACTTCCCTGATGAAGACATCATGTTCATAAAAGCAAAAGATCATGAAGAGCCTATTCATACTGAAGGGCCTGACCCAGAAGAAGAATGGACTATGATGTTTGATGGGGCTGTTAATATGAATGGTCGTGGTGTTGGTGCAGTACTCATTACACCTAAGGGAGTTCACATGCCTTTCTTGGCAAAACTCACCTTTAACTGCACTAACAATGAAGCTGAATACGAAGCTTGCATTATGGGTCTTGAGGAAGCCATTGACCTCAGGATCAAGACTTTGACTGTGTTCGGAGATTCAGCTCTGGTAATTAATCAAACCAACGGCAAATGGTACACGCACCAAGATCATCTGATACCTTATCGGGACTACACAAGGAGGTTGTTGACTTTCTTCACAACAGTCAAGCTTGAGTATATCCCTCGAGACGAAAATCAGTTTGCAGATGCTCTGGCTACCATTTCATCCATGATCAAAGTGCAAGCTGCCAACTTTGTGCCTCAAATTGCAGTATCCAGACTGGACAGGCCAGCATATGTGTGCTCAGCAGACATTGTCAAAGATGATAAGCCTTGGTTCCATGACATCAAATGCTTCTTGGAGGATCAAACATACCCACCTGGGGCATCTTCCAATGATAAGAAGACATTAAGAAGGCTAGCTGGTAGTTTCTTCCTAAACACTAATGGTTCCCTGTATAAGAGAAACTTCGATATGATACTTCTCAGATGCGTTGATAGGGCGGAAGCAAACTTGCTGATGCACGAGGTGCATGAAGGATCCTTTGGTACCCATGCTGGAGGGCATGCAATGGCTAAAAAGTTGCTAAGATCAGGCTATTACTGGATCACCATGGATGCAGACTGTTGTGCCTATGCCAGAAAATGTCATAAATGCCAGATTTATGCAGATAAAGTGCATGTGCCTCCAAATCCTCTGAATGTGATGTCTTCACCCTGGCCCTTTGCCATGTGGGGCATTGATATGATTGGCAAGATTGAACCAACGGCGTCAAACGGACATCGTTTCATCTTGGTCACGATTGATTATTTCACCAAATGGGTAGAAGCTGCGTCTTATGCCAATGTTACTCGCCAGGTGGTAGCAAAATTCCTGAAAAGAGATATCATATGCAGATATGGAGTGCCCGAGCGAATCATTACCGATAATGGTTCTAATCTGAACAATAAGATGATGGCAGAACTGTGCCGGGACTTCAAAATCCAACATCACAATTCCTCTCCTTACCGACCAAAGATGAATGGTGCGGTAGAGGCAGCTAACAAGAATATCAAGAGGATTGTACAGAAAATGGTCATCACCTACAAATATTGGCATGAGATGCTACCGTTTGCGTTGCATGGGTACCGAACGTCAGTCAGGACGTCGACTGGGGCAACCCCCTTCTCTTTAGTCTACGGCATGGAGGCAGTCTTGCCTGTTGAAGTGGAAATCCCTTCACTGCGGGTGCTGATGGATGTCAAGCTTGATGAGGCTGAGTGGGTACGTGCTCGATACGATCAACTATGTCTAATTGAGGAAAAGAGATTAGCAGCTATCTGTCATAGCCAGCTTTATCAAAGGAGAATGAAGCGAGCCTTCGATCAGCGAGTACGTACTCTGGAGTACCAAGTAGGCGAGCTCGTACTCAAGAGGATCATTCCTCCCAGTTCAGATCACAGGGGCAAGTGGACCCCAAATTATGAAGGACCATTCATAGTGAAGAAAGTATTCTCAGGCGGAGCACTGATGCTCACCACTATGGATGGCGAAGACTTCCAATACCCTGTTAACTCGGACGCAGTTAAAAAATACTTCGCATAAGAGACCCGCTGGACACAAAAACAGAATTATGGTCCAGGAAAAAAAAGGGGCATCCCGGCGAGCTAAAAACAGAATAAAAGCTCGGGCAAAAATTAGGGAAAATTTAAAAAAATGTACACCCGCTGAGTTGAAAAGCCACATCGGACAACTCAGGCAAAAAAGGGTAACCCGGTGGATTGAAAACCCAAAAGGGCGATCCACGCAAAATCAGGGAATAAGCGAACAACTGCGCTCCGGTTTATCTGAACCACATCACCGCTTCAAATAGCTTGACCATATCAGAAGGGTAGAGATCAGCCCCCTCATTCTCTTCAGAAGGTCGAAGACGGAACGGAAAGTCTTGAGGATATGCCAGTCATAGCAGGAAGGAAACTCTTTGGAATACCGTGCCATTGCCATTAGGATAGTTTCTTTTCTCAATTTTACAGTAGTTACCTCTTTCCAGGTGGTTACTTCCTGATGTAAAATTTTGCCTATTCAGAGGCCAATCAATAAAAAGAATATTCAGTCAAACACCGTGTTATGTTTATTTTGTTTGCAAAAATGTCCTGAATTTTTGACAAATAACATTGCATGTGAAACATGTTGCTTTTCAAACTGATAAAAATGACATTGCAGAGACACTTAACATCGCTTTGAGTGTCAGGTGACGGCGGATGAATAGATCAGGCCGTACCAATCTTGGTGCATATGTGTGTATTCTGTTATTGCAGGATTTGCAGGTTATCACCGTATCCCCAAGCAACAGAGGGTTATTCTACAAGTAGAGGTATTTCCCTGGAAGAGCGCCTATTTACAAGTGACTTATTCTCAGCAGGTATCCGAACACCTGCCCTCCCCAGAGGTCGGGTCAATCCCCAGCAGGAGTTAGCAGAAGTCTCCCATCTTCAGTGGAGTTATCAGAAGTTTATTATCTACAACGGAATCGCTAGAAGTTCTCCTTACCCAACAGAGTTGCAGGTAACTTCATTTCCCCATAGAGTCATCGGGATTATCATTCCCAAGGGATTTCCCTAGAAGAGCAAGAAGAAATTCTCCCCAGTGGAGTCAGAGCAGGATGATCAGATCCTCAGCAGATGTTCAAAGCAGTTAAACGAAGTATACCTCATGCAGAGTCGTCTTTCTTCTAGTGAAAGCTTCTCCGGCAAGCATCAGGTTGCCAGCACTTCGTTTCCATCAGAGTTAAAAGCTTTGAGTCCCCAGCAGGTTGCCGGAATCTTCTCCCACAGGTCGCCAGGACTTCATTCCCCAGCCAAAGTGGAATTGTCTACTTCCCCAACACAATCAGCCTTTGTCTGTGTTAATACTTATTCAGTGTTTATTCGCACTCTTAGACACTTATTTGATGATTCAGTTTGCTCATTCGTAGTCTCCAGAAGAATTAGCACCTTGTGGTACTCGCCTGGGCACTTTCCCCAGTAGAGTCTATGTCTACTAGCACTCGCCTGTGCTCGCATCTTTATTTGATGCTCGTCCTCTTTCGGCACTCGTCCGTGCCTTTTCCTCAGCAGATTCCTCTTTATTTGAGGTACTCCTTAGCACTCGTCCGTGCTAGCATCTTTATTTGATGCTCATCCTCTTTCGGCACTCGTCCGTGCCTTTTCCTCAGCAGATCCCTCTTTATTTGAGGTATTCCTCAGCACTCGTCCGTGCTAACATCTTTATTTGATGACCGTCCGCAGATCTCGGCACTCGTCCGTGCCTATTAGTTCTTTGAAGTTTTTCCCTAGTGAAGTTGCCAGTACTCGTCCGTACTCGCATCTTTATTTGATGCTCGACCGCATCCCTGCCGCACTCGTCCGTGCATTTTATTTTCGATTCCTCTTTATCTGAGGCATATTCCCGAGAAAGTCGCCGGTACTCGTCCGTACTCGCATCTTTATTTGATGCTCGGTCGCATCTCTTAGCACTCGTACGTGCTTGTTACTCCTTTGAAGATTGCTCGTCCGCATCCTTCGACACTCGCCCGTGTCTATTACTTATCTAGTGCTCGTCTGCATGCCCCGACACTCGTCCGTGTTTGGTATTTTCTTTTGAAGATCGTCTGGAATAAGCTGATACTCGTCCGTATCAATATCAGAAGCACTCGTCTGTGTTTCTTGGATCATCGTCCGGTACTCGTTCGTATCGTCGACTTATGACACTCGTCTGTGTTTCTTTGATGATCATTCCAATGCTCGTCCGCATTGAAGAGGTTGAAAATCCTGACAGTGGGATCAAAGCGTCAAAACAATTACCGGAACCTGCGTAAGGGTTATCCGAAGAAGACTCATCCGTCTTATTCCACTTATCTGCGTAAGGATTCGTGAAGAGGTTGAAACTCCTGACGGTGGGATCAAAGCGTCAAAACAATTACCGGAACCTGCGTAAGGGTTATCCGAAGAAGACTCGTCCGTCTTATTCCACTTATCTGCGTAAGGATTCGTGAAGAGGTTGAAAATCCTGACGGTGGGATTAAAACGTCAAAACCATTCCCGGAGCCTGCGTAAGGGTTATCCGAAGAAGACTCGTCCGTCTTATTCCGCTTATCTGCGTAAGGATTCGCGAAGAGGATTCGTCCATCCTAGCTGCATGTCTATCCCACAGACTTATATGCATTCCCGGAACCTGCGTAAGGGTTATCCGAAGAAGGCTCGTCCGTCTTATTCCGCTTATCTGCGTAAGGATTAGTGAAGGAGATTCGTTTATCTCAGGTTACTTTGAAGATTCTTAAGGACTCGTCCACTTTCTGCACCTGGCGTCACAGGTCACAAGAAGACTCGTCCGTTTCATGTTTCATCAGAACCTTTGGTTTCATTGGAAGGAGCTCGTTTGCTCATCTCTCAGCTCAGTTGTAACATTGCTGGATTGGGTTTATTTCCCATTTCTTGTTTTCTGCATCAGAGCGCAAATTTCCATTTTCTTGGGTATTCAACCACAGTTTATCTTGAACGGTCGAAAGCGGAAGCAATCGTCCTTTTCAGATCAACAGTTGCTTGAATAGGGGCAGCTGTAGAACCTCAAATTTGCCCTCTTCATTTTAAGCATCATAATACACCATTTGCATCATAAGCATATCATATATATAGCATTATAGCATAGGAAAATAAAGCATGACAAGCATCAAGCCCTAGCATGAGGCATATGGCCATCTGGGGAGGTGTTGAAGGCCATCTAAGCCAAGACAAGGGTTCCAATGGATTTGTGGGAGGCCTATGATGAGTCTAGACTCCTTTGGCAAGGCCAAGATCACTTGCAAAAGCTCAGAAGATTGCTTAATCATCACAAGTTTCAAGACAATGCAAGGGTCCTAAGCAGTGCAACCAAATTAGGGTTTTGGCTTCAAGAGCCTTAACCTCATAATTTTGGCCAACTCTTTTGGGCAATGTTTTCTATATGATAAGAGGTTCCTACATGTCAATTTTCATGGAAAAATTCCAAGTGGAAGTCAGTCATTGCCTCAGTTACTTGCAGATGAAGCAGAAAGTCAACTGGGCCCAGAAAAAGTCAACTGTGCCATTCCAAGGGGTCTAACCCAATTTTTTTGGCCAAATGAGGTCTATTCAATGTTATAAGATGTTGGGTGATCTTAAAGTACAAGAATTTTGGTGGTTTGAGGGGTTTTGGCAAAAGTGCACAAAGTTGGTCATGGAAAAGTTAATATTTTTGGCTATTTTGACCTTAAACTTCACAAGGCCTTAACTTGATCAAAAAATCTTCAAATGGACCCAACCCAAACATGAAAGTTGGAGAGTAAGGGCTGCCATTTTTAAAAAGTACAAGTACATTTTCATGGGATTTATGGTTTGAGAGATATGGCCCCCGAAAATTTAGGTATTTTAGGGCAAATTTCCAAGTTTCAAGGCCAAGCCATTTGCACAAAGGCTCAAAAATGGATAGTTTGCTATGATATGGCCAAAGTAAGTTTACACAACCAAAATGCATCCCATTTAGGTCATTTGGCTCAAAGAAAAGTGAAAAAATTCATGCACATGAAAAAGTTCCATAAAACTTGCATTTTACCCTTGAATTTGCACAAAGCATGGCAATGGTGTGATAGCTTACATCCAAGGGCTGAAGTTGTTTGCTGGGAATCATTGGTGGGATGGTGAATGCACATGCAAGAGAGGCCAGCAAATCATGAGCTTGGCATGCTTATGGCACACTTGGGCCAAAATTGCATTTTCACAAAAATCAGCCCTCTCTCACGTGCATTTGTTCTAACCCTTTTGCATTGCCATATATATTCCATAACAATCAGAATTAGGGTTAGAGGCAGCCAGATTACACACTCATTCTCTCATTCTCATCTTTTATGCAAAATTGCTTATTCTCCACAAACTCTTGCTACAAGAATCCATTCACAAAACTCTTGCTGGATTCTTAATCCTCATCACTCATAGATCATTTCCATACCATTTGTTTGGATTATTCTTCAAGAATCATCCATTTCTCATTTCTTGTGCACATTTGCATTTTGTGCCATAACTTTTGATCTAGGCAAGCTTTCTTCAATCCAAGACCACATTCATACTCCTCTAATCTCAAGGATCATTAAGCACCCATGGATCTAGATTTATAGTGAAGTTTGTTCAAGTGGCCATTTGAGAAGCTTTGAAGCACAAGGAAGCACATTGCTGGATTTACAAGTTTGCAAAGCCTTAGATGCATTTATTTTGCATCTAAGGGGATAAGGAGATCATTTGCCATCACTTTATACCATTCTTGACTTCAAATTTGGAACACCACCTTAGGTATGCTCAAATTTCGAATCTCATAGAAATGTATTTGGTTGTGTGTTTTAGAATCCTCATGTTGTGGTGGTTACAATGCTCTTTGTAGTTTGTGAAATGGTTGAGTATTGACAAAGTTATGGTGATTTAAAGTTTCATGGACAATTTTATTTTCATTCATATCTTGAGTTTCTTTGAGTTTTAATCCAATCCAAGCATGTATTTGTGTTTAGTGATGTTAGATTATGTATTCTGGAGAGTTTCATGGCCGGCCGTGGCTTGGTTTGAGATTTCATGAAGTTAGGGTTAGGGTTTGGTTCATTAATGGTGGTTAGAGTTTAGGGTTTCTTCATGAAGAAGAAGGTTCAGCCCCCCAGCGCTATCCACACCCCCCACGCAAGGCCCATGCTGTTTTTTTGAACTAACGTGTTTACTTCTTGCACCCCCTTGGCCCATTAGCTTTATTTTTATTCTTTTTCTTTACCAATTTTATTCCATTTGCTTTTGATCCATTTTAAATACTTCCTTAACTCTAAAAAATCCAAAAAAAATTCATATGCACTCCTTGATTCATCTAGTTTTTTATCATAATTTTTCCAGATTTTTATTTTCATCCCACGTGGCCAAATAAATTCAACATTGAGCATTGCTTTCTTGTGGACTCTCATAGACCAATCTGCCTTGTCCAATTTCTATTTTTCTCATCCTTTAAGCTATGAACCCCATACTTTTTGCATTCAAATCCTAAGACACTCTACTATCTTCATGATTTATCTTGGAGTTTTCACAAATTTCCTTGCTGGACTTTGCTTGAGTTACTTGTGCCTTAATTTTCAAAACCCTAAATGGTGATACCTTGCATCCTTGAGCTTCATTGACCTAGTTTGGTGCTGTATTTTTGCAAACCCTTTTGGACTCTCATTTCTTTGTGTTTGGAGAGTACTTTGCTGGTTGGGTAGATTTTTTAGGTGCTTGGATCTTTTTCTTGGGTATTTTCTTCCTCACCTTGCCTTGTTTTGCATACTTTGAGTCTTATAGTCTCTTTTAAGTTTAGAAGGGAACTTGTGCCAACTTCTCCTCATCTTTTGGGGTCCTTTAGAGGTCTAGGGTTGTTCCTGGTATTAGGATAGGGTTTGAGTCTCCTTGAGTCTTGGTGTTGGGTCTCTTTTATGTGCTTTATTTCTTTAAGTGTTATGCATGCCTTCTTTGCACTTGTTTCACTTCCAATCATCTCAATATGATCTTGTGTTGCTTTGCTTATCATCTTGTGAACTCTTTTCCATGCCTATATGCTTGTGTAGCTTCTGACTTGTTGGTTCATGCCTTGGTTTTATGTTGTTACACTAACCTTGCAGGGGCTATGGTAAGTTTGAGATGTGGGAATTGAGTTCCACATCTCCATTTCTCATCTCTTCTCATTTTGTTTATATGGACTAACATCTTCTTGTTGGGCTTAGGCCTTTCTCATCTCTCCTTTTATCTTCTTCTTCTTCTCTTGAGATCCTTTTAGGTTAGAAAGACCTCACAAACCCTAGGAACTCCATGCATGCTAACTTAGGATAGAAACTTTCCCCCTAGTTTTTTTTCCTTTTTTGCTCCTTTGGTTCTCTTTCTCTTCTCATCTTCAAACTTAATTTTAATTCACTTAATAAAGGTTGAGTGCTTTCATGTGACATGAGACTTTGCTATGAGATGCTTGCACGCGTTCCATTTCGGGACGAGGTGTGAGTCATCACTCGTGGTAGATAGGTCTTAGCATGAGTACCTCACAAAGAAAAATTAAAAGACATTTCTTAACCAAAAACCACAAAAATACTTAATAATGGTAATAGGCCAGTGTGCTTAAGCCTTCACCTGTGGGACTAGCTTTGGGGATTTCCTCCATAGATAGGTGTGCCTCTTGCGCATTCCATTTCGGGATGATGTGAGACGTACACATCCCATTGAGTAAGACTTAGGTACACTCACCTATGCAAATTTTCACTCATAAAAGCTTCTAAAAAAACACCGAACAAACTATAAGCGTCTTTCCTTCGGGAATTCTTTTCTCACCTCATTCGCTCCGTACGCGAACTTGCTCCTACTTGTCACTTTGCAAGACGGTAACGCACTTGTCGTCCGAGCCTGCAACACCTGAGCATTGACATAGGCAATTCAAGCCTTTAATTCACAAGCAATTTCCTTTTAGTACCCCTAGTTAGGGGAACTACGGCGTCTCTGATCCTCATTATCCTGATGAGGTACGTAGGCAGCGGGGTAGGGCCTGTTCGAGCACAATCTTTATTTTCCCTACATTTTTTCCTTTGTTTTCTTATTTCAGTTCTTTTCTCAGTTTCTTTTCCAGTTCCAGTTTCTTTTTCATTTCTTTGCCACAACTTTCATATCCTCACCCTTTGAAACAGTTTCTTTGCAAGCGTGGATCCCGTCGGGTACGGCGGACGATCTGGGTGCTAATACCTTCCCAGGTCGTAACCGACTCCCGAACTCAGTTTCTTTGGTTCGTAGGACCTGTGTCCTTCGTTTTCTTTTCTTCTGGTTTGTGCAGCATTACCATTCCCTTTCTTTTGGGATAAAAATGCCTGGCTGGCGACTCTATTCTTTTTCCGCGCCACTTTCGCGTTTGTACCAGGATGGAAATCCGGGGAGCGACATCGGGCAGTCTTAGTTATTAGGGATTGTAGTGGTCGTTGGATTCAATGTAGACCTTTCCCCATTGCCATTTTCAAATTGTAATTTCCCATGGAGCTTTTGCCATTAGCAAGCTACCATTCTTGAATAAAATACAAACTTTGCCTATGAATTTTGTTGTTCAGCTTCTTATTTTCTTTTGTTATGCAAAATGCCATCATTTGATTACAATTTAACTCTGAAAAATGACAAGTTTTTTAAAGGAAATGTTTTTTTTTGAAAACACACTGAAAAAACTTTTAAGTTTCTTTGACTTTGGAAAATTGAAAAAAATCTTCTGTTTCCCCAAGAAGTCCTGGTTTGCAACAACACTTTTATACTATTGTTACAGAAATCTCCATAGAAGTTCACAACTGATAACACTCTTGGATGGATCCTTGGACCAAGCATGATTTCCAAGTTCGAAGACATCTCCTCAGTGATTTTCATATTGCTCATCTGAGTATTGGTGTTGAGAGCCTACTCCTCATTGAGTCCTGTCAACTCTTTGTCTCTTTGAGTCAACATTTGCATATCATGATCATTCGCATCATGCTCAATCATGCGCTTTTGACATTGGCATTTGTCTTTCCCCAGTTGTAGTTTGTCTAACCCCAAGTCCAGATATCACTAGTGTTCGACTTGAGAATTCATTGTTGTTGGTACCCGAAGTGGTTTACCATTTGTTTTTGTCCCCAGTAATTGCTGGTGTCCCCCATGGAATTCTGATTGTGGTTAGTTTTTGTCTTTATGACCACCAATATCTCCTTGAAGTCCAATTGTCATTGGCACAAATCTTTTAAGCAGGTCCTGAAACAGGTTGCTTGAATCCAAGTCCATTTGATTTTGGCACATACTTGTACCCTTTCTCCTGATGGTTCCTGAAGGAATTTCCAGAAGTTGGATGTCTTATCTTATTTGAAAACCCCAACATATTTTGTTGTTACTTTTTCGTGTTAGCCGGTCGCTTAGAGCCGTTGATCCATCTTTGGGTGATCTGCATTCTATCCCCAATGTTAGCTGGTCGCATCGAGCCACTGCACATTCTATTTGGATATTTTTGTTGATTATTCTTAATGTCAGTTGGTCGCTTCGAGCCGCTGCGCATTCACTTCGAATATTATGATTTTCATTTCCAGTGACAGTTGGTCGCATTGAGCCACTGCACATTCTATTTGGATATTTTTGTTGATTATTCTTAGTGTCAGTTGGTCGCTTCGAGCCGCTGCGCATTCACTTCGAATATTATGATTTTCATTTCCAGTGACAGTTGGTCGCATTGAGCCACTGCACATTCTATTTGGATATTTTTGTTGATTATTCTTAGTGTCAGTTGGTCGCTTCGAGCCGCTGCGCATTCACTTCGAATATTATGATTTTCATTTCCAGTGACAGTTGGTCGCATTGAGCCACTGCACATTCTATTTGGATATTTTTGTCGTATTCTTAGTGTCAGTTGGACGCATCGAGCCGCTGCGCATTCACTTTGAATATCGTGTCATTTCTATTGTTAGTGACAGTTGGTCGCATCGAGCCACTGCACATTCTTTTTGGATGATAGTTTGTTGTATTCTTAGTGTCAGTTGGTCGCATCGAGCCACTGCGTATTTATTTTGAATATTTTTTGTTGTTATTCATGGTGTCAGTTGGTCGCATCGAGCCGCTGCGCATTCACCTTGAATTTTGTGTCATTCCTATTTCTAGTGTCAGTTGGTCGCATCGAGCCGCTGCGCATTCACTTTAAATATTGTGTCGTTTCTATTTTCCGGTGACAGTGGGTCGCATCGAGCCGCTGTGCATTCACTTTGAATATGTTGCCTTTTATTTCTCAAAGTCATTTGGTCGCATAGAGCCATTGATCTACCACTTCGATTTATTTCCTTGTCTCGTTTGTATTCTTAGTGTCAGTTGGTCGCATCGAGCCGCTGCGCATTCACTTTGAATATGTTGCTGCTTTTATTTCTCAAAGTCATTTGGTCGCATAGAGCCATTGGTCTACCACTTCGATTTATTTCCTTGTCTTATTTGTATTCTTGATGTCAGTTGGTCGCATTGAGCCACTGTGCAGTCATTTTGAATTTTATTTTGTTTTGTCTGTGTTCGTTGATCCAACGCTTTGGATTTCCTTTTGTTCCCGTCTTTTGTTATTCTTAGTGTCAACAGTTACACTTGAACCTGTTGATTTATCACTTTTAATATGTCCCATTTTCGTTTATTTATCCCCAGTGTCTGTCGTCCCCAGTGTATGTCATCCCCAGTGAGTTTTGGCTTGTAGTCGTCGTTTTATCTCATTTTGTTCGTTCATACCATAGTCATCATTTCATTGCATAAGAGTTACAGAGTTAGATAGATTTGTAGTCCAGCATAACATTGCATTTAGGGGCAAAATTTCCGGTTATTTCTGTATTTAAATACCTTTCACCATGATCGCCTGAGTGTCCTTCGTCATTCACGCCATCTGGTAAAGTTATTTAAATAGGGGCAACTGTCACACCCCAAATTTTACCCCTAACTGCTCGCATCATAATTCATCGCATTTAGCAGGGAATTTTCCCGATTCATTTTCTGTGGCTTTCTTCTCATTTTCTAGCTTCCATTTTAATTTAATTTCTTTTTTTTTTCTTACTTATGTTTTTTAATTCATTTTCGTATTTTTTTAATTTTAATTTCTATTTTCGTTTCTATTTGTAAGTTCCTATTTTAAAATTTTATTTCAATTTCTACCGTTAATTGTTAGTTCGTTTTCAAATTTTTTCTAAACTTATTCGTTATTTCTTTTCATTTTCAAGTTCGCATTTTTAAATTAATTTTTATTTCATTTTCAAGTTTTATTTTTGAATTTATTTTCTATTCTTCAATTTTTAATTTTATTTCATTTTCAAGTTGTTACTTCTAAATTTAATGTTAATTTCTATTTATAATTTTCAATTCATGTTTATTTTCTAAGTTCCAAATTTATTTCTCAAATTCTAAGTTAATTTTAATTCCAAGTTTAATTATTTAAGTTTCTAAGTTATTTTCAATTTTAAGTTTAATTCTTTTTTTATTCACTTCTAATTCAAGTTTTAAGTTTTATCCCATTTTTCCATTTCAATTCATATCCACATATTTATTTTCCAAACTCTAAATTTATTTCTCAAGTTCTAAGTCAATTTTAATTCCAAGTGTGATTATTTAGTTTCTAAGTATTTTTCAATTTTAAGTTTAATTTCTTTTTTTTAATTCACTTTTAATTCAAGTTCATATTTAATTTCTAATTTAAAGTTCCTATTTCAACATTGAGATTCAATTTCAAATCATAATCATAGTGTAAATATACAATTTTATTCCAAAATATTTGTTTATATTACAATTACAAATTTTTGTACAACAAACCAGCACAAAATACAAAAATAATTCAGCATAAACTACAACACAATCAGCTCCCCCACAGCAGCATGCAGCCACCAACAACCTGCATTTCCTGCTCCACTTCCTCCACAAAATTCAGGCCTTGTCCCTTTTTTTGAAACCCTTCACCTACAAGTTTCACAGTACAAAAAATCAGAACAGCTATCAAAAAAGAGCACTACAAACTCAGCCCTAAAACACTACAAAACAGTCCCACAGCAACACCAAACACAAGACTGTGACATTCAAAAAAATCACACCAACTTAGCCACAAAACAGCCATCAGATAGTCCCAAAATCAGCCCCTATAGCAACACAAATAGCTCAAAAACCACTGATACAGCCCACAAATTACACCAAAAAACACACCAAAGCACAGCCACAAACACACTGCAAACAGCTCCAAAAAATCAAAATTCAGCCCTCAAAACATCAAAAAAATAGCCATCAAAGCACCAAAAACAACACAGAAAATTCAGCCCAGCTTAAAACCAAAAAGCCACAAAAAAAAAGGGAGAAAAGAGAGAACACAGAGAAAATTTAGCAATATCACAAAGTGTCAAAAACCAATACCCACACCAGCAGTAGCAAGGAATAGTAGAGGAAGGAAGCTCACCATCGCGGATTCGTCACCCCGATAACGTTCGGGTCGGTAATATCTTTTTTCTCCTTCACCTCTTTTTCTGCATTTGTTCATAGATTAGTTTTCTTTTCAGTTTCATTCAAATCTGCATAACAAAGAGAAAGAAATATGAAACAATACTCAAAACCAGAAAATTATTAAAGAATGAGAAGAAATCTGAATCTATTTCAAAAAAAAAATCTTCATAACCATCTCACCATCATGAACCAACTCCTCTTCACCATTTCACAAAACCTTCACAAAAAAAATCACATAAACCAAAAGAATCCCTCAATAAACTTACTCCGCAAATTAATAACCTCCTGCAATCCTTTCCAAATACAGCACCAACACCCATTTCCGCCGGCCCCCCAAACAGAACAGAAACCATCACCCTTTCTAAAACAAACCTCCTATGTTTCTAAACAACATAACAACAACCTTCACACTCAACACTGACCCGCAAACAACCGGACTAACCTTTCCTCAAAACACAGAAGATGGAAAAACATTGAATCTGCAGAACACTAACTCAAACCGTCTTTCACAATCATTTGACCGGCTTCAAACCATACACAGACAGCAAACCGAAAACGCACCGAAAAAACTTTCCTTTCTTTTCCATAAAACCACATAACCAAAATCCATCTTCGAAAACGATACCTTTAACCTACGCTCAGAACACCATCTTCGACTCCGCCGTTAAACCACCTACCGCTGCTAAACAAAAACATAGCCATAAACAAATCTCTGAAAACCATCCCAGCCAACACTCGCCGAATCGCCGGAAATCACCACCCTTGTCATCTCAAACCACCACCTTCAAACCAAAACGAAACCACAGAACCTGTTCAAATCCACAACCCAGAATCAACACCCAAACACTCTCATAACAACCAGAAAACATAACAAGAATAAACGAATTGAATCGCACACCCAAAAAATCAACACGGAAACGAACCTGAAACCTTGTAACAACCGCTCAATAGCCAAACAATCACCAAATCACCGCTGCCTCCAAACCAAACCGTCAACCATTCACCAACCAACTCAGAAACTCACCAAAAGCTACCACCACAAAACCCGTTAAAACCGAATCGGACCTTCTTCGCAGCTGAAACCGATACGAACACGAAACTCAGAACACGCGAAGCCACCACAAACCGCAAATCATCTCAAACTGATTCAAAACCACAAAAACATAACGCCAATTTCCAAAAGCAGAGAGAGAGAATCGAGTGAACGAGATAGCGATTGCGAGAACCATCCATTTACACAAACCTAAACTTACCAAACTGTGATTCAAAACTCACCTTAGCCACCGTGTAAGCACCACCGGAAGCTGTAAACACCAACCGAGAGAATCTGAACCGCTGAGAAATCTGAGAAGCTTGAACAAACCAAACTCACCACCAAATCGTGAAACCAGCGACCCACCTCGTGAACCACCAAACCACCGATCTGAATCACAAACCAACAACCGCCGTTGAAAACCTGCGATTGAGACCGCGAGCAAAACCAATCACTCAGCCTAGTCACGGACGAATCATTGAGAGGATGAGAACCGCGAACCAAAAGAGTTTTGTCGGAGATTTCGAAACCACTAAGCCGGCCGAAATCCGACGAAGACGGACACCCACCGGCCACTGCCACGAACTAGATCGTGAGAGGCTGAGACAGAAAAGCCACCGCGAGCGCGAGAGGGGTCGACCGGTGTTAATGGAGACGAGATCGTGAGGAAGTAATCAACGTTTTTTTGCTTTTGCACAGTAAGATTCGATGAACTTCTTATGAACAAAAATGGCTATGTTTCAAATTGTTTATTGATGTGAATGGGTCGTCACTGAGAGAAACCTTTCCCTATTATATGATTTGTTTTTATTATTATTTTTTTTTCTTTCTTTTTGGCTAAACAATGTTTTTTTACTTTATAATATTCAGGGATATGTATCTGTTTTAGGTTTGGTAATAGCCCGCCAAATTGCTATACACACAACACCGAACCGGCTAAACAAATACTCCCTGTTCCTTTTATTTTTTTATATATATCTCTTTTAGCTTTTTATGTTTATATTTATTTTTCTTTAATATCTTCTCTTTATTATTTTTTTATTTATTTATTATTCTCTTGTTTGTTTTTCTAACATTTTTGTTTGTTCTTATTTGGTGATTTGATCTCATTGTTAGTTTTCGTTTCTATCATTAGGGGCCTATGATAAGAATAGGTGGTTTATTGACATTTGACTTTGTCAACATTGTCTAAACCAATTTGAGGCCATTTTTCTATCATCCACCGATTTCTCGACTTATATTTTATTTATTCGGGCCGATGATATGACAAAAGGTCACGATAAATCGTTTCCGATTAATCGTGACCAATATGAGGCCATTTATTTATTTAATTTATTCTATTTAATTTATTATATTTCAATTTATTATTTATTTCTAATTAATTAAACTATTCTTTAAAAAAGGTTTAGATAATTTATTCTTTTCTCATTTTAAAATACATATAAGGGGGATTTTAATTATAATTAGTTAAAATGTATATACAAAATAAATAATCAAGTTTTGTTAATTTTTAAAATTGTCTTTTCTATTATTATTATTATACTTAGTTAAATTATTATACACAAATAAGTAAATAAATATTTTAATTCCAATATTTTCCTGTTTTCTATTTTTATTCCTATTATTATATCTAGCTAGATATTGATATATATAAAAAATATACAACAAAAATATTTCAAACCCAATTCCTTCTTTTCTATTTTGTTTTAGCACATACTTAATTAATCATTTTATTTTTATAAAAATCCAAAAAAATTGTTTAATTCTTCTTCGTTCAAGATAGAGTTTGTTTAACTTAGTTTTAGATCCCTAGTGAGAGTTAAATTTTAATCTTCCGATTGTCTTGGTTGTATGCATACTATGTTTATATTTATTTTGCAGCATGACCATATACCTGTTAAAACAAATTGAAAGCGCACATTAATTTCAAGATAATAAATCCTTGGTCCAACGCCAAGTGAACTTTCACTCACACACGTAAGTCGGTCGTTTTACGATCGCCATCTGCACATTCCTTACACTTCACAGTTTTTCAACTTAAGAAAATTGTCGCCTGCGTTTGTTTTCCACCTCAGCATTCTCGGTCCATATATCGAGCCATAGCCAGTTACTAAGCCCTTTATCCTGCATTTCTATTTTCTTTATTCAATTTATTTTTCGCAAGTCGCAATTTATGCCTTAGACTTAGGAGCTTGCACCCTCATTTATTTTTGTTTATGCTTTTCAATCCAAAAGGGAAAGACTCCTGCAGTTGACTCAATGTCATAGGAAGTTTAGCCATCCCTTTCTTTTTCTTTGACCTTAGCAATTAGGTCCCTCATCCTTAGGTCTTTAGCCATTAGGTCCTTAGTATTTTATTTTACAACTTTTTGTGACTTTGCTGAAGTCACGTGAGTGTTTGCCATAACACTTATCTTCCCCCGCGAACCTTGAGCGTAACCAAGTGTTCGTTAATCCTTAGGAGAACTACGAGTGCTCTGATTCTATACCCGATACGTAGGCATCGATGCGACGTTGTGCGAGCACCATTAGAAATAAAAACCTTAGGTTCCCATAATTTTAACAAGCAATAAACAACAATAATACAAATATTAACAAGAGGTTCCCGTAGGATACTGCGGATGCTTAGGATGCTAACACCTTCCCTAGGTATAATCAACCCCCGAACCTAGTTTCTCCTCATTTAGGGTTTTTTTACGATCTTTTTCCCTTTTCCCTTTGGATTAAATTAAAGTCGGTGGTGAACATAAAAGTTTTGCGATTCAAGCTCACTTAATAGCTTGGTATCCGATTCTCACCGCAACAGGTGGCCAAGTCGTTTATGCCACAATTCTTTGGTTGCGTTTTGAGAAACATTAGTTTATCCCTTGTTTATCTTTCCATGCATGATGTATAGGGATCCTTCCTTTTTTCCACGAGCAAATGTCATTCTCCCTTTGCTAAGCTTGCATCTACCACCATCGAACTGGTTTATCATCCCTAGGTCATCAAACTTTCCTGCTGGCATAAGGTTTATACGCATTTTTGGTACATGTCTTAGTTCCTTCAACACAAGTTTATTTCCATTTCTGTGATCATACTCTCTTCACCAATACCAACAATCTTGCTTGTGAAGCGGTTTCCCATCTTCACCGTAGCAAAATCTCCTCTTTGGTATGATGAAAATAATTCTTTATGAGGTGTAACATGGAAAGATGCTCTGATATCAATTATCCAAGTGCAATTATCGAATGCAACATTTAGATAATTGTCGCTCTAGAAAGGAAAATATTCTTGTTGTTCGAGGCTACTACAATTGTGGATCCTTCTTCCTTATTCTTCTTTGGGTTTATCAAATCTAGACTGACTTTTCCAGCCTGTTGATCTCTCTTCAAGAATCTGCACTCAGGTCTTTCATGGCCAAGTTTTCCAAAATAATAATATATTACTCTTGTGCGAGACTTGGATCTAGCTTGTGATCTCCCACGACCTCTTCTTCCATGATTCTTACTCCTTCATTTGTTATCAACAATGTTGGCTTCAAAATGGTTATTGTTATTGAAGCCTCTTTCCCTCTGTCTTGACTCTTCATTTAGCAAGGAATCTGTTATAGAATCCATGACAAGTTTTCTGTCTGGAGCAGATTTACTAAGAGTGACGAATAGAGTATCCCAACTCTCGGGTAGAGAACTTAGGAGCATAAGAGTTTGCAACTCATCATCTATCTTCATGTCATCTTTCGTTAGCTGATTCATGATACCTTTGAAGGTATTCAAATGCTCGATCATATTTTGGCCATTTGAGTACTCCAATTTCACCAGTCGTATGACAATGTGTGTTTTGTTTCTCGGTTTCTTCTTTTGAGTCAATGATTCAAGTCTGGTGCACAACTCATACGTATTGATATAAGTTGACACATGCTCGAATAGAATTCTATTTATTTATTTTCGTATCATGGAAACTACCTTTTGATTTTGGATTTCCCACTTATTATCTTTCTTCTCCGTTGGCTTATCCTTTTGAGAAATTGGATCATGCAAATCTTTGCAATATAGGTGGTCTTCCAAAATTGGCTTCTAATAGGCATAATTATCAGCGGTCATCTTGAACATGTCTCCTTCATAACTGATAGAACCATCCATTTTGAGAACACGGAAAAGTAGTTCCATCAACTAGGAGATTTTCAGAATAGTGTCGTACAGTGGAAAAGTCATTGTAGTTTGTGAATGGCGTAACTAGGAAGTTCCCAGGAAAGAGAGTTTTGGGTCAATTTTGACACACTTAAATATCAAGTATTTCCATAGCCAAAACTTACCAAAACACACATTTGCAATACAACGATTTAATTCCAACAATAATAGCTATTTTCTGATGTGGAAGATCAA
The DNA here is from genome assembly GCA_963966055.1 of Lathyrus aphaca. Lineage (NCBI taxonomy): Eukaryota > Viridiplantae > Streptophyta > Magnoliopsida > Fabales > Fabaceae > Lathyrus > Lathyrus aphaca. The sequence goes on along the minus strand of OZ014524.1, from coordinate 558,299,104 downwards.
ACAATGTTACAACACAAAGCATACTAAGAACTTTATTATGAGTACAATAACGTAGTATCACAGAGCCCGCATAGTACTCTGATACCACTGTTGGGGAATAACCTCCACAATTTCCCTCCTCCGTGAATTTAAAATTAGGCACTAGTGGAAACGTGAAAAGTTAGTAAAATGACACAAAAGGATTTTAGCGTGGAAAACCTTCTCAATGTGAGAAAAGGAAAAAACCACGGTATCCTTAGGCCTCTCAATATCCATTATAATGATGATGGGAATACAAAATTTTCACCTTTAGGTGGAACTCACAACAATATTTCTCTCAAATTATAAGAAACATTCTCACAAATTGGCTCAGTATTTCTCTTACAAGAAAACTCTAAGAAACAAGTTTCTCTCTTAAGAAAATCTTTGTTTCTCTTGCTTCTTGTTTCTCTAGTGGTTGTGTGTTTTGAATGCTTGCTCTTGATCTTATTTATAGGAGAAGCAAGCCATAAGGGTCTTACATGCATGAAGACACTTGTTCTTTGTCTTTCATGCAAAACACCGAGTGACATTTTCACCATTCTACTCTTCATCATAACCAACCTCCAATTTTACCAAATGAATGTTGGCTTGTGAAATGGCTAGACTTCACAAAAATATGCAAAATTTAAAATTCATATACACCTAAATGCGAGTTGTTTATGCCTTACAAAGTGTAATTTAGTGCATTCACAAAGCTTGAATCATAAAAATATGATTCTAAGGGCATATTTATAGACTAAAATACATGATAAAACTACTAAAATCCTGTCAATATAGTGGAGAAAATGTTGGTCTGGACAAAACATAAATGGCTGAAAGTGGCTATTTTTTTTGGAATTCGACGGCATGACGGTTGTCATCAGACTGGTGGTTCGTCCGTCATGAGCATGACGATCATCATCCTTTTGATAGATCATCTGTCACGCTTTTCAAACTTGCTTATTTTACCACACTGACGATTTGCATTGACGGTTGTAGCTGGTTACACCATTGACGGTTGTTGCTCTGTTATTCTAAATTACCGAAAATCTTATGGGATTTGTTTTTATAAAGTGGATAATTCCTTAAGGACAATATTATTAAATATCTCATGTTTATATGATTGTTTATTGTTTTGTAAGATAAATATTAATATATTTTGATCAAGTTGTGTTAATGGCTTAATTTTGCAACATAAACTAGTATTTTATTACTAAACTATAAAAATAAAATAAAAAAATCAAAATATTCGGATTGTATAGATTAAAAAACATGTGTAGCATAGTAAGTAGCAAATAAAATCAGTAATGTGCATAAACTAGTAGTATTTTATTGGTATGTCACTCAATGCCTCCATTAATAAGACAAGATAAAATTGAATGACTCAACTCAAAATTCTAATCATGTTTTTCATTGTTACTAACCCTTGTTATTTCTTGCTCATTTTACTTTTTATTTTTTCTCAGTGCGTACATTACGTGGAAATCACCAAAACTCCAATTAAAATAAAACCCTAATTTGAACATGAACCCTAATAACCCCAATTAAAATTTAAGTATTAAAATTTGAAATTCTATTAGAATAGGTAGCTCCATTATATGAATGGCCCAAATATTTTTGCAGTTGTAGCAATTTATGAGACTGAAAGTGATAGATTGATTCTCTGCAAGGGTAAATTAGTCATCCCAAATTCAAAATTCGTTGGTGGAATTTAAAAAAATAATTACAAAGTCATTATTAATTACCCTGTGTTTTTTTCTATGGAGAGATCAAGAGTTACTCTTGTGATAACTTTTAATTATAAAAAATTATTAAATAACAGAAAATAATTAAATTAAATATTTTTTTTTTAATTTTATCAAGTAGAAAGTTGAAAAATGAATTATAATTTTTTAAACAAAAATAAATTATAAAAAATAAATTTATTTTAATTTAATCAAAAGGATTTGACCAATTAGACTATAGATCAATTAAAAGTGATAGTTTAAATTAAATTTGTTTTATTAAAAATAACAACAACAATCAAATTTTATTTTGCTAAATAGAGTGAGTTAAATTAAATTAACTTTTGCCATAATATTATATCATCATGTTTTTATTCAAATTATTAATCTCAAAATCTTTTTTAATTATTTTTTTATAGTCTTTTTAGGTCGTCTTCTTCTTCTAGTTGTTTAACTTCTTTCCATCTGATTAATTATTCTTACAATATAATCTTTCAATCTTCTCTTTACACGCCTAAACTATCTAAGTTTATTTTTCATCATTTTCTCTATTATAGATATTATCTCAACGCTCTCTTTAGTATTTTCATTTCGAATCATATATATTGTGTCTAATCTTACCATTTATCAGACACAACATCCTCATTTATCTTACATTAATTTTATTCTCGTACTGATTCTTAAACACCCAATAGACTAAATAAATCAATCCAATGAATTCAACATTTTGTCGTTTTTATTATTTCGTATATATTTGTGAAAGTAATTTTTTTATAAAACAAATATTATAGCCTAACATGTTTTTTTAGGGTTCAGTGTTATATAAATAAATAAAAATTAAGTAATATCTATATCAATTTTTTTTAAATGTATTTTAACAATAAACATTAGTTAGTACTCTCTTCAAAATAAAATATAAAAAGAAAAAAATATAATTAACACAAATATATTCTTTAGTAATTAATCCTTTAATGATCAATATTTTTTTAATAATAAAATAATATATTAATATAGTGTGAAAATCACCAAAATGTAATGAAAATACTCCCTAACCAAAAGAACAAATAGGATACATCAAAAGAAATACAATCAATGAAACATAATCATATCTTTCATCTTATGTGACTTACTCAAATAACTTGTTATCAATTTAATTTATTTATCAAAATACTTAATCATGTTTCATTGTCTTGAGAAATATCATGTTTTTACCAAATATATAGTAAAACTTTTTTTGAGAAATATATATAGTAAAACTTGATGAGACATTGTATACATTACACTTTGAGTATAAAAAAATCTATATATCTGTAAATGGTTTAAATGACCACCGTATAATTATATCCAAGAATTAACTAATCCTATGTTTTTACCATGCAATTACTTAAGGACAAGCATAGTAAAAACTCAAAAATACAAATAAACAAAAGAAAAAATTTCTGTTTATGGTGCAATTTTCACAACTGGAAAACATTCATACATCTACTTCCACCATTTATTTTCAGCAAAAAACCATTTTTTTCTTCTTTCAAAGCATCTTTTTTTTTCTCTCTCTCTCATGAATTATAATAAATAATTGTGATTGGTTTGAGAGAAAGAAAGAAATATACAAAGAAAGAAAGGGCTATAAATAGGGAGAGATAGAAGTAGAACAAAGTATATAGTGAAGTTTCATTTCTTTGGGATTACAAATTTTTCCAAAACTTGAAAGATCAAACCATCATCAAGGTCTGTATGCATTTCCTCTCTCTTTCATATTTGTTCTTTTCTTCTTCCTATAAACTCTTATGGAACCATCACTAACCTATTTATCACTTTCTTTTTTTCCTTGCTTGCTCCATCTTTCTTTTTTCAGTTTTCTCATCAATGTTTTATTTATTTTTCTCTTTAATCAAAGTATTATGGTTTTCTTTTCTTCTATGAGATGGTTTCCAAAAGAATAATTAATTAATTAATTTTTAAAAATTAATTTAGGTTTGATCACTATTATTTTTGTGTATTTTTTTGGAGATTAGTACATCTTATATAAAAAAAAAAAACTTTAATTTAATTTTTAAAATATATTTTGTTCTTAAAAAATATATATATATTATTATTTTTGTGTTGAAACTAAATAATATTTTTTATTTGATTAATTGCTCACGTTTAACGAGTTTTATTTCAGAAGATTAGGGTTTTTGATTCTAAATTTTGTTGTTTAATTTCTTTCGAAAACGCATCATCTTCAAATCATGGTTATTTTCTTAGATCTTGCTCACAAAGTCATAATAATTTTCATCATAATTATTCATCATTCACAAAAATTGAAGATTATGTTTTTTCTTACCCTAGATCATTGAGTTATACATGATGTATATATACATATATAATTCTTGAATTTTTCATACTAATTAATAATATATAAAACCAAATGGATTTTCTTAGATCTAGTTTTCTAGGACAAATTTTGATTTTTTTTTGTAAATAATATTAATTATAATTTATTTACTTTTTGTATATACTATTAATTAATTTAATGAAAATAATTTTATTTTATTTTGAGATAGGGTTGATCAAAAAATGGGGAGAGGAAAGATTGAGATAAAAAGAATTGAAAATACAACAAATAGGCAAGTGACATTCTGCAAGAGAAGAAACGGGCTTCTGAAAAAAGCTTATGAATTATCAGTTTTGTGTGATGCTGAAGTTGCTCTCATTGTCTTCTCCAGCCGTGGAAGACTTTATGAGTATTCAAACAACAAGTATGTTTCATTTTTTTTATATTTTAATTATATATATATATTTGCATGACTTTTAATTTTTATTTTTATTTTTCTGTGAGTTTCTTGTTAAGATAAACTAGTTATAATTGGAATCTGTTATAAAATTGTTACATTAATTGTTGGTCATTCTGTGTAGATCTATTGAAAATTTAGGCTCAACTATAGGACAGTACCTTAATATATATATAGGAAAATAAATACAGCTATAACTTAGTTTTCTATATCCTTAATTGGAATTGGAATCAATTGCTTCAGTTTGCAAGAGTTTTTGCTTATTGTTAGCTATGGTTAAAAAGTACTAGTACTATTTTTTTCTCACAATTATTTACTTAAAAATTGTCTTGATTGATTTTACTTTTTTTTTTTTAAATAAATATTTTTGCTTTATATTTTTTTGAAAATAATAAGTAGTTTTGCTTTATATTACTCCTTCCAATTTTGTCTATGTTTGTTGCTGAGAGAACATACTTTAATTTTTTAAACCCTAGCTCAAGAGGAAAAAATTATAGTATAGCTGAACCATTAAGCCAATCATACACAATCCAAATATATATATATATATATAGATTAATCTTTTTAGTCGAAAAGAACTATAGAGAATTTTAATCTTCATTTTTATTAGAATTAATTAAAAATGATTTGAATCGGCATCTCAGTCTTGTCATAAAATATTTATGCATTTTCTATCGTATATATCACAGTTAGATTACTAATTATAATCAAGTTAAAACATCAAAATAATATTTTAAAATTGATTGAAAGAAAGAAAGAAAAAATAGTGTAATGATATTATGATGAAGTTGACCTACAAGAATTGAATAATATATATTGTAACAAAAAAAACTGAGATGATGAAACAAGAAGAATGCACAAGAATATGTTTTGTTTTGTTTTGTTTTGTTCAAGTACAAATCAATCAAAACCTGTCTTTTTGCCTTCCACTTTCGGCTATTGAATTCTGTTTCATGTTGAAGAGACAGATAGAGAATGATGAATTTATGTTATAAACATATTGCCCTATAGTTTGGGTTTTATATGTTACCTTTTTCCTTTACAAATATTTGCATAAAAAGGGTGAAACATTGGACTTTCTAGGATTTCCATTCACTTTGTTTAAAATTTTTAGTACTTCACAAGACTGAACAAAGAGTACATTCAACATTTAATAATTTTCTATATACTATTTTTCAAAAGTCTACACTATACTAAGATTCTATGCTTCATTTCATTCATATATATGGGACATGTTATGTTAGAAGTGAGTTTCATTTTATGTTTTTCATAGTACTATAGTGCAATTTTCTGGTTTTTATAATTTTCAACACTATAAATATCAATATCCCATAATTTGGTTCTCAATTCTCACTTGTCACAACTTTTTCTTAAGAAAAAAAATATATTGATAAAATTATAAAGGATACTCAATCCTGTTTATAAAAGTATACGAGACCAAGTTCGATAAAAATGGTAAATCTATCAAATATAACCTAACACAAATAAAATATTACAGTAGTTTTTTAGTTGAATTTCAAACAATGTTTAACCTGTTCCAACCGGATTCTTAAGAATAAATAATATCGTTCTTAAGAATCCACAAACTCCAACAAATTATCAACCAAACTATACCCTCTCTATATATGTTTTTTTAAATGATAAATTATAGATTTAAAATAAGATTTTTAAATTTAGATTTTTCATTAAATCTAAATAGATCGGAATTAAGAATAGTTTTTTTATATGCAAAAATATATTTATAAGGAATAGAAGGAGTATTTCAATCCGAACTCTCACTTTACAACAAGATTATCCCGACCCAACCATAACCTCAAACCTCTTACAAAAATCAAAAGAATTTTTACACCATTCATAATAATTATACTTAAATATACGGTAGTGGTGATTGGTGTTGGACTTTGTAAAAAGACAATAATTCAATCCTCCGCAACTGTGATAAGAAGGAGACTGAAACCACTTTATATCAGAACTGATCTCGAATCAGATTAATTGGTTTAGTGACCGGATACTATCGTGAAAACCAGAAGAAAAAAAAATTAGAAATTGAATTTTAAAATCATAATTCCAGCACATAGAAGCTGTGAGTTTAGATCCGTTGCACTAAAATGGAAGCATGCAGACTCTATGATATGAATATCCATTTTTGTGATAAGAAATATGAGAATCTGTGCAATATACACAGAGAAAGAGAGAGAAGCAACAAAAAGTTTCATCTATTCAAGTTTCTGATTCACTTGTTGAGACAAAATCTTTTATATATCTTTTCAAACTTCATCTCTAAGCTTTGTACTTTCATCACTATCTATTATCTCTCTCCTTTTGACCAGTCTCAGCCGAAATTATCAGAATAACCTCTTCTTTGTACTTTCAAGTTTCAGCAACTTATTTAAAAAATCAATTCAATATTGCATGCACAGATTCTGAAAAAAGTGATTATTAATTTTCTGATTGATTGATTCTTGTTGTTTGCAGCATTAGGTCAACAATTGATAGGTACAAGAAAGCATGTTCAGATCATTCAAATACCACAACTACCACTGAAATTAACGCTCAGGTAATAATTATTAATCTATAATTAATCTTAATCACAATTGTTTCTTAGTTTAAGTAATCAAATTATTTAACATTGAATAAATCCAATAATATTGTTGCAGTATTATCAGCAAGAATCTGCAAAACTGCGACAACAGATACAAATGCTGCAAAATTCTAACAGGTAAAATCTCGATTTTTAAGTGTTAAATTCGAAGTTTGCGATCGTAGATTCGTAACTTGATTAAGTATTAATGAATTTGAATTGTAGGCATTTGATGGGGGATGCTTTAAGCACATTGACTGTGAAAGAGCTTAAGCAGCTTGAGAACAGACTTGAAAGAGGAATCACTAGAATTAGATCTAAGAAAGTAAGATTAATTAAACTAATTAACTTGTTAATTAGTTAAGTAATTATAGCATATAATGATTAATTATTTTCCTTCTAACTGTAACAGCATGAGATGCTACTGGCAGAAATTGAATACTTTCAGAAAAGGGTAATTAATTTACCAAAAATATTTATATATTTTTTTTTCATTTAATTACTTTAATTAATTGTGTGTATGATTTTATTAGGAGATTGAGCTGGAAAACGAAAATCTTTGTCTTCGAACTAAGGTTAGTATACAAAAATACTTTTTGAGAATCAATTCACTCAAAATCATTTTTTATGGACGCAGAATCAAACGTATCACGTTTAAATAGGTTTACGATAGCAAAATTTAAAGTCTTGGTTGCATGAAATTTGATTAATTATTTTTGGTTGAAAATGTATGTAAGGAAATGCAGATAAGTGAGGTTGAAAGGCTTCCTCAAGTAAACATGGTATCTGGACAAGAACTGAATGCAATTCAAGCATTAGCTTCTCGTAATTTCTTCAATCCAAACATGATTGAAGATGGAACTTCCTACAATCAATCATCTGATAAGAAGATTCTTCATCTTGGGTAAATATATAACTCTTTTGTTACAAAATTATAGAAATATTGTTGCATTTTACTTGTTCTAATATGTGGATTTTGCTATGTTGTAGGTGATTATGGCATTGGCTATATCATATGATTATTAATTACTACTATTTATATGTATGCTTATTTGGCTAAGTGACCAATCAAGTTCTAATTAACTTTTTCTTCAATATTTATTATGGATGTGGATTCTTTTTGTGAGAGAATATTATGGATTTTATGTATTTGATGGTGATTGTGTGATATATATAATATGACAATGTATGTTGTTAGAATAAATAATAATAATATATTCTAAGAACAATTCTATATATAATATATTCTAATGATGGTGAGTTAGTTTGTACTATGGTATATTGTGGAACCACTTTCATATTATATACCAAAAATCATATTTAGTTTTTACAGGAATATATATATATATTATAAAACCCAGTCACACTATTTTTGTGAAGGCAAAAAAAAACAATGACATTTAATTAAAAAGTCTCAATCAATCTACCAATTATGTGAAGGCAAAAAGTAGAACTAACAAGAACAAGATAAATAAGATAATTAACACAAATTTATTTATCAAGTTGAATCAAAATTGATATATTCTAAAAGAGATAGAGATATTGATAAATTCACGAAAATCTTCCTGCCCTTCAAAATAATACTATTTTTTCTACTATCTCTTTCTCTATTTTTTTCTACTATTAAAGTTTTAGATATATAAATATAATAATGTGATATTCTCCTTTCTCTCTAAAATTTTTATGTCGCTTCAGTTACTGGATTTCTAGTTTGCGCTTTATCGTTTTCTAGCTTCACTTCTTTGATTTGGATTTCAATCAGGTTATCTTCGGCTTAAACTCCTAGCTTTCGAGTTTAAGGGCCTTGGTATCTTGATTGTTCTATCTGGATTGCGTAGTGAGGCGGTGGTTTTGTTAGTATTTTCAAGAGTTCTTTTCCTTGTTTTGTGTGGTTTTTTCAACGCTTATTTGTCTTTTGGATTTCTGATTTTCTGAAGATGACTTGGGAGACAGTTGGGAGAAAGGTATCTAAAGTTAAAGGTCATGGGGAAAGATTTTCAGTGTAGAAGGAGAATAAAGGTAATGGAGTTATCCTTGGAGAGCTCATAACTTCCTTCTTTGTGACCGAATTCCCAGAATCTATGAATGCGAAAGACCTCTTTGAGGTTTTCATGGTCCATGGTGTCATCTCTGAGGTGTTCATTTCTAGGAGAAGAGACAAGCACGGTAGAAGATTGGATTTTGGCAAGTTCCGTATAGTTCATGAACCGCGCATTCTGGCTATCAATCTTGATAGTATTATTTTGGAGGGCATGAAGATTTCCGTGAATTTACCTAGATTTAACAATGTGGATAAGAAGTTTTCATCGCCCATAGAGGTTCGTATGAAGTTTGTTGGTCACCAGAGAGGAAATAGGAATTTTGTTAACAATGTTAAATCTGGAAAATCTTATGTTGATGTAGTGGGGAATTCTGAGAAATTAGACTCTTTGAAGAGTATAAGGGATGTTAGGCCCTTATCTTTAGAAGTGGACAAACTGAGCTTGGAGAGAAGTAAAGGGATGAGATTAGGGGAGGTTCAAGAAGATGGAAATGCGTATAATATCCAAACAAACCTGAATGAAGAAGGTTTTTTTAACATTAAGGCAACTCCCTTAGGTGCTTTGAAATGCCTTTTAGAAGACATTTATGGTGGTAATATTGATGATTTTTTATTAGAAGCTAGAGATTGGCTAGATATATGGTTCAAGGAAGTCCGAATTTGGTCCGTATTGGAGTTGGATTGTAGTAGATTTGATTGGGTCAAATGTTTTGGTCTGCCTTTTATTGCTTGGAGTGATAGTAACTTCAGACATATTTTGTCTAGTTTGGGCCAGTTCATTCATAGTGATGAGAAAACTAGGACATTATCTTCTTTCGAATGTGCTAGATTGAAGATCAAAACGGGTTTAAAGTCTAGCTTGAATGTAAAGATGGAGATTGAAGTTAACAAACAAGTTTTTTCCATAACTACTGTTGAAGATTTCTCGCATGGCCATATAGATTCTTCGGAGGAGGATGAAGATGAAGTGATAAATTCTGATAAATTTGAATCTTCAGTTTCTTTGGAAGAGGAAGGAGATTAGGATAGTAATGGTGATGATGACTTCGAGGCATCGAGCTTGCCTAAGGAGGAATGTGCAGAGAGAGTTCTGAGCCATAAGAAAGGTGTTAGATACAAAGTGTTTACTCTCTAATAACTTGTCGTTTGTGGGCAAATAGCCTTGAGAATAAGGAGGAAGGGGATGGGGCCACTCATATTTTCTAGAAGATTGCTTCAGATCTTAGCCTGAACCCTATTGCCTCAAATGTTGGTGATACTGTCTTGGAAGATGGGAATAGAGAGAAGTCTAAGCAGGCTGATGGGGATAGAAGAATGACTTTATCCAAGAAATCTTGCCTTTATCTGGTCAGTGAAGAGGATAGGGTAAAGTTTTTCAGCATATTCCTTTTAAAGAGCAATTGGTAATTGACCTTGGTTGCTTAGATCCCATCTTTGGGCCATTATGAGGGGTTATTGGGCCTTCTACTTGGGCCAAAACTAAGAAGAAAAAACATATTCATGAAGTGTACAATTGTGTCAAGATTCCTTACTTTCCTTCATATTTTTCTACAACTAGTATCAGAGTTAAGGTTACGATCAAGGGAAGAATGAAGAGTAACAATTATTATGATCAAGGGAGGAAGAAGACAAAAGGATGAAAGAGTAATAATTTTACAAATGTGGCTAATCATTATAATTATAATGATCATTTTGAAGATGAAGTTGAAGACAGAGTGAATATATGTGAGACTTTAGAAGAAGGAAGGATTTGTTGGGTTAAATAATATATTCATTTAAGTCTTATATCGGGTAGTAGGAAGAAAATAGAATTTGAGTATTAATATAAATAGAGATAGTTAGTTTTAGTTTTCTACACAGCAAACAAAATGTAGTCTTTTGAGTGTTTTGGGGATTTGGATAGTTGTGTATTTAGAGAGGGTTTCCTATTTTTCCGTTCAAATATAGTTTGTTGAAAGGGTTTGTAATTTTTCCGTCCAAAAATTTCAATTGAGAGAAGGTTTGTAATTTTTGCGTCCAAAAATTGCAATTGAGAGGGGGTTTACAAGTTTTTCGTTTAAAAATTGTAATTGAGAAGGTTTGCAAGTTTCTCCTTAAAAATTGCAATTGTATGGAAGAGTTTGTAATTTTTTCCTTGAAAAAAATTACAAGTTGAATTATGATTTTATGAGTTTTTTTAAAAAAAATTATTGAGAAACAAGTGTGAGTTCTAAGTCCCATATTGCTTAGAAAATTAGAGGTTGAGAACTATTTAAATAAGATGACTCATACACCTATCACCTTAAGGTTTTTGGTGAATATGGGGTGTGTGTCTCACTTGTTTGGATGAGTATTGACCTTTAGGTGAATGTTTGACCCAATGTGTATGTTTATCCCTCGTGATGACCCATCAGTGGTATTAGAGCCCGGTTCGAGTAAGGGATCAGCTCATTGTATCGAAAGTCTTCTTGACATGGTGGTCAGGCGGTGTGTTATATTGGAGTACCCATGACGAGATAAGGGTGTTTTCCAACAGCGGTATAAGCATATGGATGAAAGAGTTTCCACTTGAGAGAGAGCATAGTGGATGAACTCACACTTGAGGAGGAGATTGTTGAGAAACAAGTGAGAGTTATAAGTCTCACATTGCTTAGAAAAGTGGAAGTTGGGAAATTTATAAGTAAGATTACTTATACACCTATCACCTTAAGGTTTTGGGTGAATATGTGATGTCTCTCTCACTTGTTTGGGTGATTCTTTGATCTTTAGGTGAGTGTTTGACCCAATGTGTATGCCTGTCTCTCATGATGACCCATCAAGAATTTGACAAATATTGAAAAAATTCCAGATTTTCGTAAAACTAAAGATGAAGACTACTTTATACATCCCACACCCAAAATAATGGCGACCTGGGTTGGAATCGGTCCATGATGTCATCAATGGATATACGAGTCAACGTCTACATTTGTTTCGAAATGAACTGCTAATTGATTAATTGTTAGATTTCGAGCATTGGGACATGGTTAATCAGGTGGAAGCAAAATGACAAGGAATGGAGAAGAAAATGAAATATAGGATTATTTTCAAATGGAAAGGAGAAGATCACGATGAGGTTGGAGATGTTCCTAGTTGTATCCTTTTATTTTGTAATTAATAATAATAAGGGTTAATGAAGTTTTTGGTCCTCCTAAATATCTATATTTCACTTTTAGTCCCTCCTAAAATTTCCTTCAAAGAATGGTCCTCATAAATTTTTTAATTTTAACTTTTGGTCCCTCTTGCCAAACGCCGCTAAATAAAAAAATTGTCGTTAAAACTGTCGCTAATTCTGTCTCTAAGTTGTTAAAACCGTCGCTAATTGGCAGGAAGGACCAAAAGTTAAAATTAAAATTTTTATAAGGACCATTCTTTGAAGAGAATTTTTGGAGGGACTAAAAATGAAATATGAGATTTTTAGGAGGACCAAAAACTTTATTAACCCTAATAATAATAATAATAATAATAATATATTATTATTATTACATTTTAAATTTAGATTATTTATTAAAAAATTTAATATTATGCATTTAATGACATAGCATGGCATGTACAATTGAAAAGTGACAATTTTAATGTGCTATGTCATAAAAATGGCTTACAAGTGGATGGGGACTGCCTAAAAAACCATAACTTGATAAAGAGAGACTAAATAATTGATTTTTTAAAGGAGTACTAAAAAAGTTAGAAAAATCAATATAGATGACTAAAATTACATTTAAATATAATAATAATAATAATAATAATAATAATAATAATAATAATAATATTTAAAAAAAAAAAAGAAATTAACTAAAAATAAGTACTTGTAGCATAATGACATATATGTCAAGCTGCTTGCATGTAAACATGGAAGCATTTCCCAAATTTCTGTAAAATATGATCAATGTTGATACGCCCTAATTATATCTATCACATTCTGATGAGTTTCTAAAATAGTCGTAGATATCTTGCCTCTATAATAGTAAAACTTTTGTTGACAAACATAGGGCAATCAACTAGCATCATCATATAAATTATGGCAGCACGCTCAAATAGATCATTAGCTTGATGACACATGATTAAAGTGTGCATCCACTTTAGCTTATAATATGAATCCCTACATGTGCACCCACTTTAGTTTATAATATGAATCCATACAAGCACAAATCTCTCATGTTGCCTCCTCTATAGTCACCGCGTCACCGCCAACAGCTAGCAGCATAAGCAATAATACCTTCTTTAGTCATACTCAATGGAGGATCCCATAAACCACCCTGATCAAAAACTGAAATAGACAATAAACATCGTCCAACGTAACGGTCATCTCACCAAATGGCATATGAAAAAATGATATCTTTGGATATCATCTCTTTCAGAATGTTGATTATATATTTTTGTCATTCTTACTCTAACTGATTCTCTGAAGTGAAGATAAACCAGGATCATCTAACAAACCCTAGATCACTGGTGGGAGATATACTGGAGCTCAATCTATTAACTTTTATTGTTTGTGCAACCACCTTTAGTTATTTATTCACATCTCTTTCATGAGAAATACTTTTAAAAACCAAAAATATAAATTAAACAATAATTAAAATTAAAAATGTATTCAACAAAAAAAAAGTGTTTGAGATTTATTTAACTCGTCATACCATAAATAACGAAGAATATAGTGTTTGTACCATACGAGAAGAGATGTGTTGTGTGATCTACCATAAATAACGAAGAATATAGTGTTTGTACCATACGAGAAGATATGTGTTGTGTGGTCTGCTGAGGTGATTGTGCCTCAGGTGCACCCACCTAGTCTTCCTATATAGCTGACGTCGATTCGCTTCACGTCCTACAACTCAGCGATAAATAATGAGGTGATTGTGCCTCAGGTGCACCCACCTAGTCTTCCTATATAGCTGACGTCGATTCGCTTCACGTCCTACAACTCAACGATAAATAATTATATTGTCACGTCGCACCCACCTAGTCTTCCTATATAGCTGATGTCAGTTCGCTCCACGTATCGGCACTAATTTTATAAATAAATAAACCAGATTTTATCAATTTTAAAAGAAAAACTGAAGTACTTTCACCATGACATTCGGTGACTAAAAAAATAGGACTGATAATTTGCTCAAAAGACTTCTAGAGAGTTGGTTTATCAATCAGAGGACTTGAAAATAAGACTAACGACGTTGTTTTGTTGCTCGGAGAACTTGGGGTGAGAGCTTTAGTCATGTTGTGTGGCTAAAAGTAAGAATTAGTTCTCTTTTATGGCTGAAAGTAAGAATTGTGGTTCTATTTCGTGACTCGGAAAACTTTAGAGAAGAGTCTCAGCAATATTCAGTGGCTTAGAGAACTTAGGGGTAAAAGTTCTGGTACACAAAAATTTCAATTTCTGTCAATTGTTTTTCACTAAATCGAATAACTTAAGATTTGAATGGGGAAAAAGAGGGGGGGAAATAAAAAATTTAACACGATTTATATAAAGATATTTTAATCAAATCAAATAAATTGTAAGGATAGAGATAATTATAAGGATATGGAATAAAATTTTCTATAATGACAGCTAATAAAATGGTTGATGAGGCTATAAGAGGAAAAAAAAATTATTTAAAGTAAATTTTTATAAGTATATGACTTCGTTAGCTGGATTTTTTTATTGTATGTTAAAGATGGAGTTTAACAGAAAAATAGAGGCAGAGGATATCTTTATGGCCTTCTTGGCATTCTTCCCATGTTTTGGCAAGAATGCACGAAATGGTATAAAGATGAACCAAAAAATGGCAAATCATTGACTTAAGCCAAACTTCTCAAAACAGCCTTAGTCAATTGTTCCAATGAAGAAAACAAAAAACCATTACCATGACAGGACAATGAAGAAAACAAAAAACCATTACCATGACAGGATAGTGAAACATGAATTTCATTCCATACAATCAATTACATCCATCCAATTCTACTCCACCGTGAAACAACCACTACATCAAAACCCCAGTGCATAACCACTCATCACCAATTCACACCAACAGAAATACAAGAGAATTAAAACATAGAAAACAACAATACCAATAATAAGAGCATCATCCAACACATGCCACGATATGATGCAGCCTGTCTTGAGTATTTTTTAGCTCAAAACTTTGAAACAATAAGTGGTTGAAAGAGATGATAATTGAAAAATTTCAATAAGACTTTGGGGGAAATGGAGCAAAACAAACAACAGACTTGAAAGCAAACTAGCCAACAAGCTTAATGACTTGTTCAGACCAAGTAAACATAAACAATCCTTAGGACAATGAAACACCACTGGAAACTATATACCTTCATTCTCATTACAACAACACCCTAAAAACCAAAGCATAATCAAGTAATTCATCAAGCTCTACTTCCCCCAAAGCAAACCACAGAACAAATACAAACAACACAGTGAAAACAAATAGAACACCACAACAACAACAACAATAATAGACCACTTAATCACAAGTTGTAGTGAAGAAAACAAAAACAATTCACAGGACAGAAAGTGAAACACCACTTAACTCAGTTCAATAAAAATCAAACAAAATTCTATAAATTCATTCTCATTGCAAGAACATCCCCAGAAGCAAATCCACAATCAAGTATACATCCATCCAACCAATTCAACTCATCACTACACCAACAGCAAAAAAAAAAACAGGTACAATAAAAAGAGTATCATATCATATCATCTAACAAACTCTAAACAGAACAACAAATCAACAAGCTATTAATTATTCTTGTGCATTGAAATTCAATTCACGATATCATCATCTCTGTGATATCCCATAATAGAGTACAACATAAAACCCCAAACATTACATATCATCATGTTCATTATCATCGTCGCATATAACGATAGTAATAATAATTAAAATTCAACTTTTTAAACTTCAAACAAACAAAAAAAAAACTAGTTTTTTTCAAATCTTATCAATATCCTCATCCTCAAACTCAATATAATCATTAGCATCACCATCATCTTCCTCATCAAGACCAGCACCAATACCTTCATTAAGTCTAGTATTATCAGGAAGCTCACCGTACGCCTTAAGCAGACGCGCCTCATCGGGCATGTATTTGAGAATGACGTCAGCCTTATCATCCTGATAATCACGGAGTCCGACGAGTATGATATCGCCGGCGGCAATCCAGACCTTCTTGTGCATCTTCCCACGGATGTGACAGAGACGCTTAGTACCGTCGATGCACATGGCTTCGCATCTACCGTTACCTAACATGCGGAGAACTTGAGCGTATTCTTGGCCATCTTCTTTGAAAACAAGCTCGCGTTTCTCGTCGTCGGCTTCGTTCTTACCCCTCTTTCGATTCTTTCCTCCCTTTCCCTTGTTCTTCGGCATGATTAGGGTTCAAAATCGACTGGTTTTGGTCTCTGATTGAATTCGATTTGGTGTGTGTGGAGAAGGAAACCCTAGTTTTGGCAACTTGTTCTTATTCTTATTTGTGTGAACCAAGCTATAGGGTAATCTTCAAAATATATACTAATAAAATTAAATATTATTCATTATTATATGACTATTCTTTAGGTCAAAATAATAATTATAATTCACTTAAATAAATTATTTCATATTTTTTATTATATTTCATTTATATATACGGGTAATATAAAAAATATTGGCTAATGCTAATTTGTGTTTTAGGGGTAGAAATTAAGAAACTCACTTCTATGAAAAATAAATTATTTTTTATTTTTTATTAAAATTAATCCACAATTTTCAAGATAACATTTTTTTATTTAACACTCAACTTTTAGAGCACAAATTATTACTCAGAAAAATCTCCATCAATCTCTATAGTAAATTATTAAATATCTGTGATTTTTATCATGTAAAAAAAATGCGTTCATAATTAGTCGTAATAATAAGACTAATGATATAAATATTTTCCTTAAAAATGTATAAATATCTCTCAGGGAGTTTGAGAAGAGATATGTTTGGGATTTTTTTTATTATATATATATATATATATATATATATATATATATATATATATATATATATATATATATATATATATATATATATATATATATATATATATATATATATATATATATATATATATATATATATATATATATGTTTGATTTAAAAGAGGAGAGGGGAAGAGAAGAAATGAATTTTAATTAAAAATATGTTTGGTTCAAAGGAATGATGAGATTTTATTAATAATTTATATTTTTATTTTCAGGATATAACTAATATAATATTTAGAGATGAAAAATTTATAAATAATTTTTTGACAATAAAATTTATAATATTGAGTGATTAAAAAAATCATAACTTATTACATAACGTTAAAAAATTAAATATATTTAATTCGTATTATAATTTTCCGACACAAATTAAACTTCTAAAAACATAAAATTATAAATAAACTTAAAAATAAAAATTATAAAAGAAAACAAAATTTGCAATAATTTTTATTTATGTTAAATAAAAAATAAAAATAAAATAATTTGCAAGTGAATAATAATTATTTTAAATTGATGAAAGAAATAAAGAAAAAATAAATAAATATAAGAGAAGTAAGAACACAAAAATATAATAATTTATTAAATATTAAAATCTAAATTATCTCATCTTCCCTCGAAATTGGAGGAAGACAAAAAAAATATGAACTTATATATATATATATATATATATATATATATATATATATATATATATATATATATATATATATATATATATATATATATATATATATATATATATATATATATTCCATTTCTCTATTATATAATTTATTTTATAAAAAAACTTTATATATATATATATATATATATATATATATATATATATATATATATATATATATATATATATATATATATATATATATATATATATATATATATATATATTGTAAGGAGAAAGATTTAATTTTTTTTTAATTTGAATATTTAGTAGGTGTGATTCTCATGAACATATATTAATGTTGTTAAAATAATAGTTTTATTGTAGTGAATTAATTAATTATTTATTTATTTTTGTTTAATTTTTTAGTTTTTTACTATTAATTTAATTACAAAAATATATTTAAGGATCTTCGTAAAACCGTGGAATCGGCGAGGATCATCATGAATGGGAATGAAGAGAAAAACTCCTCAGTAACATTAATTTATGACAAAGACAAATAATATATGTGATAGGAGGATCAATGAAGAAGATATATCCTCTGACTTTGCTCTGCCCCATTTACATCATATTCTGGACTGGCATAGCAGGTGTTATAAGCCCAATTGAGACCTAGTCCAGTTTAGCGCTAAGAATAAGTTCATTAAGAGATCCACGATCTCATGACCGTTAAGAAATAAAGTCATTAGGATATAGTCGTTGGGGACTTTTTCCATATGCGTTATAACGTTTTTCACGCGACCAACTGTCCTCCGGAATTTCTGGAAGCAGTTACACCCAATCAAGGGTCACGCGCTCGTAAGTCACAGCCAGGTGCCCTTAAAAATACCTTTCATCCCTAGAGGGTCAGGTATTCAATTATAATCACTCACATTCTTTCTTAACGTTTTGGTTTGCTTCACCCTGAAACTTACTTGAGCGTCGGAGTACCTTGTAGGTACATCATCCTTTCTTCAACCTTCGCCGCAGTCCCACCTGAAAACCACGAGGACCTGTCCGGATTATTTCTGTATAGTGGCGTCGTCTGTGGGAATCAACAGCTCCCCTCATTTTTCATGAACAAGATCATTTCTTTACAGCGCAAGATCAAAGTTCATCTCTTCTTTTTTGTCTTCATGGCTTCCCAGCTCAACGACAACCGTGGGGCAACCCATCTCAATGTCGGTCATCACAAAGGACATCCCCCTCCCCATCTTCCAACAATCTGAAACAATCGTCTATCATTCGCGGAGATCATATGTTCGAACCAATCCTCGTCTCGTCTAACGCTGACGCTAGTACTCAGGCTCTCATCACTGCCCTTAATAAGACAAACCTTACTCTCTTCCAGCAAAATGAGTGCATCCAGATGCTCGAGGGTTATCATTGTTCCCCTTCTCCCGCTAGTAGACATCGTCGTAGAGACTCTTGCAACCCTCCGCACCGCTCACGATCTCCTCTATGGAAACACAAGAGGAAAGATATCAGGTGTCTTTTTCCCCCAGAAGATCAAGACAGGCCAGAAGGATCACATCCAGAAAAGGCCAAGAAACACAATCGATCTCCTCCCCGTGTAAACCCATAATTTCGACAAGATTAAAATTCAGGGTTTGAGGTCATCCTTGTCGAAGGATAGCATCAGGAGGAGAATCCAAGAATTGCTGACAAGGTTTTAAAGCTTCACTGTTTCGACAGAAATAGACATAATGTTCTGGCAGAATAGTTTGGAGAGTTTGTGACTGAGGGCTTCGACAGAAGAAGTTGTTAATAAAAGATATGGTTTGGCAAGTGCTGAAGAGTTTTTCTCCTTTAAAAGGGTTTCGACAGTTTTGAAGAGTTACAAGGTTTTCGTCACCAAGGAAGAGATTCAAATTCAAAAGGTTGTAACCTTTGGCAGTTGGACACATGGAGGTTTCAGAGAAGAAATTTACATGCAGGCTGACACCTGTCGTTTAGTTATAGTTTTTCCGTTCTAAGCAGTTATTTTGTTTATGTATAAATAGGATAGTTTGTGGTTAGAATGGGTGTGTGAAAATTTGTACAAAATTCCTGTAAAAGCTCTAAGTACCCAGTGTGAGAGAAAATGAGTCTAGTATTTGGAACAATGTACGTTTAAAACACCAGTTATATTTCAAAGTCATTTTTAAATTACTTGTTTATTCTTCAAGTTCATGTCATTTTAAATGTTATTTACTTTTTCTGCAAGTTTACAGCCTTCGACAGTTTCTTTGTTCTTGTTTAAATTTTTAACTTTATTTCGTCTTTAAGTTCAAACTTTACTTTACTTGCAAAATCAAAGTTCTTAATACTTTGACTACATTGATAAAACAAACCACAAATCAGTCACCAAAAGTCTAAGAGTAGTTCGACAGAAAAATGCACATGTATCCCAGGACTTGTATGGTTGGTCCTGCAAGTAACCCAGTTTCCTGAAGAGATTGGTTAACCAGAGGTTGTTCGCCAGAAACCACTGCGAACAAATTGGCACGCCC
The DNA here is from genome assembly GCA_963966055.1 of Lathyrus aphaca. Taxonomy (NCBI): domain Eukaryota; kingdom Viridiplantae; phylum Streptophyta; class Magnoliopsida; order Fabales; family Fabaceae; genus Lathyrus; species Lathyrus aphaca. The sequence goes on along the minus strand of OZ014524.1, from coordinate 558,278,841 downwards.
AGTGGGACTAGTGCATTCGATAAAATCTAATAGAAAACTTCTTAGACAAATTGTTCCTTGCTACGTTGTATGATTCTTAGAAGCGGTAAACTAGCCGTAACCGACGTAGAGAGACCAAAGAGAACAAGAAGAAGAAACATGGCTAACTTGCCAAATACTTCAAATAATCCTGACGAAACAATATCAGTTTCCAACCCTATCCCTTCGTCAGGAACAATACCAGCGTCTGGCCCTGTTTTAGAACAGATTAGGCCTCCTTTGGGGGATTCCATACCAACAGGTTCAGGATCCCAGAATGCGCCTAGTTCTTCCACCATGGGACACGCCAGACCCTTGGGAACCCCTCCCCCTGGAGGAAATACATTCAGGCCATATCTGAATTATTCTCAACCTTTTACTGGGAGGGAACAACCATATGGAATGCCAACTTCAATGATGGCAAGCCTACATAATTCGTCACCATTATTCTCTGATGCTATGGTTCAAGTGTCATCACCATTGCAGGGATCAGGATATGGTGGAAATGGAAATAGAATAAACCAAGTTCCACCAGGTTTCCATATGCCCGCTATGACAAATCATTCTGCGCAAGTAATTCGTCAACAGATGGATGAAAGCAATCATGATATGGTGCAGGCTTTGACACACCAAATGGGAGAAGTGTTCAACCCCTTAATACAGAACACTACCCAAACAAACCAAATATTGGCAGAACAGATGGCACGCATTGCTGACTTTTTTGGAGTCCCGCAAGCACAGCAAAGGATGCAATTGAATCAAAACCCTGCCAATAGGGCTGTCGAAGAAGAACTTACTATAAACCAAAGGCCCTTAGGAAATCCTCATGAAAATCCCAGGGGGCAAGAGGTGATAGTCGAACAGCCTAATGTAGAAGAGCCTATTCGACAGGAACCAAGAAGGATAATAGTCCAGAGAAATCAAAATGCTGACGAAGTGTTACAGCAGAGAATGCGTTACAATAACATGCCTGTCGAAAACAATATTGCCACCATGGTTGAGAGAATAATGGCACAAAATGGAGTAAACGTAGGATTACAAAGGCCTAGTTATACTTCCCCCTTGTCTGAATTTGTCTTACAACAAGAATTACCACCAAGGTGGAAAGTCCCCAAATTTACAAAATTTTCAGGGGATACTAGTGAGTCTACCATAGAACACGTGGCACGTTATTTGATAGAAGCAGGAGAAATTGCTAATAATGAGAACCTAAGGATGAAATATTTCCCAAGTTCTTTGACAAAAAATGCGTTCACTTGGTTTACATCACTTCCTGCAACTTCAATTTTTACTTGGACCCAATTAGAGAGATTGTTCCATGAACAATTTTATATGGGACAAACCAAGATAAGTTTGAAGGAGTTGGCAAGTGTCAAAAGAAAGTTTTCTGAACCTATAGATGACTATTTAAATAGGTTTAGATTATTAAAAGCCAGATGCTTTACGCAAGTGCCGGAACAAGAACTAGTCGAAATGGCTGCAGGGGGTCTAGATTATTCCATAAGGAAGAAACTGGATACCCAGTACTTGAGAGACATGGCACAACTGGCAGACAGAGTGAGGCAAATAGAAAGACTAAAAAATGAAAAATTTAGATCAAACAAAAACAAGAAGGAAAGAGTGGCCTATGTAGGAGTAATTCAAGAAGATGATTATGACGAAAATGAACAAGTCATCTTCGACCAGCAAGAAATTGATCTTGCAGAATTAAAACAAGGCCCTCCATATTCTTGTAAAGTTTTAGCCCCGTCGAATGGGAAAAATCCAGTCGAAGTGGAAAAGAATGACAGGTTCCCTAAAAGAACCTATACATTCGACATCACTAAGTGTGATGAAATATTTGATTTATTAGTCAAAGATGGTCAGTTAATAAAACCAGCAGGCACTAAGGAGCCTCCTGTAGACCAACAGAAAAAGAGAGGTTTTTGTAAATACCATAATTTCTTGGGTCATAAAACTTCTCAATGTTACCTTTTCAGGGATCTTGTCCAGAACGCAATCCAAAATGGAAGGCTGAAGTTTGGAGACAAAGCCAAGCAGCAGATGAGGATTGACTCCAATCCTATGCAGGTGGTAGAGGCCAATTATGCTGAACCAGAAATGGTAAATGTGGTCGAAATGGAGATCATGGCTGAAGAAGATTTTGAAATGGTGGAAGTTACTGAAAGCTTCGACACCAACTTCACCATGATAGAAGCTGCCGAAGGTTTCGACACCCATGTAAATGTGGTGGAAGAAGGTGATGATCTTGCTGACCAGGCTGAAGAGAAAGAAGTCAAAGCTTCTGAAGACTTCGACAGTGAGAATGCTAGCGAAACTACTGAAGGTTTCGACGAAAGAAATACAGTCAAAGTGGGAAGAAGCTTCGACAAGAAAAACTACGAAAGAGATGCTGAGCAGGGGGTGATCTGGGATACTTTAGGAGAGTCGAATGGGAAGTTCGACTTCATGGTAAAATATTCAGTACCACCAAGCTCCAAAGTAGATATCAACAAAATCAAACCCACAGGGTGGGGAGATTCCTTCAAAAAGGATGACGAAGAGGAGGGTAACAAAACCGTCATTGTCCAAAAAGAGGCCACTGAGGGCCTTGATCAAGAGGAGAGCAACACAGCAGGGATTGATGACAATTTCCCCACTGTCGAACCAGTAAACATTGGTATCACCAGAACTGAAGAGCATCCTGTCGAAAGGGTTGCACACTGCTGCAAATACATCTATAAGGGTTTACACCCAAAAGGCAATGTGAGTCAGTCAAAGGAGGACATCCCAGAGGAGGTCATGCTGGTCGAAAAAATGAATAAATTGAAGATCACAACTGAACAGAATGCTGGGATTCACATGGTGGAAGTCACTCAGAAGGTGGGACCAGACACAAACAAGGGAAAGAGACATCAACAGAAGCATCAGAAGCTGGTTTACCCAGAAGAGAACGAGAGTCTGGTCGAATTCATCCAGAGGTGTCAAAGGAAGAATGCAGAAGTCATGCTTTGCCCAAGATGCAGTGCTGTGTTCGACAAGAAAGCAGCTGATGACTTAGAGGCAGCAGAAAAGACTCAGAGGAAAAGAAATTGGGGAACAGTCCCACCAACCAAAAACGAAAGATTTGACCCAAGAAGAGGGAAGTATCACAATCAAGGGGTAGGAGAAAGACGTTTCAACACCTACAAACCATCCAACAGACCAAATGACGACAAGTGGGTTCAACCTATAAGGGATGCCCAAGGTCAGAAGAAATGGAAGAGTTTTGAAGTGAACAGAGGTCCCTCAATGGAAGTTAAAAAGGAGGCAAAGCCAAGATACGTCTCTGAGAACTACAAGGGGAAGAATCCTATGTCCAGATCCCAATGGAGAAGATTCCAAAGGCAGAAGAAAATTGAAAAGGAAACTGTAGAACACAAAAGGGTTGGGCAGAAGGAAGCTGAATCAAGCAAATGTGTGCAGATCACAAACAAGGGGATACCTCTGGCAGAAAAAGAAACCCCTGAGAATAATGGATCTAGTGACACCACAGAAGTGCAGAAAACAAACAACAGAATGCCAGTGGACGAAGAAGTCACAGATGAATTTAGTTCAGAGTCAGATGCCTCTTTCGACGTAACCTGCAATGTGGTTTCTGTGCTGCCCAGAGATTACGACAGGATAATGGAAGTCGAAGATGAGGAGGATGACATGATAGATGACAGCATAGGCTTGAAACCTGTGTGCTACTACATAATGAATAATGGCTGTGTCGAAGAGCAAAATGCTTTCTTCGAAAAGCCAGATGATGCAATGAAGGCTCACTTAAAGCCTCTCTTCATAAAAGGAAAGGTGGAAAATGTGGGTGTCAACAAAATTCTGATAGATGGTGGAGCAGCTGTGAATTTAATCCCTCATTATATGATAAAGAAGATCGGAAAAGATGACTCCGACACTAAGCCTCACAATATGGTGTTGTCCAACTATGAAGGTAAAGTAAGGACAACATTGGGGGTAATACAACTGAACTTGACTGTAGGATCCATCACCAGGCCTACCATGTTTGTGGTGATAGCATCAAAGGCAAATTACAACTTGTTGTTGGGAAGGGAATGGATCCATGGGATTGGGGCTGTGCCATCCTCCATGCATCAAAGGATAGCAATCTGGAGGCCAGATGGAATTGTCGAAAACATTGAAGCAGATCAGAGTTACTTCACAGCTGATGTGAACAATGTTACTAGTCGTAACTTCGACAAAAACCTAGCCCATATAGCACCATGCAACCCTGCTGCTTTCGACCTAACAGCTTCCGACAATGCTTACTGTTCCATGTACCTCCATCCTACGCATGGTTTCCAGTGGGATAAAGAAATAATTGGGGAGACAAATTACACTTGGGGAACTGCCCATGTCAACCCAACTGGATGGGGGAGTGAATTCAGTGAAGATGACTGAAGTTTCAGCCATGGAAAGGATTTCGGCTTATATAGCCGAAAAACAACTCAAAACGGCCCTTGAGGCTGAAATTAGGAATATGGCTGTCGAAGCCAGTACTCAAGTTGTCGAAGGACAACATCCTCAAGAAAATATTGAGGAGCAACATGCAAATCAGAGTTTTGAAGAAGACTCAAATGGTGAATGGCAGAACCAAAGACTTGATGCCATTTATGATGACGAACCTTTGGGGTTCGAAAAGGATCCAACCTCCACCAATATGAAAATGGTGGCACAGGATCCTTTAGAGGAGATTAATCTGGGATTGGGGGCAGAGAAAAGGCCCACTTACATCAGTGCCAAGTTGAATCCTCAACTCAGAGTCGAAATAATCCAACTGCTGAATGAGTTTAAAGACTGCTTCGCCTGGGATTATGACGAAATGCCTGGTTTAGACAGGAGTTTGGTGGAATTGAAGTTGCCAATACTGGAAGGGAAGAAGCCAATAAAGCAGACCCCCAGACGTTTTGCACCTGAGATTCTGTCGAAAATCAAAGAAGAAGTCGAAAGACTTCTAAAATGCAAATTCATCCGTACAACAAGGTATGTCGAATGGATTGCTAATATTGTTCCTGTGATCAAGAAAAATGGTACATTAAGGGTGTGTATTGATTTTAGAGATCTGAACTCAGCCACCCCTAAGGATGAATACCCTATGCCAGTAGCAGAAATGCTAGTAGATTCTGCAGCAGGCCATGAGTATTTAAGTATGCTTGATGGCTATTCTGGTTATAACCAGATTTTCATTGCTGAAGAAGACGTTCCAAAAACAGCGTTTCGTTGTCCAGGAGCAATAGGAACATATGAATGGGTAGTAATGCCCTTTGGTTTGAAAAATGCTGGAGCTACTTACCAAAGGGCCATGAATTCTATTTTTCACGATTTCATTGAAACATTTATGCAAATTTATATAGATGACATTGTGATTAAATCTGCTTCAGGCTTGGACCATATTAACCACCTTCGACAGTCCTTTGAAAGGATGAGGAAGTTTGGTTTGAAAATGAATCCTCTTAAATGTGCTTTTGGTGTGCAGGCTGGGGATTTCTTAGGCTTTGTGGTCCACAAAAAGGGGATTGAGATTAATGAGAACAAAGCTAAAGCAATAATGGAAGCAAAAGCGCCATCGACAAAGAAGGAGTTGCAGTCTCTACTAGGGAAAATCAACTTCCTCAGAAGATTTATTTCCAACCTTAGTGGAAAGACTCAGGCCTTCTCACCTCTGCTTCGACTGAAGAAGGAGGGTTTCACTTGGGGGCAAGAGCAGCAAGATGCTTTCGACAAGATCAAGGAGTATTTGGCAAATCCCCCAATCCTAATATCTCCTTGTCGAAAAAGAAGCATGAGGCTCTACATATCAGCATCTGACAGAACATTAGGAAGTATGCTTTGTCAAGAAGATGAACATGGCGTCGAAAGAGCCATTTATTATCTTAGCAGAGTCTTAAATGATGCTGAAACTAGATATAGCATGATAGAGAAATTATGTTTATGTGTGTATTTCTCTTGTACAAAATTGAAGCATTATATAAAACCCATTGATGTACATATATCTTCTCATTTCGACGTAATAAAACATATGTTGTCTAAGTCTATTTTACATAGTCGAATTGGAAAATGGGCTTTAGCTTTGACTGAATACTCTTTAAAATATATGCCTTTAAAAGCTGTTAAAGGGCAAGTAGTTGCTGATTTTATAGCTGACCACTCCATACTTGGAGATGAAACAAATTATGTCGAAAAAGAGCCTTGGAGGTTATATTTCGACGGTTCCAGCCACAAAAATGGAACAGGTATTGGGGTGTTAATTATTTCTCCCAATAAAATTCCAACAAAGTTCAAGTACAAAATAGAAGGATTCTGTTCAAACAATGAGGCAGAATATGAAGCCTTAATAGCTGGACTTGAAATCTTGTTGGAACTGGGGGCAACAGAGGTCGAAATAATGGGTGACTCCGAGTTGGTGATAAAACAACTGACGAAAGAGTACAAATGTGTCAAAGAAAATTTGATCATGTACTTTGTGATAGCCAACAGGCTCCTCAAAAGATTCGACAGTGTGGTTTTTAGACACATTCCCAGATTAGAAAATCAGGAAGCAAATGACTTGGCTCAATTGGCTTCAGGGTATAAAGTGTCGAAAGAAAATCTGTTGAAGGTTGTCGAAGTGAGAGGTAAAGTTTTATCTACTAAGTTGGCCCCATCTGATTTGGAGACAATGAGATTGGGATATGGTGATGAAGAAAACTTTGAGATTTTCAATATAGGTGATTTAGAAGTTGGAGATTGGAGAAAACCCATCAAAGATTATTTACAAAATCCAAATCAGACTGTCGAAAGAAAGATAAAGTATAGAGCCATAAGCTATGTGCTCTTTGGGAATGAATTGTTTAAAAAGAATGCAGAAGGAGTTCTACTGAAATGTCTTGGAGAGACTGAAGCTTATATAGCTTTGTCGAATGTACACAGTGGTGCATGTGGTGCCCACCAAGCAGGACATAAAATGAGATGGCTATTATTTCGACAAGGAATGTATTGGCCAACCATGTTGAAAGACTGTGTCGAATTTGCAAAAGGCTGTCAGGAATGTCAAATCCATGCAGGCATACCTCATGTGCCAGCAAGTGAGTTACATTCTATTGTAAAGCCTTGGCCATTTAGAGGTTGGGCTTTAGATTTAATTGGTGAGATTCGACCAGCCTCTTCAAAAGGGCAGAAGTACATATTGGTGGGAGTAGACTATTTCACTAAATGGATTGAAGCCATACCTTTGACGAATGTAGATCAGGAAGCAGTCATAGATTTCATCCAGAAACACATAATGTATAGATTTGGAATACCAGAGACTATAACCACTGATCAAGGATCTGTGTTTACTGGCAGAAATATGCAAGCATTTGCAAGAGAGACAGGTTTTAAGTTGTTGACTTCGACACCCTATTATGCCCAAGCAAATGGCCAGGTCGAAGCAGCTAACAAAGTAGTAATAAACCTGATAAAGAAACATGTGGGGAAAAAACCAAGAAATTGGCATAAGACTTTGGATCAAATCCTTTGGGCTTGTCGAACATCCCCTAAGGAAGCAACTAATTCCACCCCATTTAAATTAACCTATGGACATGATGCAGTATTGCCTGTCGAAATTTGTTTACAGTCAATACGAATTCAAAGACATCATGAGATTCCATCTGAAATTTATTGGAATATGATGATGGATGAATTGGTTGATTTGGACGAAGAAAGGTTGCGTGCTTTAGAATTAATAAGAAGGCAGAAAGAGAGAGTTGAAAAGTTTTATAACAAAAAAGTAAAATTCAAAGCCTTTTTAGTAAACGATTTAGTTTGGAAAGTAATCTTGCCCATGGAGAAGAAAGACAGAGTGATGGGAAAATGGTCCCCTAAGTGGGAAGGACCTTTTAAAATTCTAAGAGTTTTTTCCAATAGTGCATACGAAGTCGAAGAAATAGAAAGAGATAGAAGAGTGATGAAAATAAATGGAAAGTACTTAAAGAAGTATAGACCAACATTGCAGGAAATAAAAATCATAACAAATTAAAATTGCAAACGAAACTTGTCTTCGCCAAACAAATGGCGTAAAATAGCATTACATATAAAAGTGCTGAAAGAAAATATCCTTAAAACAAATAAAATTCCTAAGTCCTATTACAAAATCACTGTCGAAGGAATGTGGCTTTAAGCTCGTCGAATTTTTTCTTTTGGAGTTGAATTCGACGCTCACAAAGACTCTTGCTGACAGTCATTTCGTCAAGCTCCCTGTGAAGTTGCTGGGCTGTTTCTGCATTTTGTAGCCCCTTCTGGAGTTCACTGTCTATTGCTTCCTGATTTGGTTTTTGGAGAGAGGCCTGGCGTTCTTTTTCTTGGAGGATTTTTCTTTGGAGATCAGCAATCTGGGCTTGGTAAGCTTGAATATTGTTTTCACAATCAGCAGCAGCTTTGGTGTATTCGTCAGAAAGCTTATTCAGCTCTGAAATCCTTTCTGTCGAAGAAGCCACTGTGTTCCATGCTGAAACTTGCTCCTCAGACTTGGCTGTGATCTTTTGGGAGAATTCTTTTTGTCGAACCAGATCAGCGCTGACAGAATCAATCAAAGATATCAAATCCATCACCAAATGGCTTTCCTCAGTCGAAGCCTCCAGCAAATTGGCACTTTTTAGGAGCTTCTTCAGATCATATTGAGCAGAAGTATTCTCAGCCAAGACCTCAAACAGATCAACTCCAAGGATCCTGGTCTTGATCTCATCCATGATGACATTGATTGGTTGAAGGTCAGAAGTGGCCCCTGAAGCTGTCGAACCACTGGCAGAGGAATCTTGGAAATTGTACCTGGTGTCGAGCAAAGCCTTTAAGTATTCAAAGGGTTTTCTAACCTTCAAGCTCTCAATTTCTTCATGAGATAGACTCGTCGAAGCAGTGCCCAAAGAGGTTTCGACAGGGGCTTTTGATGAAGAGGGAAGGTGTTGAGAGGTTCCTCCAATGCTCAAGTTAACTTCTGGCTGATTTGACAGAGTAACCTCTTCTTCGACAGTTTCTTTGTCAGCCATGGTGGTGTCAGTTGGATCTGGGACTTGTACATCCTGAACAAGGGCATCTTCATTAGTTTCTGGTGTGGCAGCTGGTGTTGGAAGTGGTACATCTTGATCTGAAATTATTTTTTCTGCAGTGGGGTCTGGTCGAAAAGGAGAGTTGTTGTCGGAAGACTCAGAATCACTGAGGTCGAATTCATCCAAGGTTTGAGGCCCATGGACCCCTGCATCTGGAGTGGCATCGTCCTGGAGTCTTTCAGCCAGAGTCCTCTCAGAATTAGAGGGAGCATGCTCTTCTTGGATTGCAGAGGTCTCTTCGACGTCAATAACAACCTACAAGCAAAAAACATAAAAGAAGAACTGTAAGATAAAGTTGCATTCAGTCAAGGCTGGGGTGGTGTCTGTCGAAATGATTACCTGAGGAATTTCAGTATGGGCACTTGAGTCCCCACTTCTTTCACTCCTGGAAGGGACTTTGTTGACTGGACTGGCAGGAGGAGTTCGTCTTTGGACCAGAGATCTTTGGGACGCCACTATTTTAATTCGTAGACCCTTGTTTCTTTTCAAAGGCTGGGGTTCAGGGGATTCGTCCTCAGACTCTTCGACGCTTGCTTCCTTTTCTTCTGGTTTCCTTTTCTTTGTCGGGGTACGAGTTACCTATAAGAGAAAGAAAAGAAGTGTTCAGTAGAAGAAAATATGAAGTGCATAGAGAAGGAGGGATGTTTTGTTGGTGTCGAAACCTTCTTGGCGGTTGCAGGAGACTTTTCGACTGTTTTTGAAGAAGTTCCTTCGCCAGTAGTCTTCCTGACAATTCTAACAGCTGAAAAGGAAAAGTTGCATGAACATTGATATAATAATAAAAGAGTTAGAAGCAAAAAGAAAAATGTAATTTCTTCGACACCTTCAAGAATGGGTTCGTCCACAGTAACATGTTCTATCCCAATATGAAGGTGCCCAGTGAAGTTGTGCAGATGATACTTCGTCGCAACCACGCGTTCGGCAGGTTTTTTGTTGCTTTCACGAAGCAGTTTTAAATGTGATCCACACACAAACCAGTCTGGAAATGGAGGACACAAGGCCACTCCAAATTCTGCAGAAGGGAGTGGAGGGAATTTTGGAGGAAAGGTTGTGAAAGCAAAATCATAGTGTGCATGTGGTGGAAGAGATGTAGGAAACCACAACTTGTTTAATTTCTCTGTGAATTTGAATTTTAAAGATACTGCTGCTTCAGCTATGGTTCGACGAAGATCATCAGGCCTGTAAATAGTTTCAAAATACTTTTGAAACTTTTGAACTTCTTTGATATGTTGATCTGTACCTTTTTTCTTCTTGTCCTGCACAAAGTTAAAAGCATTTGTCAGAAGAGTAGTGAAAGTGGCTACGTCGAAAAATCTGTTGATGTAGTATTCCTTCCACCAGACGTCGAACTCTTCAGTACAGAGGAAGTTTGGTATAAAGATGGTGGGATAGACCTCCAGAGTTGGGTCAAAAAACTTGTTGTACAGCTCCAAACATTTGTCGAAATGGTGACATGAGTTGTAGAAGATAATGGCACCTTTCTTGTGGTAGATAGGCTTTGTCTTCGTCTGAATTAATCCAAACTGCCTAGCTACCAAATTGGGTTGGTATACAATGAGGGATACCTTTGTGTTGTTAAGGCTATGATGGGAGAAGAAGTGCCTGGGCATGAGAAAAGCTTCCCAAATGGAGATGTAGGAATCTTCATCTTTCTGGTTCTCCACTGGTAGTTTTCTAGTAAACCATCTTGGACCTACTTTCCTGTTGGCGAATGGTGTCATTGAAGGAGAAAATTTGTAGCGTTTGGCGAACATCATGATGTAGCCAGTAAATGCTTGTCGAAGGCTTGTATTCTCATCAGTGGGGGTCAGTTGAACCAGCCTAGGCCATTCGACACGTCTTTCTTTGACTGCCTCTTCGACAATTGGCATTTTTATGGGGATGAAATTTTCAAAAGTGGCATTCAGCCATAGTTGTAGAAGCCAAAAAGGGCCTGTAAGACTTATGTTACCTTTGTCCTTAAGGGCCTTGAAGTTGCTTACACTTTCACTTAAGGATTCATAGAGGTTGGCCAAAAGTAGCTCACTCAGGCAAAATGCAACTCCATTGTGAAGTTGATTCGCCATAATGATAAAGCTTCTGGCCACCTGAAGGGACCTTGTACAGAATACAAATTTGGATAACCACAGGCTAAGGAAGGCAATGTGTTCTATGTCAGAGACTTCTTCATTGTTTCCACCTTGGTAATGGGCTATGAAAACAGAATACCCAGCATACTTTGTGTCGAAGCTTATGGGATCCTTGTTCAAGTGTTCAGGGTTGAATATTTCCCCTAAAGGACTAAGGCCAGTTATGGCTGCTATGTCGAATAAGGTGGGGGTCATCATTCCACAGGGTAAGTGGAAAGTATTATAAGTACTATCCCAAAAGTATAAGGAGGCTAACAGCATATTTTGGCAGTAACGGGGACCCTCTTTCGACAACTGGATTAAATCATAAATACCAGTTTTCTTCCAAAACCTTTCTTTGGCTTTTTCGACCCTAGTAAGCCATGATAGGTATTCAGAGGGATCTTTTGTCAAAGGAGGACTCCTAAAAATCCTGTTTTGGTTCAGATAAGACAGATCTATTTCTGTCGAAGCCATAAGGACTTCAGGTTCTTTTGATGAGGTTTCGACAGGTTTGGGGTTCTTGTTAGCAGCTATGGGTTTAGAGGCAGAGTAACAGGGATAAAATTCTTTCAAGCGGTTAGGGTCAGCAGAGGGATCAAAAATAGGGCCTAACATAGCATGGTGGATTCCAGAAACAGAGATAGGAATTATTACCTGTGACCTGTAAATGCTTGCCTTTTCCCTTTCATTTGGGGGTTCTGGAAAGTACTGTTGGTGCTGTGTTTGTGTAGGCCCAGATAATACGTGAGCAGGAGGAAGATCTGTGGTCTTCTTTGTCTTCTTTGCACTTTGTCCAGTGGTAGTCTTTGGAGGAGCCATTGATTTGATGAAGATGGTAAAGAAACAGGAGCTTTGAAAGATTTGGAAATGGAGTTTTCACGCTTGGGTAAGAGAAGAGTTTGAGAAGGTGAAAAGTATGAAATGGTGGTGAAAATGGTATTTATAGAGGTTGGAATAAATGAATAATAATAAAGAAAAAGAAAATGAAGAAACTTTTTCAGTTGGAAAAAGGGAAACATGCATGTTAATCCATTGGTGGAGATTGAAAGTGGCGGTTGGTAATGAGCCATGATTTACCTACAATCTAGGGTCATGGGAGATTGTGTGAAACGTGGGCTAGATGTGACGTTTCATAAAGTGAAATCATGGTGTTTCCTTGGGACTCAACAAAAATCACTTTACAATAAATGCAACTGGAAGTCAAAGGTCACTTCGACAGCAAAAGACATTTCTCCTTTGATAGTCGAAAATATCTTTGCTGGGGGGCAATTTGTAAACCCATAATTTCGACAAGATTAAAATTCAGGGTTTGAGGTCATCCTTGTCGAAGGATAGCATCAGGAGGAGAATCCAAGAATTGCTGACAAGGTTTTAAAGCTTCACTGTTTCGACAGAAATAGACATAATGTTCTGGCAGAATAGTTTGGAGAGTTTGTGACTGAGGGCTTCGACAGAAGAAGTTGTTAATAAAAGATATGGTTTGGCAAGTGCTGAAGAGTTTTTCTCCTTTAAAAGGGTTTCGACAGTTTTGAAGAGTTACAAGGTTTTCGTCACCAAGGAAGAGATTCAAATTCAAAAGGTTGTAACCTTTGGCAGTTGGACACATGGAGGTTTCAGAGAAGAAATTTACATGCAGGCTGACACCTGTCGTTTAGTTATAGTTTTTCCGTTCTAAGCAGTTATTTTGTTTATGTATAAATAAGATAGTTTGTGGTTAGAATGGGTGTGTGAAAATTTGTACAAAATTCCTGTAAAAGCTCTAAGTACCCAGTGTGAGAGAAAATGAGTCTAGTATTTGGAACAATGTACGTTTAAAACACCAGTTATATTTCAAAGTCATTTTTAAATTACTTGTTTATTCTTCAAGTTCATGTCATTTTAAATGTTATTTACTTTTTCTGCAAGTTTACAGCCTTCGACAGTTTCTTTGTTCTTGTTTAAATTTTTAACTTTATTTCGTCTTTAAGTTCAAACTTTACTTTACTTGCAAAATCAAAGTTCTTAATACTTTGACTACATTGATAAAACAAACCACAAATCAGTCACCAAAAGTCTAAGAGTAGTTCGACAGAAAAATGCACATGTATCCCAGGACTTGTATGGTTGGTCCTGCAAGTAACCCAGTTTCCTGAAGAGATTGGTTAACCAGAGGTTGTTCGCCAGAAACCACTGCGAACACCCCGAAAGCCGAAACGCTCACTAGACGAGAGAGATCAAGGTACCAAGAAATCCCGTTACGATGAGGACCGTCGTCCCCGTCAACACCTCAGGAGCCCTCGCGGAAGTCGATCTCCATATCCTTCATCTGGAAGCAGCGACGACGAGGAGAATCGCGGGCCCCTGACCACATTTATACAAAAAAAAACATTTATACTTGATGTAAACAATCATTAAGTTTTAAAACACTTTATTTCTTAAAGGAGAAGACTAAGATACAATTCTTTATATATGATTTTTACTATTTTCTAATGAAAATATAACAAGTGTATAATTTTCTACTACATATATGTAATTTTCTCTATTCTCATTCTCTAAATGATATTTAAGTACACTTATCATAATTTTAGTGATAAATAGTAAAATCACACCTAAATAATTATATCTTAGATTTCTTCTTTCTTGAAATCTAATTAACTTAAAATTTCGGTTTTACTTCTTTAAATAGTGTTCCTTTTTCATCACACCTTTTATTTTTGTTTTACTTTTTTTACCAATAAAACAAATATATTTTGTTGATTTTTTTAGGAAAATATATTATTTTTTAGTTAATTATGGTTGATTGTCATTTGATTGAGTGTTTTAATATTGAATTTATGTTTTAATTTTTTCCGTCAATCATCTCATGTTTTATGTTAGTATTTCAAGCGATTTTTATTTGATATGATGTGAAAATAACAAAGTAAAATATTTTACTTTTAAATTTGTGAGGATTTTTTTGTTAGATAGTCTAGTGAATAAATTTTACAGATGAACAATGAGATGTGGTAAGTTCATATCTGCATCCTTATTTTTGATGTTCACACACATCTATCAACTAAATTGATTTAACAGGACAAATTTCTGAGTATTTATAACAATATAATTTTGTTTTAAAAAATTATGTTATTTTTATAATAAAGTTGCGTGAAAAAATGATAATAAAAAAATGTATTTATCTTTTAAGAAAAATGAAAATTTCTCTTTATTTAAATTTATCTTAGTGAAAAATTAAATGTATTAAAAGTATAACAACAAAAACATTAAGTTGTATTTAAAAAATGGGAATGAGTAAAAAAATTAAAGAGAAAATTTGATTGAATGTGATGTGCCAATGAACAGTAAATGGGGTTTCTTATAGGTAAAATTAAACAATAGTTTTATGGTTGAATGGATAGACAAACTTGTGTTCACTTGCCCTTCACTTGCATACAAGTTTCATCCCTCACTTCCTTTACAATTTCAATAGAATAAGCATTTAATCATAAAATAAGCACCAATGAGAAATCAAAGTAAATCTCAGGAAATTTGGATGAGAAAATGAATAAAGGTAAGATAAGGTGAAATGTAATTCACCATTGGAGAGGAAAATAAATCATTTCATTTAAAGTTTTCAAGATGGATTTTCTTAAGCTTTAATAATTTAGTTAGGTCTAAATAGTCTTAAAGGGAAAATAAAGAAAAATATAAAAAGACTTATATGCTTTGCAACAACATGGAATATATGGCTCATGAGAAATGTTATTATCTTTAGAAATATAAAGTTGAACGCATAAAAAATGAATGAAGAACATAAATGCATTATCTTGGAGTTGGTTCAAATGCAAAGTTAACACAACTACATTGAGTACTTATGAGGATTGAATGTATTAGGATGGTTGAGGAGATAAATAAAATTAAAGTTGAGAATACATTGGTTAAAAAAACATACATGTTCGAAGTGCATTAATGTCTGAAATCGGTTGGAATCAAGAAATAGCCAGATGTGGGCTAATTTGGAAAACTTACAATTATCATTTATAAGAAGTGTATATAGTTGTTAATTGATTGATGTTTAGGTTTCAATTGATGGAAAGGAAAATCCTACCTCAATTGAAAGAGATGAAACATCTAGGAAATGATAATAGTAATGATGTGCAACTAGTAGTGATGGAGTTATATATAGTCATTTTTAATGTTTCGCAATGCATTGAGTAATAATAAATGAAAGGTTGGATGTGTATCACTGTTTACACCAATTTTTGGTAATGTAAACAACCATTATCCATTAACACTTTAGGACCGGATAAAAGTCATTTTACAATGTTCGTTCAAGTCTCGTGGTTTATGATATCAGTTCATGTATTATTTAAGAACAAAATCATTGTTCTTATTAGTGTTAGAATTGTTTCCAACAACTTTATAAAACAAGTTGTCTCATGGCAACTTAAAAGAAATAACACTCAAATGAGCATTTAAAAGAAACAAAAATAAAGGAAATGAAAAGAAATGTAGAATTGCAAAATGAAAAGGAAAATAAAGCACAAACATAATAATTTTAAATTGAAGAGAATGTAAAGGGTGGATGAAATCCATATTTGTTCGTCCCTGAACCCGTTTGCCCTTGCGGCGTGGGTGTTACAAGACTTTCAAAAAATAGGATCCAACCTCTAATACATAGTAATTACAACTATTTATAGAGAAAAGAAAATAACTTTCTACATCTAAGATTTTAACAAGTGTCTTATTAAATAACTTCCTTAATCTAAGATTGACACATGTCCCTTTGGATAACTTCTTTTAATAACTTCCGATAACTTCCAATAACTTCCGTGTAGGAGTTGTTTGCTTGAGATATGTAATATATCAATATTTGACTCTTTGAATGACTTCTTCGATTGTCTTTTTCGAATCCCTATTTGAATGTCTTATAACATGCCATTTCTGGTTGAAAATAAAGTCTTCGAAAGTACCCTACTATCTATAGTACCAACTCGAATTCCTTCGACATCCATCAATCTACTGCATATAATTCAGTTGACAATCGAAATACAAATACTTTAATTTTATATATTAACAATCACATGATGGGCAATGAGGGTCTTGGTGCAACTACATGATACGAACGTCATCAAGTTATAAACTACGTGAATTTACATAAATCTAATATGTAACATGGAGAGTGTACTGGTCAAAAAGTATATGTGTGTGTTGCCCCTACAATGGAAGGGAGACTTAAAGGTCTTAGTAGGTTTATAACAATATTAGGTGGTTAGGGCTTATCCACGATATTGAGAAGCCATATATGATGATGATTATGGTGGTGGTTTTAGGGACATGCTCACGTGAGGTGAGATACCTTGTTACAAAATGGTGTGTTTAAGTGTGTACAAGGGTGTGATTTGTATATTTCGGATCTATACTTGCTCATACATATGAGATGTATTTATATAGGGCTGCATGGCCTAAGATTCTCTTGGGAAATATCCTTTTCTATTTCGTCAATGGTTGAACGTTGAATCCATATTTCTTAGGAAGTCGTGGATTATTTATTGACCCTGACTTATCTCTATTTTAGAAACTTCTTATCTCATGTTTTCCATCATCCGGCGATAGAAAAGTCATAGGGCGAGGCAATACCTCCCCTTAAGGGACACTCCGATGTTTCCTCTTATGGGGTTGTTTAAATGCATCACCCAAGGCGAGACCCTTTTACACTTATAACACATCATAATACCTAAAGCACGAGACCTTTGATAGAAGACAAAGTGTTTTCAGATTGTAACTCTATGGAAGTATACCAATAACATGCATTTCATCAAGTGAGGCCCAATTTTTCCAGGGTTCTTTAGTGTAAGATCAAAGTGCGCCTAAGAGGGGGGTGAATTAGGTGTTATAAGATTTTTCTCAATTCTTTTTCTTTGATGGATGGATTTTGGTTTTTATGGTATGAAAACGATAAAGCAAGAAATAAAAAGTGACACGGAGATTTATCCTGGTTCCCTTCACAGTTCGAAGGTACATCCAGTCCCCTTTCAAACACGAAAGAGATTTCCACTAGTTCTTAGAAACGTACAACCTATCACACCTTCAAATGGTGAGGCCTACTTTCTAAACAACTAATCAACTTAGTGTGCAAGAACAATCCTCTTGCAACACTATCCCTTGTGTCCAACAATCCTGGATCACAAGACACAATAGAAAAACTTTCTATAATTTTTGTAGTTTTGAGTGAGTAATACAATGTTTGGTATCAATATAAAATTGATCTTCTCCTATGTTCAAAATTCACTTCTCAAATTTCAATACAAGTGTTCAAATGGAATATAAAATATGATGAACTATGAACACTTTTAGAAGTATGAAAAATATTTGAATTTTAGTGAATTTGATTGAGTGATAATATTTGAAAATTTCTTGGAGGTGTTTATGAATTTAAATTTTTTAGAATTTATAAGAGTCAAAACACCTATTCAAAAAGGTATAAAAAATTATGAAATAAATTATTGAAGAGGTATAACATTTAAAAAATATTTGAAATGAAAAGAAACAATTTTTCAGAAAACCTTCAGTGTTAACCGGTTAACCAAAATGGTTAATCGGTTAACGCGCTGAAACGTTGCCCCAGAATTCAAAATTTGGGACCGTTAACCGGTTAACACCGTTAAAACTCAGAAAAATATTTGATTTTTAAGTGTTAAACCAGTTCCGATTTATTTCAAAAAATGCATATGCAGTGAATTATCATGATAAACTATTTTGAACACTTGTATATCTTTCTAAGGAGTGTGTTTTGATATACCTAAGTCTTGTGTCCAAGTCTTGAAAATTTTGCACAATAGCTTGATTCGAACGATAGCATTCCATTGGTGATGCATAGCCATGATCTTGATCTTTGTTGAAATCTCGACTTTTTGCAATACGAAATGAGCTTGAATATTGTTGACTTCATCAAAATCTTGAGCTTGAAGTATGCTTCTACTATATCAATGTGTATCCCTACTGAAGATACACCAAATCCCTCAACAAGAACTTAGTTAGCATAAACAATTTAAGTCTTTTAGTCAGAATTGCATATATATCGATTGATGAGACTCACATGGGCTAAAAACCACATTTGCTCATAAACTCCACCCTAACAACAGCTTTATCATTTTTCACACACTTGATTTCTCTACCATTCTAAACTGTCCACTCTATAGTTGCATTTTTAAATTCAACTAATGCATTAAATTTCATGCCCAATTTAAACTCACAATCCTTAGTCAACTGCCATTTCATATAAATCTCATGTTCAGGCCATGCCTCCTTATCAGAGTCATCTGGGCTCGAACTTCTCAAATCATCACTAACATACTCGTCATCATTAGCTTTTTAAAAACAAGATTTTCTTTTATAACCACCAACAACTTTTGTAGAATTTAATGCACTTGATTTAATTCTAAAAAAATTCCGATCAATTATAATTCTTAAAAAAAAACTTCCAAAACGTTTTCCATTTCGAGAAACCCCTAATCAATTACCCTTGATTTCTCTCTTTTTCACTATCATCAAAATTTATCCCCTTAACATCTTCATCACCATTGTAATCACTTTCTTCATCACCAACTTCTTTTTATACATTAATACATTGAGGTTATGTAACCCCCTTTAAACTATCTATCACATTGAGCCCAACATAAATGTATTCATCAACTTTACTATAAACATTGGCTTAAAATACTACTCAACTCTATCAAATTTTCTCCATAACCTAAAATTTACTTCATTATAGCCCTATTCCTTCCCCAAACTAGCAACTTCACAAAAACTCCATCTATCATACTAAATATAATTTGAACCGTAGGATTCTTATCCCGCAAATCAGACGTACCCAGTCACGGCACCATCGCCGCAGACAATCCTGATCGGTCTATAAGATTTATTGATGGCCCACTTTGCGTTGTGTTGAAAATACTAGTAACATAGAGAATAGAGAAGAAGATGAAGGTGCGTTCTGAAAGGGGAAAAACGAAAGTAGTTATTCGGCATTTGCCTCCTTCCCTAACTGAATCCGATCTCATCCAACACATCCATAACCGTTTCGCTTCTCGCTACCGCTGGTTCGTTTTCCGTCCCGGTAACACCAGGTACTCTTTCATTTCATACAAAACCCTAACAATTTTCTTCCAATTTTATTACTAATGCTTACCTAACTCTACGCTGAAGTTCTTAGTTCTTAATCTTATCTATGTGAAATTCATTGATATGCGTGATTAGTTGAAAATTAATGTATGCAGTCACAGGAATCAGAGGTATTCTAGAGCATATATAGACTTCAATTCTCCAGATGATGTTTTCGAGTTTGCTGAGTTCTTCAATGGACATGTTTTTGTTAACGAGAAAGGTTAATTTTACTGTTTTTCTTTTATTTCTAGTGTTTTATTTTGCTTATGCAATATAGAATGGAATATAGCTTTTAGGGTTTGTTTGTGTTGGATTTTCTTGAGCTTATCTGGTAGCATAAGAAATAAGAACTTGTAAGGTTGTTTGGAAGAGTTTATGGAAACAATTTATGACATATCCATAAGCTCTTTAGTATAACTTATGAAAGCAACATAGGGTTGTTTAGATTGGTTTATTTGAGGCTATCGACATAACTTTTATGAGATTGTATAGGAGGACTTACGAAAACAACATATGACATTGTTCATAAACTGTTTTGAGCTTATTTTCGTAAGTTCTTTAAGATAGCTTTAAAAAAGCAACATGTGGTGTAAGTAATTTAACTTTAGTTTATATTTTGCTATAAAAATAGCTTATATGTAAGTTTTTATCATGATAAGAGTTTGTGCTATAAGCTGCAAATAGGTTGTTTATGCAAACAAGGCCTTATAGGTTATATGAAAACAATTTGACCTTATTTTATCTTTTGTTATATAGTTTATATATAAGCTCTTATTTGATAAACGATTGTACAATAAGTTCTTAATTAACTTTTTATTTCCAAATAGGACTTTAACTGTTTAGACCCGAGTTATTATGTTTTCTACTTAAACCCTTGTTAAATGGGTTAGTGCTTATTTTTGTTTTTTTCTCTACAATGTTGAATGTTATTCGGGCTATGCAAAATATTAATGCTTGATACTCACCCAGGTGTCCAACACAAAGCATTAGTTGAGTATGCACCATCTCTGCGTGTTCCAAAGCTGAGTACCAAAAAGGATGGCCGTGAAGGGACTATATATAAAGGTATCAATGTAGTTGTAATTTTCGTGCCATCGAGATATACAAGTGTTCTAATGCTGCCTGTCTTGGTTAATGGCATGCATTCTACTTGTTTATGATATTTTTTTTTAATAAGGACAGATCCAGACTATCTTGAGTTCCTCAAACTCATTGCGAAGCCTCAGGAACATCTTCCTAGTGCAGAAATACAACTGGAAAGAAAGGAAGCTGAGCAAGCTGGTTAGTTATTTGTTCACCAGCTTTATTTGATTTACACTTATGAAAGCAGTCTAATCACTTCTCTATAGTAAATGTGTTTTGAAGGATCCCAAAATAAGGTTTTAGGTTAAATGTATCTGTAGGCAAATTTCAGTACAATTTGTGTCTCATATATTTCTCTTTTCTAGGGGCTAGCAAGGAAGCACCTATTGTAACACCCTTGATGGAATATGTTCGTCAGAAACGTGCTGTTGACAGTGGTCCGCTGGTAAATGATTCTGGATCTTTTGAGGATTTTTTGTTTTTCCTTTTCTGTCATGTTTAAGTGCTCCAGGAACATTTAGTTCAGAGCTTAAAGGCTTTGTAGTATTCATCTCCGTTCTATTTTGTTTGTTTTGAGTCAGCCATTAGAAGTATAGTGAATAAAATGTTATATTATTTTTGCTTTGCACATGCTTGATTGTAGAGAAAGTTTTCATATTTCATGTTTGGCATGTTCTCTTACTAGATTTCTTCCTTAGGTGAGTTTTATTTCAATCAACAGTCTTAAAAACGGAAGGTTATAACTGTTATTTGTAAAACGTTTAAGAAATATGTGGAGTATTCTTAACATTCCAATGACAGAAATGTTTGTAAAGATCTGCAACAAAAATTCTGCCTATTATAAAACGGTGTAGTAGCAAAAAAAAAATTGTGGATTGTGGATTTTCCCTCCTTATTCTTTTAATTCTAAAAGTTATTACTAACTGCTCTGACTGAAGCTAGAACATATTTTATCTATGATTCATGCTTTAAGTGTCTCATTTACCTCTTTTTTAAATTCTTGAGGAATTTGGAATGCATAGTGTTGAATGGATGCAAAATATTGTGAAACTGCTTGTTTCAACTACATAGCAAGTCTTTTTTATACAGGCTTAAAAGCAAATAGTGCAATAGAGATATATAATACTCCACCCCTAGGTTGTCGATAGTGCGCTATAGCGGCACAGGTAGCAGCAGTATAGGACCTCGGTCCCATGGCGTTTTATGGCAGAAACAGCAACTTAATATAGCAGAGTTACTGTCTCCCTCTATGGTTCTCCGTCTGCAATCCATAACACAGCCTATGCAATAAATACTCAGATCTTAATCTTATTTTCATCATATAGCATAACTATTTGGAAGCATATTCATATTCATATGGACATATGTAGTTGGTCCCCCACCCCTGTCAGCTCTCTAGACTTTTAGCCTTCAATGGGTCTGGTGAATTTTGATTGTTTATAATGTGGAAAGTGCACTAAGTTTTTTTGTTGATATGTATCATTCACTTATATTATTGTGCCTTCACATCATTATGGCTTTAATCTTCTCCTATTGGGTGAAATTATTCTGGTATCATATAAAAAATTTATAAATTACAAATAAATACAATTTAAGACGGTCTCCTGCTTGGGTATATGCTGACATGCAATACTCCATCCTGTCTTAGGTTTCATCAGCAGCAACAAAAGTTGGCAGAAGAGCCAGAGCTGCTTTGCAAGGAAAGCCCAGCCCAGTTAATACCAGACGAGGATCTGAAAAGAAAAGGGTAAGCCATTATAATCAAGTGCATGTATAGTTGTATATATTTTTATACTGCTGGGGGTAATGTGTAATTACTAGACTCATTTTGAATGCATTGACTTGGTTGGCATAAAAATTGCTACTTTTCTATTAATTTCTATTAATGCAATAAATGCAAGAGAAACCATGCTGTTATTGCCTCCTTTGTAGCCTCATAATCTTAATTCTGTCTAGCATTTTAATATTCAATTAGTATTTATCTACCAAGTGGCTGAGAAATAATATTTTGCCATCTTATATTTGCTTGAAACCAAACTGTTTGTGAACTGTGAAATGGTTAGATATGTATACAAGCATACATGTAGTTTTATCAATTAGCTTTTATAGTAATTGTTCAATATTTTGTTACATGGATATAATTTCATACATAACTATTTACTCTGACGCTTTTACTATATTTATAGTTATCAATAGTGGAAAACAGTAATAAATCAATTTGGACTATGATTGATTGGGCCAATGAAATCTCTGTCCGTGCTTAAATTTACGTATTTTTTGGAGTTTTTGGTCTGCTAGACCTATAGCATGCAGTGAGGCATTTTAGGTTTAGCAGCCTATGTTCTTCATTGCACAGGCTAATCAATATAGAGAGACAGGGATTTCACAAGCTTCTGTCTTCCCAAACAGAAAGTTCACATGGCCCACCCAAGATACAGCATATTCCAGTAGTCCACCTCTCATTCAGCAGTATGCAATCTATATTCGTTTTGCTTGCACTCTACTCTGTATTGGCATTTGTTAACAGCCAAACACATGTTTTGTCCAGCTTCTTGCTGGGATTCAGCTTATCTTTCATTCTTTTCTAGCCAAGCCCACATATTTCACAGCTTCTCTCCAGCACAGTTTGACTACTTTTTGAGTAGTTCTATAACTATATATGCATAACTGCTCATATGTATCAATGATCTTTGATGTTGAGGATTGTGGCTGCTCTGCTGCATCCGAAGCTGTCAATTTAGCCAGCCCGCAGAGCTCAATCATGACCTACACGTGTTAGGGTAATATAGTCCATAACGCTAAAAAGTTCACATCATAAAAACTCACATGACTAAAAAGCCTCTTAAGTCCTGTGGGCTAGCGCTGGCTTAGGAGGAAAAGCCCCAACATTTTTAGTATTTTTTATACCAAGCGATTTGGCCCTGCCCATTCTATGGGCCAGCCCACTCCAGCAATTTGTTGGCCTACTCCAAAAGCTCCGTCTTCTCTCTTCAAAACATAGATTCATCATAACTGATTCTTCTTTAAGATTTGCTAGGTAAACACAAATTTTATGACATCATATTGGACATCTTTCAAACTACAACTTGAATGGTTATTGTCCTCAAATAAAAGAATAGGAAACATAATAAATTATTAAAAGAAGTAGCACCAATCATATAGTTATACAGTGTTGGTGTATGAATTTGTGTTCAGGTAGCAAATATCTCCTTAAACTGAATATTTCATATGACTTCCACAAAGGCGCGCATACACACACAACTTGATAATCTCTACTGTAGTGTCAACCAATATTCTTGCACATTATTAAATTTCTTATCTTTGTATAAACACAAGCGATTGAAATAATAGATTGCAACCTATCTTTTGTAGGAAAGTACCATGGAAATTTTCCAAAGCCAAAACAAACAAAATCCCATATTCTTTGGGGTTACTGACTAACAGATTGAACATTAACATATGACATGACAAAGGACAAACGTAGGAGGATAAATCAATTATTTTTATGTAGGTTGCATTGCAATCCAAGATCTCCACCCCCACACCCCAACAAGCTGCAAGTTCCGTTTCAACTATTAATTGACTTTATAGGTCCTTAGAAGCATTTGACCTTCATCTATATTTTTAAAACTCAAACTCATAGCTGCTTTGGTTTAGTACGCTTTTTGGACGGTTGGATAGTTAATTAGCATATAAAAGTGTCAATTAAAATATCATTATGATAGAAAATCTATGTGAAATAAATTAGATTAAATACAAATGAAATTATCATATTTTGATCATAAAATAATTATGTAACAGAAAAATGATCTCATTTAATATAATATAACTTATTTTTTGATAAAAGTTTTAGTTTTTAATTTCAAGAAAGAAATATTATTTGCATTTATTTTTGTTTAATGTATTCATATATCTTTATCACTCTGTGATGTAGTTTCTTGAGATTCAAAATCAATTCTAATTAATATTTTTCATTTACTTAGTTGTGTTGAAGATTTTTTTATAAATCTCTTTAATAGCATTTAGCTATGTAATCAATGTCGGATAGGGATAGAGGAACAGTATGGTCGCCATGTCGAGTTTAGGGGAGCAGTACAAGAAATTCATACCATATTACCATATATACAAGCTAAAAAATAAGAAGAAAAAATACACAATATTAAAGACATACTCGGCACTAATAATTGAAGTTCATTGTTACTGACTTACTGATATTCAAACTCAATATTAAGCCAGAATGTTTTAGGATGAAATGACCAAAAGTCCAAAAAAACAGTGGGAACAATCATTATTAGTTGAGGCCATAATATTAGGGTTTTTACAGGAGTTTTACTGTAGTGGCCGCCACTGCCGGTATTTGTTTGTTATTTGCCTGCTACTTGCCCGCTATCTGGCCGGAAACACAACACAATATGGTTTCGGATAGTGTCTAGGAGCGGCTATGCTACACAATGGTGTTACAGCATCTGCTACAGCTGCAATTGACTATATTAACATAAGGCGTAGTAAGATACACACTCAGACATACTCATGCATAATACTATTAAAGAGATTTATTAATTATGTAAACATTGTGAATCTTCTTAAATTGAAGATCTCAAACTCTTATGTTTTTATATTTCAATTTATATTTGTCTTATTAATACTTGAGTTTTCTATTTAATTGGGCTAAGTTTGGGGCCAAATGGGTTGGGCTTTGGTCTAAACCTATCTTTTTATATTTGTGTGGCAACATGACTCACATGTGAGTTGGATGCATTGACCTAGATATGTGAATTGAAAGGGGTCAATTAAGTTAGGCTGGTAAAGGGAAGTTAATCTTTCCTATATGTCTTTGGATAGTCCGACTCTCGTATTGTTGTTATATATTGATGTTCTATTTGTGCTTGCAAAAGCCCATTGATTTGTGCCACGTAATGAAGATTAGTTTTGGTTGTCAGTATGTTCAGAAGGACAATGTCAAGAATACTAATCGAAAAGACTCCAAAGACAAATCAGCCTTTACTGTGATCCCCAGACATGAGGATCAGTCTGCTGAATCAAGTATAAAAGGAATTCATGAAATTGAATCTTGTAAGTCATCTGTTCTTCCTTTAGATTTTGTTAGATAAGCTTTGTCTTGTGAATATCTCTGGTGTGGTATAGTTATTTTGCATCAGCACCCAATGTTTTGTAATCTACTTTCTCCTTGTATATGCCAAGTTCCCTGTCTTCTTTTTTCTCTTCGTTAATAATTTAATACATGTAATTAGCTTTTAATTGCTTGCATATTTGATTACAAGATGTATGGCATGAAATTTTGAACCAAAACCAAAGCCTTTTCCTTATATATATCCAAATCCCAAACAAAACAAAATTACAATAACTCTAGCTTTTGTATCTGCTATTTTATTGTACCAACCAACTCCTAGTCACATCTGTTCATTACCTGTGGTTATTATTGGCATGATCTCATTGTCTACAAAAATTGGTTATTGGTGGAGCTTTCATAGATTCGACTCATAAACTAGTAAGAGTTCGCCCAAATTTAGAGGAACCTATAAATGGGATATATACATAGTATAAAACAGTTTTAGCACATCAATAATTCACTATTTCCAACTCCGTAATAAAGCCAAGTAGCAAACCACACTAATAAAGAGTGTGAGACAGTGAGTACATCAGCACTAGATAATATCATACTACATAATGACCATATCATACATAACATCATAAAATTAAGATACTATAGTGGAAGAATTTCAAAAACACTAAACCTAACAATCATAATTATATGACAAGGAGAAACTGGGGGTGGGGATGGGGAGTCGTTCATTATTCCTTTTGTTTCTTTTCTTTGCCGCAACTTTCCAATATGTTTAGATAGCTTCCTCTGAGAAAAGAGCAACATAATGGCTGTAATTCTGTATAAAAACATTTGTTTTGACCCTTGTATGAACTGCTTGGCGAAACTATGAATATAACTTAGCTTTGAATGTCAAACCAGTTAACAACCTTCATGCTGTAATAGAGGCAATAAAGATTTGTGACTACTGACCTCTCGCCCACATTTTGACAAAATGAAAATTTCCAATTTAAATTAGCATTCCTCAATTCTTGAGAAGTATAGAATTTTTTTTCAGAGGAATTATATAGGGTATAGATATATTATAGGGCTCTGCGGATTAGACGAGAGAATCTTCCATCCATCCAAATGACCTCCTAAAACTTGTTTTGGCAGTTGTCTCCCAGACAATTAATAACTAGTGGTCTGAATGTAGCATTCCTCTTAAATGATTGAGGACTCGCTAATTTAAGATTAAGAACAGTTTTCATGTAAACTAATCTTTGTCATAATATTTTAGATTTTTGTGAAGAAAAAACTAATTGTTTGTTTTCAATAATAAAAACCACTTTTTAAATATCCTCTTTCATCTAGTACACTAGTTAAATTTAGATTATTTCTCGGAGGTTATAAAAAATAGCTTTTTATTATAAATAAAATTTTGATTTTTTTTTTTTGAATTCTGATTGTTTTCAAAAGGTAAAACAAACAGATAAAAGAATCCTAAAACACTAGCTAAATATGATAATTTTATTAAGAAATCTGAAACAAACAGACTCTGGCTTCCTTTATTAAAAATAAGCAACTTGCACAAGAAGTGGTAATCACTGGATTGTTGTTACTCAAATAAAACCATACTAATCTGAATAAATTGATTGCTTTAAAAAGTTAACACTATAGCAAAAATTTTAGCGATAACTTTTCCAGGACACAAGCCCATTCTTATTTGGGTTTTTTCCCAAACTCTTTCGAACAAGATGATCTATTTTCAGATCGTCCACCAGAAACTCCTTGTAATTGTTTTATAATCATTTGAGACTCTGTATGAAGTATAACAGAATGATAAATAATGGAGGGGAATACTTCATAAAGAAGTTTCCATATCAGTAATCCATCAATCAAAGTAGAAGTATGTATCTTCCAAGTGTCCAAATGCTTAAAATTATTACTAATGGCTGGGTTCCATTATAAGAACTACCCTTAGATTAGATTACACTAAAGAAGATTAAATGAGCGGGTCACAGTAAGAATCATCTATATTTGAAGTATAACAGAATGATAAATAACTGAGGGGAATGCTGCGCAAACAAGTTTTTATAAAATGTAATCCATGAACCACAGCTGTCGTAGGCATTTATCAAGCGTCCAAATGCTTATAAATATTACTAGTGGCTGGGATCCTGTATAAGAAGGATCTCTACTATCACTCTAAATGAAACTAAATGAGGGGTCACCGTATCTAGTCTTAGAAATTTAAGAGATGAGAATTTGAGTTGATAGTTAATATATTATTGAAAAAACCTGAGAGTCTCATGACTTTCAGTTTAATAATTAAGTTATTGTTGGACTTGGTTGGACAAAGCATTTGCACACATGGCAACTAGCATCCTTATAGATGCGTGTCAATATTTTTATTTATTTGAAGTATCTGAGTTCCATGCTATAATTCTCCTTTTCCCCTTCTCGAATAGTTAGTGGATATAATATTTTGAAAACATATGGGAATTCACTTACTTTTGGAGAGAAACAAAAACAGCATCCAAATTATATTTCTCAAATTTTTTTAAGATTCAGCAATTGCAATTGTGTTTTTAAGTCCAAGTTTCGTGTATTTTAGCTGAAAAATATTATGATTGTATTATTTGTGGTTGATGAATATGCAGTGCATGGCATTGAAGGTTCCGTCTCTGGAATACCACTGACTTCTGACTCTGGAAAGAAAAAAATCCTCCTTCTGAAAGGAAAACGGGAAATCTCCAAAGTAGGTTTAAGTTTACTTGTTAAATTTTCTTCTCTCTTCATCAGTATCTGGCTCATCTCCAATTCACTTGCTTTTATTAATATCTGAAAGTCTTATATTTCCTTAAAAGAAAATAATGTTATTCATTTCATATAAGCAAAGAAAAATAAAATTTACTTTTCTCCCGTTCTATCTAGATTTTAGTTATTCTTTGTTTAGGTAGACATCTTATTTTTCTTTTCTGGTCAGAAATATTGAGTGCCACCCTTCCTTGAAAGTTAGTTTGGAGCAGTAGAGTCACTCAAACATGAATAAGTTCGCCTT
This sequence comes from Lathyrus aphaca, assembly GCA_963966055.1. Taxonomy (NCBI): domain Eukaryota; kingdom Viridiplantae; phylum Streptophyta; class Magnoliopsida; order Fabales; family Fabaceae; genus Lathyrus; species Lathyrus aphaca. The sequence goes on along the minus strand of OZ014524.1, from coordinate 558,250,320 downwards.
ATTAAATTTTATTATGGGCTTTTTGTGGAACTTTCAGGGCACTGAAGGTGTGGTAAAACAGCAAAGTGCACAATCTGCAAATTCGGCCATTTCAACTACTTCAAAACAGAACCAAAGGCGTGACGCTGGTGGAAGATTGATTAGGAACATACTTCTAAATAATGATTCTCGTCAAAGTCAATCCACATCCGCTGGACAACATAAGATTCAAATCTTAACTTCTGAGAATGGGAGGCGACTACCTCGTCCTTTTGGTTCAAGGTCTGGAGTAAGTGATCAAGTCTTTAGTCATGATGCTGGGCAAGTTAATTCTGAAGGGGATTCTAAGAGGGATTTGAGTGAAAAGTTCGTAAGAAGAGATTTGCATGGCTCGAGTATTTCTGGTGATAAAACAGAAAAACGTACTAGAAGGCCTGATCGCGGTGTTTGGGCACCCCTTCGCCGTTCCGATTCTTCACATTCTGGTAATGAGCTCTCATCATCCTCAGCGGCACAACCTACACTGTCAAATCCTGAATCAGTTGAAGGTATGACCAAGGACTAGACAACAAGCTGTTTACACACAAAATAGTATTTCCGTTTAGTATAAATCAGGGCTATGGCATCTTTTTTTTCCCACTTGAAATTTCAAAACAAACCCGAGTGATTGAAATCTTCTGTATGGTGGTTATTTTCAATTTTTAGCAGGAGAAGTACAAGAAAATGTTTATTCGGGAAACTGGAGTGGGGAATTCTCAGCTTCTGCAGTTGGACGCAGTAGTCCCTTTGTTGAGAATGGTTGGTATCTCTACTCATTATGAAAAAAAAAATCATGATATAAACAATAGAAGGATTTATCTGGATTCTAATGGATAAACACTTCAACCAATTTTTTGAGTTCTGTAGGTTCACAAAGAATTTTTACTCGCCGTGGGGCTCCCTATGTAGTGAAGGATGATGGTGCAGTCATTTTGAGTGAAGTGAAACTTTCAAAGAAAGGTGTTGTTGGGCCTAGTACTCATGAGGTATACATGTTAAATTGATGTATTCTGTCCGACCTCTTTGCTTGAATCACCCTGTTAAATGCTTTTCTGTCTGCAGAAACAAGTTTGGGTTCAGAAATCATCTTCAGGGTCTTAAAACCGTTGTGGTAAGCCATTAGTTGTTTGCATCTAGTTTTTATTGTCTTTTATCTCTTCTAAATAAAATTCAGAGCTTATTGTATCAATGGGGATCAATAACTCATTCTGACATAAAGATTGATCTCTTTAATGACGTTATGTGAAACTTGTGGTTAGTTGCGATATGTTTGTGATTTTTTTGAACTGTTGTTGAACTCTAAGTTGCTGTTGAATGGATTATTATTGCTCACAAAACCTTGATCTATTGTTCCTAATTCTTCTAAAACAATCATGTCAATTTGTAGTAATTTTCAGTATTAAAATGGCTATATAACTGTTGTTGGAAACTGGAAAAATGTCTGAAGTGGGTTAACGTTGAAATATGAATTTACATGAAACTAAAAGCTTTTAAATCCTTGTGTACAAGTTAGTATACATCACATGAGCGTCTGAGTTGAGAAGTGAATGCAGAACTGTTAAGTTATAGCAGTAGATCACTTAATTCTTTGATTATCACGACGTCAAAAAGTTTAAATGCACTTTTGGATGTTTTACACACAATCTAGTGAGCTTTAAGATGCGTTGATTGATTTAGACTTTTTGGCGTCTTGATAATCAACATTATAGTTGAACAAATGTGCTTTTGTAATTACAGATGCTGTTTTAGTCAGTGGTTTAAGAGTATTATCTACTTCCAATTTTGCAAACAGATAATGGATACTCGGTCAGCGCAACAATTCCTTGAAAAATTGAGGGGATTATTCCTGCTACATTGAGCTAGGGATCCGTTTAGGATATCATCCACAACCAATTCAGGTCAACATGAGCCTAAGCACCTTGTTAGGTCTGTGCAAGTTCAATTTTTGTTAATACAGGATTACTTGAATGTGGTATTCATTTTAGATTTTTTGAAATTTCTTTGTCCTGTAATTAATTTCAAACATTTTTTTTACAGAAAAATGATCCAATTGTTGCCTGACGGAGCTTGCAGAATTGAAGGAATGCAAAATCACAGACCTCCTTGACATGATTATTTACCGAAAACAGACCGACATTGTTAACCATGTTGATGGGTTAGACCCTTGAATGGTTTGTCTTAATTGTTGAATATTTTGGTTTTGGCAAATGTTTGTGTTTGGTATTTGCCATGGGATAGTATGCTGGGAAGAATGAATAACTTAATCCATTATATATATATAGTTGAATAGTGTATGAATGACTTATTACTTGATTTTAACATATACACAAGAGGTACATGTTTTACAAATTGATTTCAACCTATGCCTATCATTTTGTCTCAATTTTTATAATTTTGCTTTCGTTCTAGAAACATGCAGTTTTACAAAGATTGGCCTTTTGAGGTCTTTTAAGAATAAGGGTGCACAACTTTCTTAGTGAAGAAAACTTTGTTTGGGTATTTTAAATGTTCCATTTAAAATTAATGATACAAGATATTTCTCTATTTAGAATCATTGATGTAAGACATGATGTGGCTAAAAAGATTTTAAGGTTGAGATTCAAAATAGCAAAAACAATTTATAATTTGTTTGATTTAAAAACTAAAATAAAGTATTATCAGCCATTTTTGAAAATCTAATGCTTAATTCAATTGAGAAGTTCGATGGATTGTGATTTAAGTTGCACAACGGTTATTTAGGATATGTGTTAAACGTAAATGTTTTTTTTTATTTTTTTTTTTTTATTTTTTATTTTTTTATAGTCTAAAATTTTATAATCTAAAATTAAGTCAAACTAATTTTTTTTAAGGGTGTTTAGAATTTAACTGATCCAATAGAAAATCACAAATTGGACCGAACTAAATAGAAAATTGTAAGAAATTGCATTTGATTTGGATGTGTTTAGACTATTTTTTTTAGTAAAATCATACGGTTCGGTTACGAGTTTGTATTTTGCAAACCGAATCAAATCACGTTATATTACAATCCAAATTTCATTTAATCCACATCTAACTCAAACTCAAACCCTAAAACACAAGACTTCTTAGAAATACAAGAGCCTTTTAGGGATTTAAGAAATACAAGAGCCTCTTAGGGATTTTGGTCCTCAAACCCTAAAACAAATGCAAGAGCCTCTTAGGGATTTAAGAAATACAAGAGCCTCTTAGGGATTTTGGTCCTCAAACCCTAAAACAAATGCAAGAGCCTCTTAGGGATTTAAGAAATACAAGAGCCTCTTAGGGATTTTGGTGATGTTAACGAGACCTCAAATTTTCAAACAATATGGGATGAATCAACAACAAATGCAACGAGTTAGAATAGTTAGCGGTTGTGGAACTGATGGTCGATATGACCAACCCAATTGTCATCGATAGTGTTTGTAAAAGTATTTTAAATTAATTGTCATCGTTAGTGTTTGTAAAAGTATTTTAAATTAAATATTGCTGCAAAGTTAATATTTATGTTTTAAGAGAATCACAATAATGTCAGATGAATTGACATCTTTGAAAAGATATACATCAACACGTTGCAACATAATATAATGAGGACAACTTCTCTATCCATCACAAAAAGTTGGGGAAAGTACATTCAACCAATCAATTCATACCATATCATTTTATTATATTTAATTAATTATTTAATAGTTTAAATTTTGTAGATTTCCAATGCAATTTATTCTAATTTTCTCTATGGTAACTCTACCCAACTTTTTAAGATGGATAGATAAGAATTCACCTAATATAATTGTCAATTCAATTGACACTATTATTAAAAAAAAATATAGGTGAAATTGCTAATTTATTCACTACATTAATTTTTATTTTTTTAAAAGTGAAATAGATTAATTTTTTTAAAAAATCTGAATAATTTTAAAAATAAATTTAAGAATGTAGATTATTTGGGTATAAAATTCAGATTCTAAACCACGCGTGGCATTACTAACAGATTAATTTATGGTAGTTGATATTTCTCTAAAAAAAGTAAGCAAATAAAAAGCTAATGGTATATATAGTTAGAATGTGAATTAAAGTTTGGAACACTTTTCACATACTGGTATTTGCAACAAACAATGCAGCTTCGCCGGAGAAGCTGTGTCCGGCCATCGTCGCCGGAGAAGGAGAATAAATCAAAGCATTTTATGAAAGCCATACTTCCGTCACCCATTCATTCCAAAGAAATAGTATGTTTCTGTTTCTCTCTTTCTCTGCTTGACTACTTTATCACTCTTTCACTTTGTTGCCAATCATCATCACAATCTGTATAACTTGTTTTCTAGTTTTATGCATGCATCTTGATCACTCTAAGATTCTGTTTACTGTGTGTGTATGTGCTTGGTTCTGTGCTGAATTGTTTATTTTTGTAGAGAATTCCAAAAGAATTTATAACAAAATTTGGGAATGAACTCAAGGATGCTGCTACGATTACTGTTCCGGATGGTCGAGTTTGGGAAATGGAACTCAAGAAACGCGGTAACGAGGTTTACTTTTGCGAAAAATGGCAACAATTTGCAAAACATTATAGTATAGGATATGGTTGCTACCTTTGTTTCAAATATGAAGGGAATTCAAAGTTTAGTGTTAATATATTTGATATCACTTCTGTTGAAATTTCCTACCCTTTCAAAACAAACACAAACTCTCTTACTCGTATGAAAAAGTCCAAGGTTGAAACTAGTGAGAATGGTGCTAAACAGGCCATAATCATGTCAAATTCTGCTTCTAAGAGAGCAGAGAATGCTTCCATTGAATTCAACCCAAACAACCCTTTTTTTCGTTGCAAAATTGTTCAGTGGAAAAATGTTGTGAGTATTTTACTCTAAACTAAATGCTGAATTATTTATTTATTGATTCATTTTGCCACTTAAATTTATTATATCTCATTTATTGTGCAATGTGCAGTATGTTAACACTGATTTTGCTCGAAAGTATTTGAAATCAAATGATCGTGTCGTACTCCAAAATTCTCAGGGACAGCAGTGGGAAGCGTTTGCTATGTTACATGATGCCAATTCATCCGGAAAAATGAAAATAACGAGGGGATTTTCTAAATTTCAAAAGGACAACAATCTGTCGCATGGAGATTATTGTGTGTTTGAGCTGATCAATGAGAAGCCGGTTGTGCTAAATGTCACAATGTTTCGCGCAGTTGACTATGACGATTAACAAGTTTTGTGTGCTCTCTACTGTGATGAATGAGGCATGATGTTGCATGCTATATGTGGTTTTGGTACCAACTATGTATTTAAATGGATCATGAAGCAATATTGAAGATTAGAATCTGTTAGGAAGATTAAACTCTCTACCAGAATCCTAGCAGCAGCTTGAGGAATTTTTGGACTAGGATTAATGTCTTCAAATGTTAAATGTTACATACATGTTGCATGCTGTTACTAATGCCTGATGAAATGTAATGAGAGTTCTGTGTGATTAGGTGTTACATACATTTTATAAGAATTTTTATTACCTCAATCTCTATTCACTTAAGCAATTATGCTCACAAATATGTCCATTTTCATTTCACTTCACAATTTATTATTATCCATTGAAGTTAATTCTCGAGATCTCCTCTCTTTTAAGTCGGGTTAACATATTGATCTATTGTTAATAGTATCATCTTTTTTATTTATTTATTTTTTATGTATTTTGGACTTTCTCTCTAGTTTGTTCTTATGAATGTAACAACATTTCTAACGATGATTTATTATTTAACGACTGAATTAACAATGATTTTAAGAAAAGGGGACAAAAAAATATGAATGAAAAATTTTAGAAGAATTTTTTTAAAAAACTAAAAGAGAAATATAAGATATTTAGGAAGATCATACATTTAATTCTGAAAAATTATATATTTTTTAATATGTTTAGATTCATTTTTAAACCAAAAAGTAAGAAGATTATGATCCACTAGTAGCCCATTATATCTCATTTTGGCAGTTGGCATTTCATTATAAATTAATAAATAAATAGTTAGAATGGAAAGTAACCTTTGAACATTTTACACTTTTTGCTATTTACAACATGAAGCCTCGCCGGAGAAGGTGTGTCCGGCCAACGTCGCCGGAAAAGGGATCAAAGCATTTTATGATAGCCATACTTTCCTCATCCATTCATGGCAAGCAAATTGTATGTTTCTGTTTATATCTATCTCTGTATCTACACACAGTGTATAGTGAAGTGTGGGTAATATCTTGTTTTGTAGTTTTATTTTATGCATGCATGCATTTCTCTTTCACATGCTTTGTGACTCTTTTGTGTATGTGCATGCATGTTGATGATCTCTTTTTCTGTATAGTGTGTCTTTTAATCAAAGCTTGTAAAAATTCATTTTATTGTGAATAGTTTAGATGAAGCAAAATTGATTTTGACATGTTTGCATGTGCTCAACTAAAATTGATTTTTGCTGCAGAGATTTCCAGATGAGTTTATAGCAAGATTTGGGAATGAACTCAACAATGTTGCTACAATTACTGTTCCCGACGGTCGTGTTTGGGAAATGGAACTCAAGAAACGCGGTACCGAGGTTTACTTTTGCAGCAAATGGCAAGAGTTTGCAGAATACTATAGTATAGGAGATGGTTACTATCTGTGTTTCAAATATGAAGGAAATTCAAGGTTTAGTGTTAATATATTTGATATCACTTCTGTTGAAATTTCATACCCTTTCAAAACTACAACAACTTATGGAGAAAGTTCCAAGGTTGAAACAAGTGAGAATGCTGCTAAACAGTTGCAAATCATGTGTAATTCTGATTCTAAGAGATCAGAGGATGCTACCAATGAATTCAACCCAAACAACCCTTATTTTCGTTTCAAAATTAATAAGGGAAATAATGGGGTGAGGATTTTACTCTATAAACTAAATGCTGAATTATCTGTTTATAAATTTTGGCACTTAGATTTATATCTAATTTATTGTGCAGAATGTTCCGGCTGATTTTGGGCGAAAGTATCTCAAGTCAAATGCTCCTGTGAAGCTCCAAAATTCTCATGGAGAGCAGTGGGAAGTTTTTGCTACATCATCATCGGGGAAAATGAAAATATCGAGAGGATTCTGTAAATTTCAAAGGGACAACAATCTGTCATATGGAGATTATTGTGTGTTTGAGCTGATCAATGAGAATCCGGTTGTGCTAAATGTCACAATGTTTCGCGCAGGTGACTATGGCGATTATGCTCTTACTGTCATGAAGAGTGCATGACTATATGTATTATGTATTTAGTGAGATGTTTTTGCTTTTTGGATCATAAAGCAATATTCAAGATTAGAACCCTATCACAAGCTTGATGAATTTTACATGTTGCTTGCTGTTACTAATGCATGATGAAATGCAGCATGTAAAATGCAGTTATTATAAAATTTGACTAAAGATTCAATTTAGTTTCTTATAATTTCAACTAGTTATAAACAAAATCTAATACATAAATGTATGTGGCAAGGAAATTATGAAGTGGTTTGAAGGAGAAAAATAGAAATTGGAGTGATTAGGAGATCATGCAACTCACATCTCTAATAAAAATGAAAGAGGCTAGCAATTTTATGCAATAGACATACTAATGGTAAATGTTGAAATAGATTCTAATCTTTACAAGACATTCTATTATTATTTTAGTAGAGGTAATTATAATCTTTGACATTATTTGAGAGATAGGGCTAGAATTAGAGCTTAAATTGAATATTCATGAGACTGAGATATTTTGATCTTCATGTGATAAAAGTAAACTTTGTTTATGATTGTTCCCTTTAGAAATTGAGAGTCTTATAGTTGGGATGAAATGATCTTTTGATCCTCATGTGATAAAATGTGATAAAAGTAAGTTTCGCTTATGTAGGTTTTATTGAGAGATTGTTTATGAAGAAATCTTCTAGGAGTAAATGGGTATTAAAGAGATATAAGAAGAAATTAGAGAGGAAAGAAAAATAAATGATAGAAAGGAAAGAGATAGAGTTAGAGATATTGCACCAGGGAAATATAGAGGTTCAGCTTATAACTTTGTTTATTATAACTTTGTTTATTCATGTCTTCAAGAGTTTCTTCTTAAGTGTTCCACTAAAAATAAGTCTTGAGGTTCAGCTTATAACTTTGTCTATTCATGTCTTCAAGAGTTTCTTCTTAAGTGTTCCACTAATAATAAGTCTTGAACTTTTAAGGATATGATCACGAACCTTCTTACAACAAATGTAAGATTTAACACAAACCGATTCTCAAACCAAATGGACTTTTTAACAGGGTAAATTCACTATAGAAACAAATATTTTAATTGGTTAATCTCAAAAATCAAACAGAGATTTTCACAGACTACTCTCAAGAACCAAACAAATATATTTCTAAAGAGAATTTCATCTTTAAACAACATAACATCAATACAACAGACTACTTTCAAGAACCAAAAAAATATATTTCTAAAGAGAATCTCACCTTTAAACAACATAACACCAATACAACGAAACTATCACAAGCACTTATTTTCACTCATTCCACACTAAGACAACTTTGGTGATGAAAAAGAAAATAGAGAAAAGGAGAGTAGAAAATGAGATAAAAGAGCTTCAACTTTGAAATCTGGTGTGAAATAGAACGAGAAGAAGCCTTTTATTTACAAGGAAAAGAATTGACTTAAAAATGAAATCATCCTTGAACTTTTTTAACGTCTTAATCAAATAACTTAAGTGTTAATCGATTAAACAACCCTAGTATGAAAAGTTTGAGTTACAACGTCATTTATCAATTAAAGACTTCCCTAATTGATTGAAGGCGTTACAAATGTGTAAATCGACTAATCCTAATCTTGTAATTGATTAACCAGTGTCAAAAGTTCTCATAATTGATTAAACAAGTTAGTAATCGGTTAAGGACGCGTACAAAAATATTTTTCAGGTGTCTTATCAAATAATAAAGGCTTTAAAACATATTTGAGTGTGGGTGAGCTTCCTTAGTATATTGAGAGTTACTATTATACATTTACATTAAACTGATCACTCTGACATGCTCTAAGTGTATCACCAGATGAGTTTCCACACTTCCTTTCTTTCATAACTTTGGAGCTTCAAGTTCTATTACTAGATTCATCATTAATGTAGAACTTCAACTATAACTTGAATTTTCTCACTGATGAGAGTTGAGAGAACTTCTAGTTTGGATACCACTAACAAAGATTGCTAGATAGTTGTCAGCACATGCTTTACCAAATGACATTTGACCTTAGTTGTTGTCATCATCAAAACCAACACGATCATTTATCAGTTGCAAACAAATGTATATGTAAGCTCATATATCCTTGTCGCCTTCCAAGGCAATATGAGTATGTTGAATTTATCGGAAAATATCCTTGTCACCCTCATGGAAAATGGGAATGAACTACATGTGGGGGGATCCCCTTATTTAAATATCTCACCTAAAGGATTTATAGTCTCTTTAGGTAGGCTTAACAAAACACCTCGCTTGAGGGACTTAGAGTCCCATCATACATGCTCAACATATAATCTCACATGAGTGAGTTAGAGTCTCGTAAAACAAGATCTAAAATAAGGTCTTGCCTAAATGACTCGACCAAAGTCTGACCCGAAAGGCTAAATTTAAAAGTATTTTCTGAGGGTTTCAACCGAAGTTTTTCCCAATAGACTCAACGCCTTGCCTAAAGCACTTAAAGTCTAATAAAACAAGCTCAAATCAACGCCTTGCTTGAGGAGCTTAGAGTCTCATCAAACAGACTCAACATATAATCTTGCTTGAGGGACTTAAAGTCTCATCAGGCAGATCCAGCCAAAGGTCTCACCTAAGAGACTCGACAAAGTTTGTCTAGAGAGACTAAAAGTCTTGCATGTGGGTTTCAATTGAATTCTTGCCCGAGAGACTCAATGACTTTCCTAAGGGACTTACAATCTCGATAGATAGGCTCAATTCAATGCCTTACCTGAGGGACTTAGAGTATCATCAGACAAGCTCAACATATAATCTCGCCTAAGAGACTTAGAGTCTTGTCAGACATGATCCAACCTAAGACCCCGTCTAAGAGACTCGACCAAATGTCATTTCCAAAATACTTAACTTAAAAGTATTTCTTGATGGTCTCAACCAAAGTCTTTCTTGAGACTCAACGCCTTGCTTGAGGGACATAGAGTCTTGTCAGACAGTTTCAACTCAATGCCCCACTTGAGGGACATATAGTCTCATCAGACAAGCTTAATATATAATCCTGCCTAATGGACTTAGACTTCCATAAAACAGGATCACATAAACACCTAAACTAAGAGACTTAAAGTCTCATCAGATAGACTCAACGTATAATCTCACCCGAGGGACTAAGAGTCTCGTCATACATGATTCAATTTAAGGTCTTGCCTAAGGGACTAGAGCAAAGTATGGTCAGAGAGACCTAACTTAAAAGTTCCTCACTCGCTCAATTTTGAAAAAACATAAAAAAAGACATGTCTATAATATATATATAGTTGAAATTCATTTTTAATAAATAAATAAATAAAATGTTACGGATTTGAATTTGTGTTTAGTATCTAATGTCTCTAAATTGACTAACTAAGTTATTTTAACAAAATCAATTAACCTATTAACTGAGCTATCTCCCATTTCACTTTTATTATATTATTAATTGTAAGAATAATTATATAGAAATAACACAAAATACCTTTTATTATGACCAGTGGATAATAGTAAATCTTGAAAACAAATTGTCTACTTCCATCACTAAACTTTGATTTTCAACAATGCAGCCTCGCCGGAGAACTACTGTCCGGCCATCGGCGCCGGAGAATGAATCAAAGCATTTTATGAAAGCCATACTTCCCTCACCCATTCATTCCAAACAATTAGTATGTTTCTGTTTCTCTCTCTCTCTCTCACTTGATCAAATAATGCGTGTGTATTCACTATTCTGAACTGTATTTAGTAGCTTGTTATGTATTTTATTGCATGCATGTTGATCACTCCTTCTGTCTAAGCTTCTAAAATTCATTTTCAAACTTTCATTTCATTACATCCCCTCAAACTTAACTCAACTATGAATTTCAGATTTAGAGTCTTTTGAACTTTGTTCTTTCTACTATAAAGGATGAATTGTTTCATTTTGTAGAGAATTCCAGATGAGTTTATATCAAGATTTGGTAATGAACTCAATGATGCTGCTATGATTACTGTTCCCGACGGTCGCGTTTGGGAAATGGAACTCAAGAAACGCGGTAACGAGGTTTACTTTTGCGAAAAATGGCAAGAGTTTGCAGAATACTATTGTCTAGGATATGGTTGCTATCTTTGTTTCAAATATGAAGGAAATTCAATGTTTAGTGTTATTATATTTGATATCACTTCTGTTGAGATTCCCTACCCTTTCAAAAGTACTAATGGAGAAACAAACACAAAGTATCTTAGTCTTAGTCCTATGAAAAAGTTGAAGGTTAAAGCAAGTGAGAGTGGTGCTAAACATGTCAAAATCATGTCTAATTCTGCTTCTAAGAGAGCAGAGAAGGCTGCCAATGAATTCAACTCAAACAACCCTTTTTTCCGTTGCAAAATCAATCAGGGAAAATATGCGGTGACGATTTTACTCTAAACTTAATGCTGATTTTTTTATTCATGTTGCCACATAAATTTATATCGCTTTTATTGTGCAGTATGTTGCTGCTGATTTTGCTCCAAAGTATCTGAAGACAAATGTTCCTATAAAGCTCCAAAATTATCATGGAGAGCAGTGGCAAGTTTTTGCTATAACGCATTATGCCAAGTCGTTAACAATGCAAATAAGGAGAGGATTTCCTAAATTTCAAAAGGACAACAATCTGTTGCATGGAGATTATTGTGTGTTTGAGCTGATCCATGAGAATCCCGTTGTGCTAAATGTCACAATGTTTCGCGCAGTTGACTATGGCGATTAACGACTTATGTATTGGTAGTACTAATTAGTAATAATCATTTGTGTGTGCTGTTTTTAATTTTTTTAATGAGTTGTTTTTGCTTTTAGATGACTGTTAAAAACCATTCAGGCGAGACGGTTTGAACAATATTATATTTTTTACATGTTGCTTGCTGTTGTTGCTGAGAGTGTTAACATGTTGCCTGATGAAATTTTAATGAATGTTTAGTGTGTTTAAATATTGCTTTGGATGATTGATTAGGTTTTATCTTAATTGCTAACTTATTATCATAGAACACCATTGTGGAAGGTATTTGAATTTCAAAGGTTAAAAAGATGAAGGGAGTTGTTGAATCATGAGAAGTTTACTTGTGATACAAGAAATCAACCAACATTTTGCCTCTGCTAAATATTTTGATACAATAGGGTGACACAGAAGTTGCTCAAATTAAAATGCAGAGGAGGTACTACAAAATGTAGGGAATATTGAGAAGAGAATATGGTGACAAACCTAACAATCATGAGTTACATTAGCATGCCAAGTAGACTTTTATATTAGTACATGTTCAAATAGTAAAATTTTGGTTTTTTGTGTACCAAAGCTTCCATCAACCTTGTTAAAAGAAAAACTTCAACCCCCTTCTTGTGTTTTTCTCTCCTTCATTATGTAAGTGCGAGTCACTGAATCGTTGAAAGCCAAGATCTCCTCCGTGATATGGACTCATCTGATTGATGGAGGTCTAATTGCTCAAAAGTGTTGGTGTAGAGGAGGTTGCAAGAGCTTTTCTCATCTACGAGAAATCTTGTTAGAGTACGATCAACGATTGTGATAACTACGATTACAGCAGGTCAAAATTTGGAGTTCCATTGATCTTCTCTCGGTCTAGAAATCCAATCGCCAGTCGATCTTTGTTTTACTGTTCAATGGAAATTGTCGTTAGGAAGAGGCACTATGATGGAGGATCTATACTGAATGTCGCGATACTACAAATTTCATTGATAAATGATAATTGGTGTATGACTGAATCAAAAGATTTAACGAATCTCTTTTTTGCGGCTAATGACTGAATCAAAAGATTTAACGAATCTCTTTTTTGTGGCTAATGGAGTTATTGCTCCCATCTTCATTGCTTTTGGTAGAGATCAAATTTTGGATCTACTAGTGGAATTTTGTGGGAAATAAGGTGGAATTTTGTGGGAAATAGGAGTTGATTCTCACAAATGGAACCACGCTTCCTTTCTGGAATCTGAATTAGGTGTACGTTGATGGTAAAGAATCCTAAACCAGATGTGTTGATCTGTTATACGAAGGTACGATGATGGATTTGTAAGGTTAGCACTTCAATGTCCAAGTCAGTTCAAAATTTAATATGAATATAGACAAAAGTGAAGTGACCTTTGAACACTTTTGGAACCTTTGAACAGTGTTCACCTGTTTTTTTTTTGCAACAATGCAGCTTCGCCATAGAAGGTGTGTCCGGCCATTGGGAGCAGTAAAAATTCATAAAATTCTTCAAAAATAAGATAAAAATTCAAATACATGGAGAAACACACAATTAAAAATCACAGAAGATATTATAATAAAAACATAGGGCTAACTATAAAATTCAATATGCTTGTTTCCTTTCATAATCACTAATGAATTAGGACTAGCTATAATGATGTCATATATACCTAAACAATATGTATAAGATGAATAATGTAAAATTCTATCCTACAGTTTAAAGAAAGAGGGGATATATCATCTATATGTTGCTTCAATCTATGAATAATGTATACTTCTTCAAACAAATTAATCAACGCTAATGAAAACTTTCATATTTTTTTGAAAAATCAGATAAAAACTCATAATTTTTTTATAAAATCTGATAAAAACTCATATATTTTTGAAAAATCCAATAAAAACTAACAGATCTTTCAAAAATTCGGTAAAAATTCTTTAAAAATCATATAAAAATTCAAATACATAGAGAAACACACAATTAAAAATCACAAAAGATAGGGGTTTAGTCACACATTTCAATGATCTAGATTTCATTGGATTGTAAAGTCAGTGCACAGAATCCAAACCCCTGGAACTGCAAGTAGAATTTACAGGTAGCAGAAAGATTTAGATGATCATGAAAGAGAATCAGCTTCCATGTCTAGTCCCATCCATGTCACATTCTGCTATTTTTATTTTTCTTTATAATTCTATATTTTCTATTTTGAATGCTTATTAAACTTTGACTCATTGGTATCTGCAACAAAACAATGCAGCCTCGCCGGAGAAATACTGTCCGGCCATCGGCGCCGGAGAATGAATCAAAGCATTTTATGAAAGCCATACTTCCTTCTCCCATTCATTCCAAACAATTAGTATGTTTCTGTTTCTCTCTTTCTCTGCATGTCAATCATATATTATTATTTATTTGAGAATTATTTCATCACTCTTTTGCATATTTGGAATTGTTGGATAGTGATTCATTTTGTTGCTTCTACAATTTATTCTATCTTAAAATACTTATTATCAATCTTGTAATAATATTCCATGCTGAAAACAAAAGCCTCTAAAATATTTTATCTATTTGGATCTGTAAGCTCATTATGAATGGCTTGAACTAAATCTGAAAATCTCTAAAATTTGGTCCTGTAGTATTATAACAGATCAACTTTTATCACTGCAGAGAATTCCAGATGAGTTTATATCAAGATTTGGTAATGAACTCAATGATGCTGCTATGATTACTGTTCCGGATGGTCGCGTTTGGGAAATGGAACTCAAGAAACGCGGTAACGAGGTTTACTTTTGCAACAAATGGCAAGAGTTTGCAGAATACTATTGTATTGGATATGGTTGCTATCTTTGTTTCAAATATGAAGGGAATTCAAAGTTTACTGTTATTATATTTGATATCACTTCTGTTGAAATTTCCTACCCTTTCAAAACTACTCATGGAGAAATAACTGCTTCTAAGAGAGCAGAACATGCTGCCAATGAATTCATCCCAAACAACCCTTATTTTAGATCCAAACTCTATCAGGGAAACAATGCGGTGACTATTTTACTCTAAACTAAATGCCGATTTATTTATTCATTCATTCATGTTGCCACTTACATTTATATATCATTTATTCTGCAATGTGCAGTATGTTAATGCTGATTTTGCTCGAAAGTATTTCAAGTCAAATGATCCTATCAAACTCCAAAATTCTCATGGACAGCAGTGGGATGCTTTTGCTGTAACGCATGATGCCAAACCATTGTTAACAACGCAAATAACGAGAGGATTCTGTAAATTTCAAAGGGACAACAATCTGTCATATGGAGATTATTGTGTGTTTGAGCTGATCAATGAGAAGCCGGTTGTGCTAAATGTCACAATGTTTCGCGCAGTTGACTATGACGATTAACAAGTTATGTATGCTCTTACTGTCATGAAGAATGAGGCATGACTATATGTATTATGTATTTAGTGAGATGTTTTAGCTTTTTGGATCATGAAGCAATGTTGAATATTAGAACCCTATCACAAGCTTGACGAATTGTTGGTTGTATTAGGATTTTCTTCAAATTTTTTGTCTTCTTTTTGTTGATGTTTTTATCTTCATTAAAACTTTAACCACGGTCAAGAAGAACTCTTCTTCACAGAGCCTTGATCCATTGCGAAGTGTTTGAAGGACTCATCATCGCCTGAGTTGGTCGGATTCCCTGTCTTAGTAGGCAGATCACTTATTCATCCTTCATTGAGTATACAAATAATGGTGGAAGAAATTTGACAGGAAGGGTTTCCCCTTTTGATATTCATTGTTGCTCGTCACAACCACCAATTCTCCAATCAATTTTGATTCCATAACATAACACAATTCAAATAAACTATTTCCAATGTCTTTTCACTTTTATCTAAAAACTAGTTTAATAGAGAAATATCAATATTTTTATGCTACTTTTTACCAAGGGTTGAATTAAAGGCACTGTCACTTTTTTTTTTTTCATTTAGTGATCAAAATAAATATAAATTAAAAAAAAATGGTAATCATGAAGAAGAATCTGATATGTGTTTGCGTGTGTTGTTTTCTAAATTCAGCTTCACAGTCACTCATCACCTCAATGTGACTCTCACTTTCACTTTCTTATTCTTTATGAGTTATAACGTTACCTCTCCAACACTCTTCACTTTTTCATGCCAAATGCAATGCACTCTCCCAAACACTTCATGAAAGCCATACTTCCCTCTCCCATTCATTCCAAACAAGTCAGAATTCCAGATCAATTCATATCAACCTTTGGCAATCAACTCAACACTCTTGTTACTCTTACTCTTCCGGATGGTCGCCAATGGAATATGCAACTCAACAAATGCCACAACAATGCAGTTTTCCTTTGCAACCAATGGGAACAGTTCTCACAACACTATTCTCTTCATTATGGTTACTACTTAGACTTCAACTATCAAGGAAACTCTAACTTCAATGTTGTTATATATGATACAACTTCTGTTGAAATTTCATATCCAATCACTGCTTCCAATGGATGCAACTCATATAACCCTTCTTTTTGCTCTAAATCCTTCAACGGACACTATGCTGTGAGTTTTATTTCTTGTTTTTTTATTCTTATGGTGGTGCCATTTGAATATATCTATATATCTTCTATTCTGCAGTATGTTAGTTCTGATTTTGCTGCAAAATATCTCAACCTAAATGTTCCTATCAAACTGCAAAATTCTCAAGGAAAGCAATGGCAAGTTTATTGTTCAACAAATGGAGTGAAATCATCCGCAATGCGATTATCTGCTGGATTCAGTAGATTTGCCAAGGAAAACAATTTATCAGAAGGAGTTACTTATGTTTTTGAGCTCATCAAAAAAGAGCCTGTTCTTGTGCTACTAGTTACAGCTTTTCACAAGGTTAAAAAACTTTCATCAATTCTATTTTATCTTATGATATCTGAACTGTTTGTTTGTAAATGCTAGTTACATTCTATTATGTATAGTTTGGTTAGTTGTTTGTTATTAGTGTATTGGTGAAATGTTGAACTGAATGCATGTACGATCGGCGCGAAGGAAAAGGAAGATAGGGAATCGAAGCATTTTAAGAAGGCGATACTTCCCTCGCCCATTCATGCCAAAGAAATTGTAAGCTTTGGTTTCTCTTTGTTTTGTTTTGAGTTACTGATAAATTCCTGATGGGCTGGCTGTTGTTATCGCTGCAGCGGATTCCAAATGAATTTGTAACGAGATTTGGGAAAGAACTTGGTAATGTTGCTGAAATTATTGTGCCAGATGGTTCTGTTTGGGAAATGAAACTTGAGAAACGGAACGGAGACATTTTCTTAAGCAACAAATGGCAAGAGTTTGCAAAATACTATTGTCTAGAATTCGGTTGCTACCTGTCATTCAAATATGAAGGAGATTCAAAGTTTAGTGTTGTTATATTTGATGCAACTTCTGTTGAGATATGCTATCCACTCAAAACTTTATGTACTAATGAAGAACAGAACATTAAGCGTCGTAGTACTAGGAAAATATTCGAGGTTGAAACAAATGAGAATCATGGGAAACATGTCAATAGCATGTCTAAACGTGCTTACGAAAGAGTTGAGGTTGCTGCCAATGAATTCAAACCAGAGAACCCTTTTTTTCGATCAAAAGTCCTTAAAGGAAGATATCCGGTGACGATTTTACTTTGTACTTTGTGGTTTAAAGTAAATGTTTGAGTTGAGTTATATATTTATGGTTCCACTGAAATTGATCTGTCATCCATTGTGCAGTATGCTCCTTCTCATTTTGCTAAAAAATATTTGAAGCAAGATGTTCCTATCAAACTCCAAAATGCTGATGGTAAGCAATGGGAAGCTTGTTGTGCATTCAATATTCGGAAATGTCCGGGGGCAATGCGAATAGTGAAGGGATATTCTGAATTTCATACAGATAACAATCTGTCAGAGGGAGATCATTGTGTGTTTGAGGTGATCGAGGAGATACCGGTTGTACTAAAAGTCACAATATTTCGCGCGGATGACTTTGCCGATTAAAAACTTCTGCATGAGATGTTGCATGCTACATGTGGTTTTGGGATTTGATAGTTTAAATGGATTGCACCAACTTGTAATAGCCATTTAATGTATTCTTCTGTGTTTAATGGTATTTTTGGTTTTTGGACTAGTAGTGTTTTCAAACTTAGATGACAGTTAGAAATTCTCATTTTTTTGGGAATATGAATAGACAAACTTCAATGGATTAATGGATGTTGTAGGTTTGCAGATTCAAACATGTGAACTTTTCATCAAACACTATACAAGCGAGTTTTTTATCCAATTGGTCAGAGTTGCAATATTACTAGCAATGTCTTCAATAGTGTTGATTTTCAATGCAATAACTTTGTTTAGCCTCCTGGAATAAAACTTGAAAGATTTAAGATTCCATATTGTTGGCAAACTGAATATATCTTTATATGGGCTGAAACAATATCCTCGACAGTGGAATAGGAGATTCGACAAGTTCATGGCATGCATAAGTTCCATCAGAAGTCAGTTTGACCGCTATGTTTACTTCTGATTTTGACCGGGTAATTCATTTGTTATTTTGTTGCTTTATATGGATGATATTCTAATAGCAAGCAACAATGTCGAAGATGTAAAAAAGATTAAGGTTGAACTCAATAAGGAGTTCGATATGAAGTATCTGGGAGCTGCGTCCAAGATTCTTGGGATTGACATCGGAAGAAATAGAAAGTAGATGAAATTATGCTTATGTCAAGAGGCATACCTACGGAAAATTCTTGACAGGTTTGGTATGTCGAATTCAAACCCTGTTGTAACTTCGACAAACCATCAATTCAAGTTGAGTATAGATCAATGTCCCAGTACTGATGTCGAAAGAACTTATATGGATAACATTTCATTTGCTAATATAGTAGGTTTTTGTAATATGTTATGGTCTGTACTAGATCCGATATAGCATATGTAATAAGTCTTGTAAGTAGGTACATGGTGAATCTTGAAAAGACTCACTGACAAGCATTGAAGTGGATTCTATAAATGAGTCTCTCAGCAGAGTCCTAATTTATGATAGAGCCTTAAGTGAAAATAGTAAATCAGCAATCAAAGGATATGTCGACTCTGATTGTGCAGGTTGTATGGATTCCAGAAAATCTATTTCTAGATATGTTTTCACTACACAACAATTAATTAAAAAAATGAATGTATATTGTCTATCGTAACCTAGTAAAAGAAAAAATAGAGCTTTTGAAAAAGCAAAATGACATGTGTTAGCCCTAAATGCACGTTGAAAACCGGTTACACAAAATCCGCTTATTTTCCGGACATGTTGTATCCACTCACCTACCACTCTTACACTCATAACCAAACCATGCAATATGCAACCATTCATTCATTATAATAGGATAAATTGTAGTATTTCAATAAATAAATTTTAAAAAAAAAAAAAGCGTTGAAATAATGAAATGATGAAGAAGTAGGACAAGTATCATATTCATATCGTTGAAATTGAAATTCAAACACTAACATTTAATATAACCTATTCTTGTTTCTTCCATTCTCACTTTCTACTATATCATTTTTATTTTTTTTATTTAATTTTTAATTTTATTTTTAATTTTTGCATTTATTTATTTCCAACAACTCCGAAACCTCCAAAACCAAACAAAAACACAATCAATTCTTCAACCGATTCATTCATCTTCCTTCTTCCTTCTACTAAACTCAATCTTCTTATTCTTTTTTCTCTGAAGAAAAAATGGGTAATCGTTTTATTTGTATGTCGAAAAAGGATTCCAAAGAGGTTGGATCAAGAAGCAAGAGAATCGGTAGATCACAGAGGAAGCTTGTTACTGAAGAAGAATTGCATCTTCAAGCATTATCCATGGCACTTCAACAGCATCAATTGTCTCAGAGGTTTGAAGGTTCCATGTCTAGGAGAATTGGTTCTACTAGCTCTAGAAGACGCAATTTACCTGATTCTCTTCAACTCAACAACAACACCAACACCAAACAGGTTCTCTTTTGCTTCTTTTTCTACTTTTTTATTTGTAAAGTTTTGATTTTTGAATCATTTTATCTCTTACAAAAAGTGGGTTTCCGTGATTTGTTTAAGATCTAACATGTGTCTGAAAAAGGGTTACTTTTTATTTTTTTATAACCTCAAAAAGGTAAAGGAGACCAATTCACTGTGTTTTTGATTATTTGCATGTATCTTGTTCTCTTTTACAATACATACATACCCCACTTCCCTGACTTGTGAAAGTGTTGACTCCACTATGTACTCATGTATTTTTACCCTACTAGGCCATTATAGGGACACATGTTTTTCTTATTCTTCTTAGACTCTATCTATACTCAACTATGTAAGGGGACAATTAGGGATGTTTCATGTTTGGACTCACATTTTGTTCAATATGTCTACTTTTCTTCAAGTCAATATTGACTTGGATTGTTTCTGATTTTATCTAAATTAACTGTGTTTTGGATTCACTTTTCGGAGATTTAAACTGTGGTTTTGAATACTTTAAATTGATTTGAGTATGTGTTAAGACTACATTGAACAATATATAACCTGAACATGTGCTTATAAGTTGGATAATCCTTACCCTACAAGCCGATTTGTAAGATTGAGTTAGACTCAACCATGTTTCTCAACGGTATGTTTGGGGTCCATGATTAGAACGGATGAGTCCCACATCGGATGATATATGACCTGAACATGTCCTTATAAGTTGGACAATCCTCGCCCTGCAAATCGGTTTTATAGAATTGAGTTAGGCACAACCACATTTCTCAACGGTATGTTTGTGGTACATGATTAGAACTGATGATAACTTATATAGCCAGGAAATATAAATTTTGTCTGTAAACATCATGTTTACTATCAAATTTATACATCATCCCACTTTCATGAACATATTCAAACATATAAATTTCGTAACAACCTTTGTTAGCTACGGGTCAGAAATTATTTATAAATTATAGGGTATGACACTAGTGTATTAATCTATCTTTTCGATTGTGCATTATTAACCTGCTGCTATGTTCTATCCAGGATCCAGAACTTCTGGTGAACATTAAAACAAAGAAGTTTGTATTGATCCATGGAGAAGGTTTTGGAGCGTGGTGTTGGTACAAGACTGTTGCGCTTTTAGAAGAAGTGGGATTGCAGCCTGTTGCCTTAGATCTTACAGGATCTGGAATTGATCTCACAGACAGCAACAATGTCACTACATTGGCAGAATATTCAAAACCTTTAACTGTTTATCTTGAAAACCTTCCCGAGGACGAAAAGGTTCATATGTGTGACATTGAAATTGAAATTAAAGCAGTTATTGTCCTGCATTCTGTTATGTAATTATTTCATGAAATTTGAAATTTTGCAGGTTGTTCTTGTTGGTCATAGCATTGGCGGTGCTTGCATTTCTTATGCATTGGAACATTATCCACACAAGATTTCAAAAGCGATTTTCCTCTGTGCTACAATGGTGACCGATGGTCAAAGACCGTTTGATGTTTTTGCTGATCAGGTATCTAGTACTTTCATTTACTTATTGGCTGTGCAACCTCAACTAATTGGGGTCATTTCTTCATCTTTCATTACAAATTTACCGTCTAACGGCTCTTTCAGTTTCAATAACTCTGGCTCTACGGTTATGACTTGATGTCTTAGCCTAACATTCCAGTGAATCTTTTATGTTCTAATATGTTGTTCATGACTTTTCTTCCCTGGTAAAAACAAAAGAATTTTAACCACAAAAATAGTAAAAGTATAAAAACTTGGAAAGTTAATAGAATTATTACTCCCTCCGTCCCCCAATATATGTCATTATAGCCAAAACAAAATGTCTTGTTTTATGTATGTCGTTTTATAATATCAATGAAACATTAATGTCTCTTTTCCTACTAATACCATCGGTTATTTGTTTCTCTCTATTTTCCAGTTAGTCATGATTTCTCTTTCTCATACAATGTTAATTATTATTTCTTAACTCGTTTATACTGCAGCTAGGATCTGCTGAACAGTTTATGCAAGAATCGAAGTTTCTGATCCATGGTAATGGGAAAGAAAAGCCTCCAACAGGATTTATGTTTGAGAAAGAGCAGATGAAAGGCTTGTATTTTAATCAATCCCCAACAAAGGTATGTAGGACTTGAGTCTATTTCTAACTTTTTTCTTTCTAGATTTTTAGCTGGTTATGCACAACGGGATTTCTATTGGTGTGTTACAGGACGTTGCTTTAGCCATGGTTTCGATGAGACAAAGTCCTATTGGTCCAATCATGGAGAAGCTGTGTTTATCTCCTGAGAAATACGGTACTGCCCGCCGTTTTTACATTCAAACATTGGATGACCGCGCTCTTTCACCAGATGTCCAAGAGAAGCTAGTGGGGGAAAATCCACCTGAAGGAGTTTTCAAAATCAAAGGAAGTGATCATTGTCCATTCTTCTCCAAGCCACAATCCCTTCACAAGATTTTAGTGGAAATAGCTCAAATTCAGTAGTTTACATGATTTGTTACTTTATGTATCTCACCAAATTAAAGAATAGAGTTGATATGGCCCAATTGGAAGATGAATTTTATTATATTTTTTATAATGATGAAATATAACAGAGGAATGAAAAACATGATTTTGTTGCCTTTGAGACAATGTAGGATTCAACTAGTGAAAGACTAGTACTGTATTTTTGGTTCATATGTATAGTAAATAGTAATAGTAATATTAACTTTTGTTATTTTGGTTTTGGCTTTTTAACAACCAATAATTATAATAATCCATTGAAATTTGTTGATTCATATTATTCCCAAAAAATGAGAACTTTTAACTGTCATCTATGTTTGAAAACAGTACTAGTCCAACAATAAATCAAGCTGCTGATAGGGTTCTAACCTTTTACAGAAGTAAAAAATAAGCACGTCCACATGTTATATTAACCAGACAATTTAGATAAACACACTCATTTTTGAATTGGATTCTCTATAGTGATTCAACAATGGATTCTCACAATAATTTTCTATTTTATTAATATTAACTAATTAAATGATGAATGATCGAATATTTTAAAAAAAAAACATTTAACACTTTTTTTTAGGTTTAATTGAAATTTTGGTCCTCCTATTTTCATTTTTTTTTAGTTTTAGTTCCTTATTTTAAAATCCAAAACTTTTGATCCTCTATTTTTATTTTTATTTATTTTGGTCCCCCTATTTTAAAATCCGAAATTTTGGTTCCTTTATTTTCATTTTGTTTGAGTTTTGGTCTCTTATTTTAAGTTTTTTTGGATTTTAGTCCCCTTTCCAATTTGGAATTAATTTAATAGGGTACCAAAAATTTTAAAAAATAAACATAAGGGGACCAAAACTCAACAAAAATGAAATAGATGGACAAAAATTCAGGATTTTAAAATTGGGAGACCAAAACTAAACAAAAATGAAAATAGAGGACCAAAAATTCCGGATTTTAAAATATAGGAACCAAAAGTAAAAAATAATGAAAAAATGGGACAAAAATTGCGATTAAGCTTTTTTTAAAGATTAAATAATCTATTTTATTATTTTTTAAGTCATGATTAAATATATTTTTAATCTCTATAAATAACTCAATTTTGATTTTTAATCCCTATTAAAAAAATATCGAAATATCGAATTTTAGTCGCTATAAAATTATTTTTGCACGTAAATTTAGTCCATGTATAAGAACAAAAACTCGATATTTTTTATAGGAATTAAAAATCAAAATTGAGATATTTAAAGAAATAAAAAATATATTTAACCTCATAAAAATTAAATAATAACATAAATTAATAAAAATTATCATAAAATATTAATATTAAATTAAAATTGCATGATATAAAATTGTATTAACATCAAAATAATTAAAATAGACCAATAGTTAGTATGTATTCAATACATTGCTTCATTAATATATATATAAAAAGAAAGAAAAACCATTCCATTAAACAGTCAAACTTATAATAATATACCAAAACATTCTTCATGACAGTAGAGAGTATACTTAAGTTGTTAATCAGTTCAAACACACTAATGTCTCCCTCTGACAGATTGTTGTCCCTTTGAAATTTAAGGAATCCCCTCACCATATGCATTGAAGATGCTTGGGTGTTATTGAATACACAAGATTCTTCATGTTTTACTATTCTTGTCAGCTATCTCATCTCAATTAGTACCAGAGACATTAGAGGTATGGTGAATTTCAACTACTACACAGTTTTTTTATAAGAAAACTAGTCTTGGTAATAAATTTATTATTATTTTTTGTTATTTGTATATAGTTTTCTTAAAATTAATAATAGGAGTGAAGTGGAAGAGATACTTCAATTCATATATGTTAATCGAGTTAAAAGAGTGTACACTATTTATTTGATATTCAATCTCCGACCATAAGTGTTTTGGACCGATCACATACTTAAGAAGTTAGGACTCAAACAATGTTATTCCACTCGGAAATAATCTAAGGCATAAAGTATTACTCCCAAAATATCCTAACGAATTTTAATTAAAAATCAAAGTAAATAAAAACACTTCAATCATTTTGAGTGTCACAATTCACTAAAACACACGACTCAAGACGATACATCTTACAAAATAGTTTTACTTGCAACGGAAAATTCTAAAGAAACATAAAGTAAGATTCAATTACAAAAATGTTTTTCTAAAATAGATAAATAAAAAATAGTTGTCGTTCCGACACCCCAAAACACTTATCAGAGTCGACTCTTCTAATTGTGAAGTACACCGACTTCACCGACCATCACTCTACTTATCCTGATCACCTGCACGTTACCAACATAGGGGTAACATTCAAACAGAAGGGTGACATACTTACACCAATAAAAGGAAAAAAATAATAAGAATAAAGCAAGTATCATTAAATAGTTCAATGCTTCTCATCAACAACGATTAAACAAACACACCAAAACACATATCAACATCATGCACATCAACAACAACTTATGCAATGAGACTCTACCAACTCTATGCATGCGGTACCATATATCGATATCTATTTCAAGATCCAGTTCCCGTCGGAACTCTCGACCCCTCTTTCATGGTCCAGTATGATCCTTATTCCATGATCACACCCTCGACCCCTGTTTCATGGTCACGTACGATCCCTATTTCATGACCGCACCAACATCACACTGATCCCCCCTGGGACTCGAATGGGCATACCCTACCTTGGTATATCATTCCCAACCATGCACCATCAATGACAATTATGCATGTCTACGACAACTACATCATGCAATCAACAACTAACATACAACAACAACTTACTACAACACCAAGCAACATCAACCTCATGCATCTTTGAATGCAACAACAAATATCAACAACAACGAGAACACCTAATCAACAACACAACGTACATCAACATATATTAACATCAATGTCATGTAACAACAACAACTACACATAGCTACAACAACAACAAATGGACATATTAGTTCATGTTCATTTTAAGTTATGCTTATTATTCTTCTAATTAATCTCATAACTCATCTCTACTTGCCTCTAACAGTAGTACATCATTCTCCATCCCTTAATATATTAATTATAGAATTTTTCAGAATAAAAATATTTTATTTTTCACTCCAGATCTCGCTAAGCGAGAGGCTTGCTCGCTGAGCGAGCAACTCTCTGTAAAGCACACTCCAAAATTTCAACTTGCTCACTACTACGAAATATTCACTCAAAAACCAGTCTTACAGCCAGTAAATGCATAATTTTCATATCCAACCATCTAATTCATACAACTATCATATAATTAACAACTTTCTAACAATTTCACACACTTTTCATTCAGAATCACCCAACCCCAATTCTCTAATTCAACAACACTTTGCCTAAATTTCAGATTATTAAACCCTTAGGAGGTGAAGAAATCTCACCCTTACCATAGTTTGATGGGCGATTCCTTCTCTCCCGAATTCCTCTTCAAGCCCTTGACCTTTCTCCTTCCTTCTTCTCTGTGTTATGTTTTCTCTTCACGTTCACAAAACACGACTGACTTCCTTCTTTTCCTAATTCTAAACTTATTCCTTAGACCCCAACTAAAGTTTTTCTTATTTACCCTCACTAACCTTCACCAAATTACCATTCTACCATTTTCTCTTCATTTTTCAATAATTTAATTATTCAATATAATATAATTCATTTAAATTAATATCAAATTAAATAATATGATACTTTCTTCCACACACACCAAAATATAACAATTCCAAATAAATAAATAAATAAAAATCGGGGCGTTACAACTCTCTCCCACTTAAAATGTTTTCGTCCTCGAAAACTTACTTCATACGAATAGATTCGGATAAGACTCTTGCATCTTGCTCTTCTCATTTACTTAACATATATTTCCTCGTCTATAAGATTTCAATTCCTAAAAACATAATTCAGTTGTTAAATTTTTTTGCCGTTGGTAAAAAAAATCTAATTATTAATAAATTTAATTTAGTAAAATTTTGATATTTTAGAGAATTTAATTATATTAAATAATCAGTGATGAAGTAATAATTATAAATAAATTTTGTATATTATTATATTTGTTTGACACGGTAGGGTGAAGAAAAGAAAACCCTCGAAATTTAAAAACGTTTTCTCTGTGTGACTATATCCATTGAGAAGAGCGCAGCCAGGAGAGAGAACAAAACCCTTTCCTTTTCCACTATTTCCCTAAGGTTTACAAGATAACACTTCTAACATATACAGTATCAAAATGAACACTACTTCTTCTTCTTCCTTGAGTCTCCTCAACCATTAAACAACCTTAAAATTCCCGTTACAACATTCTAGCTCTAGTTACAGTAACCACAAATGCTTCGGTTTCGAAGTACAAGTAACGATTAATAATGCAGAAACTTCTTCAACGTCCAACTTGTTCACTCCCTATCCCTATTCTATCTTCTTCTTCCTCTTCTTCTACTACTTCTCTTGTTACTTCTTCTCCTAACCCTATTTTTCTTCATCTTCCTACTACAATGTCTACACTACCAACAATACCACCATCCGCTGCTATTTCCTTCACAAACAACAACAACACTATCCTTCTCAAACATTCTTCTCGTTACTCCTTTCTCCCTGCATCTTTCTCTCCGACTCTAACCCTAACCCCCTCCAAAACCCTTCCATGGCTTCTTCTTAACCGCTCCCTAAATTCTAATTCCTCTTTACACCATTCTGAACATGACCGGGCTACAACAGGGCAAGGGGATTTACACACAGACCCTTCTTCTTCATCTTCCTCTACCACAGCTTTCCGACTTAATAGGAGGCAAAAGGTTTCTTCTTCTTCTTCTTCTCCGTCATCTCATCCTGATTTGTTGGCTATTCCTGGTGTGGGTCCCAGAAATTTCAGAAAACTCGTTCAAAAAGGTATCCAAGGTGTCGCCCAACTCAAACAACTCTACAAAGATAAGGTTTTTATCTTTTACTCTACTATCTTCTCTTTTAGGGTTTTTCTAATTTTACCTGTTTTCACTCTATACTATGTTCTGTTTTAGGGTTTTTCATAAGTTTTTTACTATTTTCTTGTGTGCAGTTCTTTGGGAAATCTAGTGACCAGATGGTGGAGTATTTACAGAGTTCTGTTGGGATTATCCACAAGAACCATGCCGAGAGTATTACTACTTTCATTAAGAAGAGTGTGGATGAAGAAATAGATGATAAATCCTCTGGGAAGCAGGCTTCACAGAAGAAGCGACTTACGTTCTGTGTGGAGGGTAATATCAGTGTTGGTAAGACTACTTTTCTTCAGAGAATAGCCAATGAAACTATTGAACTGAGGGATCTAGTTGAGGTGGTTCCGGAACCCATTGGTAAGTGGCAGGATGTTGGACCCGACCACTTCAATATCCTAGATGCTTTTTATGCGGAGCCGGAGAGGTATGCATACACCTTTCAGAACTATGTATTTGTCACTAGGGTGATGCAAGAAAGAGAGTCTTCTGCTGGAATCAAGCCTCTTCGATTGATGGAGAGGAGTGTTTTCAGTGACAGGATGGTCAGTATTTTCATCTTGAGAGGGTGTTCGTTTGCTGTTTTTTCCTTCTTCGAATGTCTTTTAGTTAGAAAATTATTGAATTTCACGGATTTAAAACTGAGAAGCTTTTTCCTTTTCCTGTTTCGTTTGATTTGATATTTACATGAAGAGAGTTTTGTTTTGAGATTTTATCAAAGGCTTAAGTATTTTATTATACCACTGGTCAATACAGGTTTTTGTACGAGCTGTTCATGAAGCCAAGTGGATGAATGAGATGGAGATCAGTATTTATGATTCTTGGTTTGATCCTGTTGTGTCTACCTTGCCTGGCCTCATTCCTGATGGTTTTATTTATCTCAGAGCAAGTCCTGATACTTGCCATCAAAGAATGAAGTCAAGGAAGAGAGAAGAAGAAGGTGGAGTCAGCCTAGAGTATCTACGCGATCTCCACGAAAAGCATGAGAGCTGGTTATTCCCCTCCCAAAGTGTTAATCATGGAGTATTATCTATCAATAAGCTGCCCCGTCATGTCGACAACTCTTTGCACCCTGATATAAGAGACCGTGTATTTTATCTCGAGGGTGACCACATGCATTCCAGCATTCAGAAGGTGGTCAAGTTTTGAATTCCTATGTCTGATTTAATGATTTTTTTTTATAAATTTTGTAATAGTCTGGCTTAATCACTTTAATTACGAGCAGGTTCCTGCATTGATTCTGGACTGTGAACCCAATATTGATTTCACCAAGGATATTGAAGCCAAGAGGGAGTAAGATAACTATCTCTTTACTTAGATTTGTTCAAATTTCTGTATCTCAACTTATGTTTCATCTGATGCTTGTTTGTGTCTTAGAATGATATGATTCTTGATGTCCTTGGAGTCTTATTATATGTTGTTGAGCTGGGCTTTTACTGGTCGAGTCGTAAGTTCCAAGTGTGAAGTATGGATTTCGAATCCCACACCTTAAGTAAGGAAGCTCAATATGGGTTTTTTTACTTGAGCTCTCCTTCCACAATGGGTAGCTTTTGTGGTGTGTTTCTCCCAAGGTTTGTTTCAATTGGTCTTAATAACTTCCATTGTATCTCTCAGTAGGTAATGCCAATATATGCAACTTTTCTTCCTGTGACTAGTTAAGAGACAGTTATTTGTCTCTTTACAATTTTGTATGCCTCAAGTTATTCTCACTGTTGATTTGCAAGTCATTGTTATATCATTCCTTTGTCTTGGATGCTGTTGTGCTAAATTTTTAGAATTCTATTGGTGAGTGATGTTTTGTCTACAATATACTAAACTACTAGTCCATGATTCCCTAATACACTGGTGCTTTTCGTTGTTGCCTGTGGTGCAGATATGCACGGCAAGTTGCGGAGTTTTTTGAATTTGTCAAGAAGCAGCAAGTTCTATCTGAGGAAGCTGTTGCAGGGAGTAAAAAGAGTCAGGGCCATCCACAGGTGCTGCTGCCGCCTCATGAAGGTGACCTGTGGCTACCAGGTGGAAAGCCTTTCCCCCGAACAGCCTTGGACTTCAGACGGGCAATGTCAATTATGTCTGGTAGTGGCTGATAACAATGCAATTGGGATCAAGATACACTAGTAGTCATTAGTTTATGTGTTTATGCTTTTTTTGCATGTAAAAAGATTTGAAGTAGGACCTTGACTGATGTAAAGTTGGTAGTTATTTATTGTCAAATGTTTTGGTAGTTTCTACTAATTTCTTAGACTACTTGGTTTTTATTATATCTGTCGAGTTACAAAGTTGCTCTTTCTACTTATATGTCCTTGATGATAAGAGTTTGTTTTGATTATGTATTATTACAAGAGCATGTCTTTTTTGTTATATTTTTGAATTCCAACATTTCTTCATTTACTTCTATAAAACATGCTACACATAAAGTTATAATGTATTATTGTTATTCAAATAACACTTTACAATTAAATTGGAGTTAACAAAACTGAGAGCAATATATTCCAAATGATTAAAAAGATTACATGATACCACAATTCCAGCCTTCTTATTTATTATACTAACAAATTTAAATGGTAAAATGCCTCATCCAATGGTTTCTACAATGACTAGTTATTGTACAATACAAAAATAATATTTCTAAACTATTTCTTCTGCACATGACATGAGGAAAATGAATCATCTGAGCAACAATATCAACCAATTGTGATTGTTCTTTTATCATTGGTTAATCAACAGCTGTCAGTCCTCCAAAAATGAATCTTCATAATCAAGTGGAAGTCTCTGTCTTTGGTTACAACAATCTCATGTACAAAGAATTATAATTTCACACCTAACTAACTATTACTAATAAATCAGAAAATAAAGAAGAAATTGAAGCCTAAGTTTATGGCTTTTCTTCAAGTTTGAATCAAACTTGATGATATATATAAATTACATCTATTGAACAATTTGATTCCCTAAAGACAATTAATTCTTTCAGTTATAATACCATATTTTTCCCAATGTTAGCATTTTCATATTTTGGTTCTACCTGTTTACACATGCAATCTGGCATGGGAAAAGTATATAGGGATTCACCAGTCTTTTTTACTTCGGTTCCCCTTTGATCACTATGGTTAAGCATGTCTTTCATTTGTTGCTTAAATACTTCCCATCTGCAAACAAACATTGCCAATGCATCCATCAGAATGACAGAAAATGTGTAATTTATCATGTAACAGTTAATTACTTTCTCCTTTCCCTTCAAGAAAATACCATAAGGAAAATTCAATCATAAATTTTCTAAAATTTAGAAGGATGGTTAATCTATACCACACACAAGCACGCACATCCTTCGTCATCTACACAAATATTTTAATGTCTGGTGCAAGATACAACTTCAAAAATAAACGCTAACCAGTAAAGATAGTCAAAGCTGTACCTTACATCAGGGTTATCGAATAATACAACCAATTTTCTCTTTTCGGGTTTAATTGTCTTTGCATGCCCACCGTACAAATATCTCCTGTGACCCATCAAGAAGTGAGGAAAATTTCCACCCTGAGTTGTAACAAATGCTTCACTATGGAGGCAAATAGTATAATCAAGAGCAGCCAACCTAGATGAGTGGCGCTGCATCATAAACACGCGTGTCACAAATTCCTTTCTCCTGGAATTCCCTTACAGAATAACATGGATTGTTCTTGTGTTAAATCTGCATAAATAACTTCTCGAATACCTTAAATTGAGCAAGCTCTTCTGGCGTTGCTAGGGTATATTTTGTTAGTAATCGTGGAAACATCTGTTTAAGTGGTGCCATGTACTTTTGTTCTTTATAAATTTTTCCTGCAGCAACGTATACGAAAGTGGTATTATCGAATCCCATGCCTCTAAGCATCATTCCTACCTGCATCATCAAATAAAATGAGCTGTAGAATCAGAGTTATGACATTCTTCAAAAGAATGTATTATCCTTCTAATTTATCATTTGAATATTTCTAAAGCTCAATTTTTTATAAAGATATTCATGAAACCCTTTCATTGAAATTTATGATTGCTATACGTCATATAAGATTTCAAATTGGATCTTTAGATACCAAATTAACAAGGAATAAAAAGTAGGGAAACAAACTTCCATTCAAATAGTTGCGTCCTACTGATGTTATGTCTATTGTCCCAGTTGCAGATAGCAAAAGCTTCTTTGAAAAGAAAAACAGAACATTTAATTCAGATTCTATATGCAAATACGAAGGAGAGAAGAAACCCAAGGGAAGGAATTTTTTAAGTGCATACCTCTAATGGAGTCAAAGGACATCTACCCTCCACCCGATGTACACCGGGCTTTATCATCCTATGCTTTCTTCTGAATTTACCTCGCCAACTCCTTTCACGAGCAATATCCATTTCATGTTTCTCCTCTGCCCCACCGTCATACACACAACATGAAAATGCAACCATATCCTTCACACACGAAAATAGTATTATAATATATAATTGATGCAGAGCTAACCGAACACACAAAGAACTCATGCAAAAATTGAAAATAGCATATTCATAATCATATATTAGACTTGTAGTCTACTCCCATCAAATAATCAAACACTTCGAGTTAATTTTTTTCTAGATATAAGGTAAAATCATTAAATCATTACAGCTGAGAATAACCTAAATTAATTATCATCTCGATCTATTCCCTAAGGGTCAAACTGGCAGAGAAAAGGCTTCCCGCCCCAATTCTGAAATTAAAGTGCTTGCCCAACTTGTAGAACTAACTAGTTACAGAATATAAATTGATGTAGAACAACGGAACCTAAACATATCCAGAAAATAAAAATTGAGAATGCTCTATGGAAAAGACATCAATACATAGCAATGAATTGTGTATTTGTATGTTATAATCATATAGTAGGCATCTAGTCAATCTCCAATAAATTATACTAAAGCTAAAACAAAATTATTTATCCGGTATATACAAAAAGGTAAAACCCCTATATTATCATAAGCACAATTAAAATTATCTTAAATTTTTCATATCCATTCTGCATAATAAATAATGTATCTAGTAAATCTAACAGCATAAGTTCAAAGATATTTTATAATACCTCCTCAAAACGAAGGTGCACAGAAACATATTTACCACCACTTTGGGAACTATGTTTAATCATCCGATCAACCATGGCTTCTGCAAGGGTTCTAATAGGTTCAGAAAATCTAAGAGCTTCATAGTTGGCAAAGCACCTTAGCCCTTGGATTTTTGAGGGTACTGACGGAGCTAATCTGTTGGAGAAAGGTGCAATACGAACAGCACTGTAATAAGCATGAACAAATTCCTCTTAGAAGCCAAAAACAAAACATTGGCAAGGATATACATGTAAGAGGAAAATTGTAATACTAATAAAAATGTAAAACTACATCAAGGATCCTTTATCATAATTTTGTGTCAGTGTAGTTGTTAGAGTTCTGTTTAAAAACACGAGTAGAAAGGGAGTTTATTCGTCCGTAATTGTTTTATATATTGAGAAAAAGAACATACATAGAGGAAGATACTGTCCTAACACTAGAAATGTTCCAATCAAAGCTAAAATGTTCAAAGATACCTCTAAGATAGAAAGGGTAGCCTTATATATTGACCACTAGCTAACAGCCAAAACAACTAACTAACTGACAAGAATAACTAATAACATAACTAACTGAGAAAAATGAAGTTTGGTACAGCATTGTTGACATTTTTAAACAAAAGGGACTAACTTGACAAGAAAAAAAGATAAAGGACTATATTGATAAAAAAATAAGATAAGAGACCCCTTGCATAATTTTGCCGAATAAAAAACATAATGAAGGACCGGGGCAGATTCAATAGGATGACCACAACTACAGCACCAAGGGATTAGAGTGTGGTATTTTTTGTAACAAGCATCTTTTGGCTCAATTCAATTCCAAATTTGTGAGAATTAGAATCTCAATTTTTAC
The DNA here is from genome assembly GCA_963966055.1 of Lathyrus aphaca. Lineage (NCBI taxonomy): Eukaryota > Viridiplantae > Streptophyta > Magnoliopsida > Fabales > Fabaceae > Lathyrus > Lathyrus aphaca. The sequence goes on along the minus strand of OZ014524.1, from coordinate 558,216,995 downwards.
GTTTGGGAGAAAGAGATGATTGAGATAAGAATTTCCATCAAGAGCTGGAATAAGATACAATAAATTTATCAATATATCAATAATATACAAATCAATTAAAGTAAATATACTAAATAATACATTAAACATAAAAAATTAAAAAATATTGGATAGAGCTTGGTTGTCAAATTTGTCTCCAGTGGTTGAAGACTCCTTGTTCCATGAGCTATAACTAATCAAATTCAAGGTATCGTGTATTCAGGTGCAATAGTATAAGTGAATGAAGTGATTATATACACAGAAACTTGGTTAAAAGTTTCCACGTACAACTCAATGTAGATACTAAAATTACTTCCATACTATTTATAAAATGTGTCTGGCATACTATTTTACATTTTCAGCAATTGGACAATTTGTAATTTCTACTGAGGCTAATTGAGCTTCGTTAAAAGGAGAATAAACTTTAAAAATACTGCTGAAACTACTTTCAGGCAAGAAGAACTGGAAGCAAACCAGTGAGGGGTAAACAAAAGAAGAGAGAAAGGAGCGCACCTCATTTCCAAAAGATGAGGAAGAACCTTCTTAAGATAGTAAGCTGGACTGGACCAGGCTTTTACTCTGAGATTGGCAATGTTACTTACGTTATTGCCAAACCGCTCAAGTACGTCAACTGGAAGTTCTCTTACCACATGCACATGTTTCTCGAGTGATTGTATGAAGAAATTTTCGTCGAAAATGTCACCAAAGTGGCTGCAAGATGAAGAATCCGTAAGTTTTCAAACTTAAACAAGAGGACTACAAAACCTAAAGAGCTCTATGCTTGATATATACAAAACTTAACAAATGTTGCATATCAGATGTCTCAGTTAAGGACATAATGGAGAACATCATTCTTTAAAAAAGTAGTTCATTTAATGACGTACTATAAGCCCATGCTGTGGCAACTATTGTAATGGACTCTCAGTTCAACATTGGTGACTGTTACTTATGAGTCTTGCATCCATAAGTTTAAGATGACTCCGACGTTCAGGATACTCAAGTAGTCTTCTGTTCTATGTGAATAGGGCTAGATATGTCAAAAAACCAAAAGACCAATACTCAAACTGATGAGGTATGCAGAGCTACAAAACCTAAAGAGCTCTATGCTTGATATATACAAAACTTCACAAAGGTTGCATATCAGATGTCTCAGTTAAGCACATAATGGAGAACATCATTCTTTAAAATAGTAGTTCATTTGAATGACGTACTATAAGCCCATGTTGTGACAACTATTGTAATGGACTCTCAGTTCAACATTGGTGACTGTTACTTATGAGTCTTGCATCCATAAGTTTAAGATGACTCTGACGTTCAGGATACTCAAGTAGTCTTCTGTTCTATGTGAATAGGGCTAGATATGTCAAAAAAGCAAAAGAAAAATACTCAAACTGATGAGGTATGCAGAGCTATCTGTTTTCATTTAGAAAACATCAATTTTCTGTAAAAGATCAACTCCAGAGAACAGAGATGATAAATAAGAATTAAGAAAATGGTCACATTATAAAAACAGAAGTATGCTCTATACAGTACCGAGCCTCACTTATTTTCCCCGGCAAAGATGCATGGTATTGGTTGATTAGTTATTTCCTACACATACACTACAATCCTAAAATTTGAAGTCGATTCCAAAGATTTAATGCAACCACCTCAGAGGTTTCCATCAAGTGGAGTCAGCTCCAAAAGTTTACTCCAAAAAATTCAAGGTGATCTTCTGTGCCCAGATTGTATAATCTTTTTAAAATGAGATCCTATCAGATTTATCTTGCACGTGACGCATAAAAATGGTGGACCTAGAGGAAGTAGAATGTTGAAAACCAGTTCATTTTTCAAATTCAAACACACATGTGAATGCCACGGTTGAAAAGAAACTCAAATAGTTTGAGCTATAGCAATGAGATTTGATAGCCATTAAGCAGATTAAAACTAAACATAACAAAAGCAAATACCTTGAATCTCTCCATACACTATTTAAATGGAATATTGGAATAACAAGAGTTGCATTTAGTAATCCAGCCACAGCAACTGCATCACATATCTGCGCAGTGAGTAGTATAATAAGTGCCAGAACAATATGGACATGATTTAAAGCGGACAGCAAACCAGATCATCAATGTTTATCAAATAAGCATTAAACATGTATGCCCAGCAGTTTACCACCATACTTCATTTGGAGAAAAATGACACAAAGAACAGACACAAGGAGGAAACTGTTCATTAACTTCATAAAGCAAGCAACAGATATAATATAACTCATTGGAAATCCATTTTCAGAAACAAATTATCGGTAGAAAATCACCATTAGCAATATTTCAATTCCTCCTATCCACAAACATGATTTCAAGGTTTCTTACACCCATTCACAAGGGACTCGAATCTTAAATGGCATGTTACATAAACAGAATGGTGAATCCGTATATTGAGAATGGAATGAAATGGTCATTTCCAGTCAACTTTGGTTGCATTAGGAACTTAAATTTAACCGAAGAAACATAAATGCCCCCTAAGGCGAAACAAAGTCTAACTTTTCTGTTTTCTATGTTATAAATGTAATATGGATGAAGACTCTAGAGAGCAATATTAAAAATAATTTACATTTGATTTTTATTACTAGTTGATAACAGAAACAGATGAATAGAGAAGAACAATGCTATGATAATATCTTTTTTTTTCCGACTACCAAAAATGGGATGGGAGGTATAAAATGGAACAAGCATTCCTAGGTACTATGTAAAATTCCCAATCCTAAATAATTAATAAAAATAAAATCTTTGGTGGGATGAATAGGCATACCGAGAGGCGTTGCTGATTCAGTCCACCATTTGCTTCAATTATAAGGTAACCATTTGACTTGGGCAACTCTAAGCATAGAGAAAAAGAGAAAGGACAAGAAAAGGTTAGCAAGTTTTTTCATCAACGATAACCCACACGGAAAGAGGAGATAAAATAATAATAATGAAACTGAATATTCCTAATCCATATACACACGTAAAGTTGAATGGGAAATCCAAAATAGCAAAGAAAGAAACTAGAGTTAGAAAGGAGGAAAAGCCAAGCAATTAAAAAATGCAAGAACCAAACAGGTAAAGGAAATGTCTAGAATTGGACGAATTGCTTTCTAGAATAGGCGTAAAGAGAAGAAAAGAAGAAAAAAACCTATTTGAGAAAAAGTTTTATTAGCACAAGGCTTCCATTGTTTATCCTCATTCAAACTCCAAGCCTTCATCAACTGCATCAATCAATCAATCAATGAACAAATTACATGGTTTCAGTCAAAACACGAAATAATTTGCATGATTGAATCAACACAAGGAAACACTAGTAAATGAGTTTGAATTGAATCCGACTTCCAAAAGCCGAAAAGCTGAGATATATTGGATTATTTGAACATATCTGCAGACATAAACACTGGATACCGCGAGCTTATGGTATGTTGATAAGCTATTTAGAGTTAATTTAATTAAGTTATCCATGAAAGTAAGTTATATTGAAAGAATTAAGAGAGTATTAATAGAAACAGCTTATAGGTTATATATAAAAAAAGAGCTTACAACGTTGGGAGAGGAAGTAGCATTGTCAGGTTCCATGAAAGGCCAGAGATTATGAAAGAGTTGAGGACTTGTATAAAGAGAACCGGGATGAGGACGGGGAGGGTGTTTGTGTACAAGAACAAGATCGAAGCTTAAAGAACCCATATACAATAACATTCCAGAAATATACAAAAGAGGAGCGAATAGAAGCAAGCCTCGTCTTCTGAAAATGGCGGACATGAGAAGGAATACCAATTTGGACCAGGAGGAGGAGGAGTGGGCGGCGGGAGTGGCACCGAGGACGCCGCTTTTGGGCCTTCCAAGGCGGCTGTAGCCATGCATTTGAATTGAGATCCAGAAAAACGGTTAGATAGATCCAAAAGAGTTTGATTTTTTGATTTCACTGTCATTCATTGCACATTTGCATGCAATTCAATCTATCTGTGGTTCAGAGCTCAGATCACAAACAAAGCAATGGTTAAATTTGATCACACTTTTTTATTTATTAATATACTAATAAATTAACTCAAGAAATTAATGAATGTCATAATGGACAAGAAAGAGAAAGTAAGTCCGTGCGTGCGTCATTGCGTTGAAATATATATATATATATATATATATATATATATATATATATATATATATATATATATATATATATATATAAGGCAAAATAACATTTTTAGTCCTTTAAGTTATTTTATGTTATCACTTAGGTCCTTAAAGTTTATTTTGTAACAATTAGGTTCTTTAAGTTTTAAAACGTTTGTAAAGTCGGTTTTTTTTCCAAATTTCGTTAGAGAAAATCTATGTGGCCTTGATGATGCTGACTTGACAGTTAGTGATTATTTACGTGGCTTTTTGGTTAAAATTAATTAGGTTAATCTCAAAAGGTATAAGGCAATACCTAAGAAAAAAGTGTGGATGAAGGAAGTACATCTCAAATAGAAATGATGAGGCATTAAGTGATGAAGATATCATTGTGGATAGAGTCATGGCAAGAAAGAAATCCAAGAAGGTAGCAATGGGTTTTTCTGACCCAGAATACTCATCTGAAGAGTTAGAGAGTGAGGATGATGAGAGAGTTAAGTATCCTTCATTTATTAATCCCAAGAGATTTAATGACTGTAAGTGGGTTTTGGGTTGCTTGTTTTCAACAAAAGAGGAGTTCAAGGAAGTCGTTTCTAGTTATGTTGTACATAATGGAAGAGATTTAAGGTACCTTAAAAATGATAAAACAAGGGTCAGAGTTGGTTGCAAGGAAGGTTGTTCATGGGTGGTAATGTGTTCCAAATTACCTAATTCAGATACATGGTAGTTGAGAACTCTTGTGGACAAACACACTTGTAACAGAGAGTACAATGTTAGAATGTTTAGTTCTAAGTGGCTAGAGAAGAAATTACAAACCACTGTTAGAATAAATCCCAATGTGAAACTGACTGCCATATGTGAAAAGGTACATGAAAAATGGAATACTAGTATGAGTAGGATGAAAGCTTATAAGGCAAGGAAGACAGCATTGGGTGTTGTTCAAGGGCCTTTCAGGGAGCAATTTATCAGGTTGTATGACTATGCACATGAATTATTGAGGTCTAATCCAAACAACACCATTAAGCTAAATGTCCAAGCAAGAGAACTACCTCAAGCTGAGTCTGAAGAACATGTTGAGAGATCATTATTACCAACTTTTCAAAGATTATACATCTGCCTTGATGCATGCAAAAAGGTTTTTTTGGTGTTTGTAGGCCCATAATAGGAGTAGATGGTTGTTTCTTAAAAGACATATATGGTGGACAGATTCTTGCAGTAGTGGGTAGAGATCTAAATGATCAGATGTTACCCATTGCCTTTGCAGTAGTTGAAGTTGAGACAAAGGATTCATGGGCATGGTTCTTTGATCTATTAATTCGTGACTTGGAAGGTCCAGAAGTCTGCAAACAAGTCACATTTATATCAGATCAACAGAAGGTTAGTTCTTCTCTTTTTATGTTGGTTTTAAATTTGTATCAATTTGGTCTTCCATGATTTAAATTTTTATCAATTAGTGCCATTAAATCATTGTTGATAAACTGATATTTATTGGTACTGTATGTTTTTAAGTTATATCAAATAGGTCCCTCAAAATGTTAAAATGTAACAATTGTTTCCGCATTGCTCTTTATGATGTTAATATGTTATGACTGTTGTTACATTGTTGTTTAACATGTGATTGTGGATTGTTGCCTGCACTTGATGAACTATTACCAGGACTTGAATAGATATTTTATGTTAGACACCTATATAGCAATTTTAGAAAGAGATATCCAGGTAAACAATTGAAGGAGTTAATGTGGAAGGCATCCAATGCAACATATCCTCAAGCATGGGGACATGAAATGAGGGAGATGAGGAAGGTCAATGAGGAGACATACAAACACTTAATAAAAATACCTCCTAGGTATTAGAGCAAATCCAGGTTCAACTACAATGCAAGATGTGATGTTTTGGTCAACAATATGTCTGAAACTTTTAACAGTGTTATCATTGGACCAAGGGAAAAACCAGTTGTGTCAATGATAGAGGACATTAGGGGATATCTCATGGATAGGTTGGCAAAAAATAGAATCAAGATTGAAGACTATAAGGAATCTGTCCTTCCAAGAATCAGTAAAATCTATAGGTTTTTTATACCAAGGTAACATATTCTTTCTTAGGAAGCATATCTGAACATATGAATTTTTAGACTAAATCTGAATTTTTGTTTTATAGGTTATCAGGTGACATGATCTATGAAGTGAGACATACAAATATGGTTGGAGAAAAACACACTGTGGATCTTAGGAAATTGGAGTGCTCTTGTAGAAGTTGGATGCTCACAAGCATTCCATGCTATCATGTTATTTCTTGCATGCAACATAGAGCTTTGCAACCAGCTGACTTCGTTCCAAACTACTATAGGAAGGCTACTTACAAAGCTTGCTACAAACCTCTAATATATCCAACAAATGGAGAACATTTGTGGGAAACACTCCCTATCCAGACATACTTCCTCCACCTTCTAGAAGAGCTCCAGGAAGACTTAAAAGAAGAAGAAATAAAGAGGTTAATGAAAATAGGAAGGATGTCGTGAATGTTTCAAGGAAGAGGATGCCAAATAAGTGTTCCATATGCAGTATTTTTGGGCATAACAAGACCTCATGTCCATCAAGACCAAGAGATCCAACTCCAACTGCCCAATCATAGCCAACTCCAACTCCAACTCCAACTCCAGTTGTCCAGTCACAGACAACTCCAATTGTTCAGTCACAATCAACTCCAAGGGCTCAGAAAAAACAGTCACAAACCACTCCAAATCCAACTGTTCAATCACAACCAACTCAAAGGGTTCAAATAAGGCAGTCAGCTTCAAATTCAAGAATCCAAACAAGGCAATCAATGACAGTTTCACAACTACTTGCAGTCAGAAGGCAATCTGACACAACAACATTTAAGCCACCAACAAGCATGAGGCCAAAATTGGCTATAAGGAGGAAGACCCCAAACAACTAGCATTTATGTTTTTAATTTCTGTTTTGGATTATGTTAAGACCATTATGTTTTGTAGTATGATGTTACAAGTATGGATTATGATTTGACAATTATTTCTTTTGGATGATATATTGACAATTATGTTTTGGAATTGATTTGGAATGTTATGACAATGTCTTATAACTGTGTGGAAATTGCTTTTTAAATTGTCTTATAACTGAATATTAGTACATAAAACAAGTTCACATTTGTCTTTTAAGTTGTAACAACTTGGTTCATAAAACATCACATTTTAGTTTCATTTTAAAATGTAATAAAATGGTCTCATAAGTTTTTAAGTTGTACCAACTTGGTCCTTCATGTTTTTAAAATGTAACAACTTGGTCCTTGAAGTTTTTAATTTGTAACAACCATATCCTAAGGTTTTACCATTACCTGAACTTAATTGTAAATGACATAGTTGAGGGCAGAAAATTCACAGTATGCATTGAAACTGCAGTCAACAAAATTCACAGAGGATGAACATTCACAGTATGTAAACACCATTTCTTAGTTATAAATTACATGAACCTAAATAGACTAACACATAACCCTAGAAAAATAAGACCTAACAACACAATAACACAACCTAACAACTTCACCATCTTCTCCATGATCTTCATAACCTCCTTCGCGTATCCCTCTTCATTATCAATCTTTCTTCTGAGCAAGTTGATTTCAGCATCCTTATCTTCACAATTGGTACATTTTGAAAAAAATGGGTCATCTGACTCAGGATTGACTGCATCACTGACATTGTGTTCATACCATTCAAAGAAATTGCAACCCACATTATAAGCTTCACTCTACATAAACCAAAACGAAAATTAATATCATAAACCAAAACAAAAATTGTGACCGTGGATCAAAAATATGTACCTCAAACAATCTGCATCCCCAAAATTGCTTCCCGAAATTTCTTCCTTTTTTCTTAACAGTACGTAGCACGACCCACGTTCCACAAGTACACTTCTTCGCCATTCCAGATGTATTCACATACATGCGATTTCCATTGTTACTCCCTTGAGATGTCATTGTTGAAATTTTTTGTTTCTAGGGTTCGTCAGCTTTGATTTGGGGATTTTTAAATTCCTCAAGTCTACAAATGTAAATTGCCATGTGTTTTGCCATGTCATCATCACTAAAAGTCACCTCAGATGTGTTTTTGCCACATATGAACATTATTAACAGAATTTCAAAAAATAGCTAACGTTGCAAACGTTAATTAACTTTAGGGACCTAATTGTTAAAAAAAAATTTAAAGGACCTAAGTGGTAACATAAAATAACTTAAAGGACATCTGGTGCTATTTTGCCTTATTATAAATATATTTATTTTTCAATTCATTAAAGATTGATGTAGATGGTAAAATTCTAATAACTTTACATAATTAAATAAATAATATTTAACTTAATTTATTTTGTAAAACCAATTCAGTTTTTTTTAATATTATTTAATTATATAACTTGAGATCTTGAGAGAAATATTTATTAAGACTCAAGCATTTCACTATTAGGTCACACACATATTTAAACAGATTTAAGTGATTATTTCATAATTTAGTTGAATTTTATTTTTAATAAATGAAATTATGATGATTAAACTATTGATTAAAAATATTTAATTAAATTATACTTAATTATAATTAAAAAACAAATTAGAGTTTATTTAATTTTGAATTGGCAATGAACAGAGAAAGTAGGTAGTTGTATGGTGGAGACAGTGGAAGTGTACTGGATTGCTATTGGTTGTAATGTTGGTGGGGAAGAGAAAATAAGAGCATGTTTTTGTTTTTAGAAACGATTTTTTTTTTTTTTTAAATTGGGAAAATTTCAAAAACTTGTTTGATGAGAGAATTTTACAGTACTGGTTTTATTAAGTGTTTTCAATTATAATATTTCAGTTAAAAAATTGTAAATTAGGAATATCATGCGAGAAAAACATTGAAATTATGAGTCCAAAATCCAGAGCCTTTTGGAGAGCTGAGCAAACTCTGATCAATCTTTTCAAGCATTGTTCGACTAGCAACCATTTGAAACAAATACATGCTCGAATTATCCTTTCTGGTTTTCGTCACAACCTTATTCTCGCCGGAAAGATTATCATGTTTTCTACTCTATCCAATAACGGAGACATCAACTACGCACTTTCTGTATTCCATGCTATTCATAAACCTGATGCATTTCTCTGGAACACCATCATTAGGGCTTTTGGTTATTCCACCCAACCTCTTAAGGCTATTCATTTCTACAAAAGAATGCAACTTGCAACAGAATCTGTCATTCCTGATAATTTTACCTTTTCTTTCTTGCTCAAAATTATTGCTAGATTAGGATCACGTACCTTGGGGAAGCAACTGCATTGTAGTGTCTTTAAGTTTGGTTTTGAATCTCATACTTATGTTAGGAATTCTCTCATGCATATGTATGGTATGTTGAATGATATACAAGTTGCACGCCACTTGTTCGAGGAAATGCGTAAACCGGATTTAGTTGCATGGAATTCTATCATCGACTGTCATGTGTCTTGTGGAAATTACAATGAGGCTCTTGATTTGTTCACGAGAATGCTGCGGCACGGTGGTGTGGAATTGCAACCTGATGATGCAACTTTGGTAGTCACCCTTTCAGCTTGTGGTGCTATAGGAGCACTTGATTTTGGGAGGAAGGTTCATTTGCTTATTCGAGATAGTAGTGTTCATTTTGGTGAAAGTATATCGGTCTTTAATGCCCTTGTTGACATGTATGCAAAGTGTGGTGCTGTCGAAGAAGCCTATCAGACATTTAGCAATATGAAAAGGAAGAGCTTAGTTTCGTGGAATATCATGATTCTCGGCCTTGCTTCCCATGGTAATGGAGAAGAGGCTTTATCGCTTTTTACAAGAATGTTACAAGAGAATGTTGAGAGACCGAATGATGTTACTTTCTTGGGAGTGTTGTGTGCTTGTAGTCACGGTGGATTGGTTGATGAAGGAAGACGGTATTTTGATATTATGAATCGAGACTATGACATCCAACCTACAATAAAGCATTATGGATGCATGGTGGACCTTTTGGGTCGTGCTGGTTTGGTCGAGGAAGCATACGAATTGATAAAGAACATGCCTTTAGAGTGCAATGCTATTATATGGAGGACATTGTTAGCTGCATGTCGAAATTATGGAAATGTTGAACTTGGTGAGAAGGTAAGAAAACATCTATTGGAATTGGAACCAGACCATAGCAGTGATTATGTTCTTCTTGCTAACATGTATGCAAGCACGGGTCGATGGAATGAAATGAGCAACGAGAGAAGATCAATGCAAGAAAGAAGAGTTCGGAAACCAGAGCCTGGTAATAGCTTTATTGGCATTCCGGGAGTGAAGTTGGAGAAAGAGTCTGTTGAAAGATTGCTGTAACGCCGTCCAGAGGTTTTTCGTTTATGCTTAAACAACTGTCAACTTCGTGGTTTGAAGGTTTCAACTGAATTGGCCAGTCTGATAACTTGTCAGGTTTCAGCAATATGAGAAATGAGACTCATAAATAAACACTTTGAGCAAGTTGCAAGTGTCTTAGGTGGGAGAAGTTCTGTTTGAAAAAAAAATGATGGTATCATGATTTGCTTGTGTATGGCAACATTTGGGAATTAAGAAATAAGATGTTGTTCCAAGAAAAATGGTTTGAGATTGAAGAATTAAGTTGAGGAGGTGATGATTACCCCTAAGAATTGGTTGACAAAAAAAGGCAAAGGGAGTGAATACTCGATATGTCAATGGTGTTTAAGTCCTAGAGGGTTTGAGATGCATATAGATTATGAATCAGATATATCTCAACTGGTATAATAATTCCAATTGACTCATTTAACACTTAAAATACATTGTTTCATTTGGCATAGTTTATTTTTTTATCACTTAAAAAAACGCCTCATTTGACACATATATATGCTATGTATGTTAAGCACTTTTTTTTTTCCAGACATCACTACTTTCATTGAACCAATAGAAATTTTCTTTTAAACTTTCACATAAACATTGTATTATTGTATTATGAATAATAACAAGTGAGGCACGTATTAAAACAATTGTAATGATATGCCATATAAAATGAAATCTTTAACAAACAGCATAAAAAAGTAATAAGTTTATTTTCTAATGTTACCAAGACTGCGGCTTTTACTTGTTCGGTTGATCATAATTTCTCTTCCCAACTTCATTTTCCGGCTAAGAATTCAATCTTCAAATGCTTTAGGTGATATCATAATTTCTCTTCTAAACTTTGTTGGGAAGTGTTGGTAAGTTTCAAAATACTCAATTTTATTTTGAAGAAAGTTTCAAGCTACTCAATACTAGCCAACATGAAAAGCAAGTATTGGCAAGTAAAACAGATCGTCGTATGGTTTTCATTATGACTCGAACTGTTTCTCCCGTATTTGAACTTGTGCAGGTTTACTCTGTTCTGATAAAATTACACATTATTTACTCAGATTGAAATAGAATAGTGTCATGATGGAAAGAAAATTGTATCATTTCACTATCCTCAAAAAGTCATCGAACATAACAGTTGTGATTCCAAAATAATACAAAGCATATACATTTTCCCAACAGTCAGATCACAAATTACAATGCATAAACATGCATATATACCCATTGATAACTTAAATTGAAGGCAATATGTTCAATCTTAGAATCTTGTACACAGAGAGCATCCAAACATACTGTGCATTAAGCAATGCTTAGCTCCAATGTGCTCCTGGCAGTTTGACAGAGGCTTCGACTAATCAGAGCTCAAACTTACTCCGGTACACTCCCATTGTTAATGAACCAGTTCTGAGAGAAACTTCACACACCGATTCCTCTCACACTATCATTTCCAGCATGAAATAATTTGAGGACACGTGACAATTCAATTCTAATTGCTATCAAGCTATTGCAACTATTTTCAGGTTGCATATAACTCAAAGTCAAAAGTATGGAAACAACATTTCTCCTCTCTTCTACCATTCTCTCCAAATACTTTGCTAAGGCTAGAGTTCTACTTGTTGAAATCCCATGAAAATATATTCATCCCTTCTCCCATGAAAGCACAGCTCAGGTATTACCCATTGTTCTTTAGTATCCATTTTCAAACACTTGTAATCTTAACATATTAATTGTTTTAAAAAAATAGAACAGAGTGCAACTTTTCTGTGCAGTGAGAATAGTCTTCAATGTTTATCATTTCTTTGGTGTATGAAGGCACTAACTTGAAAATTTGAAATGAAAGCAACAAATTTATCAATGTGCATTTGCCTATAATAATATGAATATTAATTCGAATTGCCTCTAACCTGTTCTATCAATTGGAAACGGGCTCAAAAGTCTTATCTTTAAACAATAATCTAGACTAATAGCAGCAGAAAGAAAAATGATAAGACTCTCAGACACATAAATTGTTCCATCCCAAGCATACGAAAATAAGCTTTCAAAGTTGAGTTCAAGAAATGGTCCAGCACTGAGGATTGCAAGACCTGTATGATGATTTATATTACCGTTAACATAGATTGTGACATTACAACAAAACATTCAACCACAAAAGAAAAGAACAAGCATTCGATCAAATTGGTTACCTTTAACAACACCAAAAGCTGCAGCAATCCCGGTCTTAAGCTGAAAATCATCCAAGTTTCTCCTTACAGTATATCGAAAAGTGACTCCAAACAAAGCACAACATACGAAATTGATTGCCACAGAGAGAAACAACTGAGTTGTATCGGTTGCCTGAACGAAACAAATGGGGAGGCCGGACAAAGTGCCCACCAGAGCCGAGATAGATGCCGCTTTAACAGACTCCCGTCTCTCTTCATCTCGATCAATTTCATCAGCACCTCTCCCATTTAGTAACAGAGAGCGCTCTGCTTCCTCAAGCATGGCTTTTGCCTCCGAAATTTCTCTCTGACTTTCTTCAATCTGGATCCAACTCAAACAATTTCAAATAGAATTGCTTATTTCACAATCAATCTAGGTTAATTGAATTGAATTGAATGAGAGAAATTGAAGTACCTGAGAAGCATTTCCTTGAAGGTGTTGAGTGTAATCTTTGAACTGTTTGAGCTCAAGTTCTTGTTTTTCGAAGAAAGCAAGCTGTGTCTTGGCAATTTCAACTCTCTGTGAAGCTTTCTGTAAATTATCCATCAAACCCTTATTCTCTGGTCTGCTCAAGAGTAGTTCAACTTGGTCCCCCATCATGCCGGAAAGTGCGTCTTTGAAATCGTTATCATCTGAATTCTTGCTGCGGCATTTCAATTTCAAGAATGTTTTGGGAAATGATAAAGGGGGAAGAAGAGGAACCCTAATAATGGAACTGGTGGTAACCATTGCTCAAACCCAACTCTTCAATTTTCAACTACAATCTCTATCCTCTGAAATGTTTACTTAATTGCATATCTATGCTTCACACAAATAATTAATTCTTTTTATTTATTTCTGTTTTCTAGTTTACTTTGTTATTTTTATTTATATATTCAAAAAGAAGATAAAACAAAACTTTACCACACATATGAATATAAACGAATAATTTTTTCTCTAGTTTATTTTAGTTTGATGGGAAAAGAAAGGGAGGATTTTGAAAGAAAGAAAAATTGGGCCAAAAAAATTGAGAATTGAGTGAATAGAGTTTTGGGAAATTTAATGTTAATTCTAATACAAATTTTTTGAAGAACTAAAAAGTTATATTGAAATTGGGGTTTTAAGGATTTTTAAACACTTTGATAAATTGTTCAACTATAATTCATATTGTTATATTAATCTAATAATTAAAAATACCTTAATTATAAATATTTATTTAATATTTATACAAAGTCATTTAAAAAATATGTTAAATATTTTTCTCTATTTTAATTAAATATTCAAGTAGTGATTATTCTAATGAAGAAACTAAGCAAAAATATTCATCATTTATGATGACTAAAAAGTTTTGGATTAAAAATGGGTTTTAGGTTACATATTCTCAACAAAGGAGGAGTATAAAGAAGCGATATCAAAATATACTATTAATAACAGATTATATTATGTTACAAATTGTCAAACGAGGATACATGACAACTGAGAAAATTGATTGACACTCACACATGCAATTTGAAATTTAATGTAAGGATGTTTAACATTAAATGATTTTGGAAAAAGTTATACTCAATTGTTAGAGTTAATGCTGTTGTGAAACTCACTACGAGAAAGTGCATGAGAAATATAATACTGGTATGAGTGGGATGAACGCTTATAGGTAAGGAAGGTATCACTTAATTACGTATAAGGGTCATTCAAGGAACAATATCTGAGGTTGTATGACTGCACACACAAGTTGTTAAGATCAAATCCAAACATCACAATTAAATTGAAAGTGCAACCAATTGAACCACAAAGTGAGGAAATTGAACAACAATGTGAGAACTATGTCAGCAAACCATTATTGTCAAGTTATCAACGACTATATATGTGCCTTGATACTTGTAAGAGAAGTTTTCAAGTTTGTAGACCAATCATGGGAGTTTTTTTTATAAGCAACTCTTCATTAAAACAATGATAAGCAACTCTTCTAGTTCAAGATTTAGGTGATCCACAAGTTTGCAAGAAATTCACTTTTTATATCAGACCAACAAAAGGTAAAATTCACTTTCACATAGTCATTATCATTTTCTAACATAACTATGTTGAACTATTTTTCTATAATTAAGGGTTGTTACCTGCATTGGAAAAATTGTTGTTAGGTGTTGACCGAAGATTCTGCATAAGACATTTATACAACATCAACTAGGCTTCAAACTAGGCTATTACCAAGAAGAACTCAAACTGAATCAACACAATCCCAAGCATAACCAACAACAAGACTTCAAACAAAGAATGACCACACCATACACTTCAAACAAGAGTATCACCAAGAAGAGGAACTACAACATTTCAGGGACCAACAACAACTTTTCAGTCACTAAAGGACAACACATAAGCTGCATATAAAGAGAAAAAACCATTAGAATGTTTTTTTCTTTCTATTTTGCTGAACTATGATCATATAGGTGTTTTTGTTTTTAGGATGGTAGGTGGCTGAGTTAGAAATATGTAAGTTAGATCATGATTTTATGTTTTAGATGTCTACTATGTATTTTGAATGTATACTTGATGTATTTTGGATGGCATTTTGGTTACTTGATGAAAGATATTAAAGCCATATCACTATTTTGGTTAATAGGCCTTTTATGTTTAGTCAAGGATGTCTACAATGTCTCTTAAAGTGTAACAAATATGGACACAAACTATGTCTATACTACATCATAAAATGTGACAATATACTAATTTGTTAACACATGTTAATTGAGCTTCTTAAAGTGTAACAAATATGTCCTTTAACTATTCTTTAAGGTAACAATTATGTCTTTTAACTCTTCTTTATTGTAACAAATATGGGCACAAACTATGTCTTTACTGCAACATAAAATTTAACAAACAAATTGAGCACAAAATAAGCATCACATTAAAGAAATTCATTACAACAACTCATTAACAAAATGTCTTACACCACTAACATTAACATAAAGCATGATCACCACTTATGGATCAACATACAGATCAACATTACAATAATCACAACTAAAAACATGATGATCAAAATTAGCATCTTCAAAATGTTCTTCATCATCTCTTTTGTGTAGTAGTCATCTCCATGGATCTTCATCTTTTTCTTCAACATGTTAATTTATGCGCCTTTTTCATCTTATTTTGAACATTTTCTTTGAGTGTTGATTTCAGTTTGCCATTCACCATTGAACTCTTATTCAACCCACTCAAAAAAGTTACAGTCACAATTTGAACCTTCACTCTGTTAACATTTAACAGTTAACACAATCAAATCAGACATAACAGACAATAACAATAAACTTACCACAACGTTTCTGCATCCCAAAAAAGCTTCCCAAAATTTCGTCATTTCTTCCTTATTGCTCGTATTGTTGCCTTAACTCTACAAACACACATTGGTTCGATTTCCCTATGTCTTGCACTCGAAATCAAAGAATTATAGTTAGGGCTACGTGAACTTAACAAATTTATACCGTATGAAGCCATTGTTAGAAAAACTAGAAGAAGAATTTGGTTGGGTACTAATACACATGTTCTAGGGATTTCATGAAGAAAAAACAAATATTTCCCAATTACTTCAAATAATATTCAAATATATGTCATCTCAGCAATGTTAAATCCACGTAGGCACCATTAATGGCAACTGAGCATCTTTAAAACAAAATCATTAATAAAGATAAACGATGTAGACATTATATAACTTTAATGATTTACTTGTAGAGAATAACGTAGAGGAATTTCACTTTATACCAGAATTTTGAAATTTCCGTTAGAAGAAATTTTTTCACTTCCCATCCAAAATTTTTAGGGGCAATGTTAGAATTATAAAAGTTTAGGGGTACCAGATATGAGTGGGGGGTGACAGGTAGATTTCTGGGACGTAACTATTATAATTAAGGTTAAATTACAATTTTGGTCCTCCTGTTTTACCAAACTCACAGTTTTAGTCCCCTAATTTCTTTTTAAACAGTATTGGTCCCTCATCCCACATTTAGTCTAAAAAAAATGCTTATTATTCATGTAATATTTATGAACAGTGCATGATCCGTACATGAACAATATATCAAAATTAGAACAAGGGATACAAAATATTTAAAAATAAAATAGGGGACTAAAACCGTGAGTTTGATAAAAAGAAACACCGTACCACTAATTTAGCCTATAATAAAGTAAAATTGAAAAGAAGTCTCTCTCTGCAGAAGAAGGTAGCGCCTATTATACACAAATCCAATTCCTCTTTTCTTTTTATATAAAACAAACAACCTTCTTCCTCTCTAAACCAGCACTGTTCGGTGATTGATGGTTGAAGAGAATGGACTCTGTATTGAATGCAGCTCTGGAAGAGATATGCTTACACGTTGAACACGGACTCACTCTTCAATCCCTTTGGTCTAAACTCCATTCCTCTCTTTCCTCTCCTCTCACTCCCTCTTTCCAATTATCCATCTTCACCAACCTTCTCCGAATTCCCACTCTCCGTTTCGAACCCCCTAACCCTAATTTCGATTCCAATCACGCCACTATCAAAATCTTCCCTCTACAAACCCTCGCCCACAACTTCCTCGGTCTCTACGATCCCCAATCCCTCCAACAAGCTCAACATCGCGTCCTTCATCTCCTCGCCAATGCCAAACACGACGGTATTACTCAAGCTCAGCTTTCTAAACTCCTCAAAATCGATCCCAATAACTTTTTCTACGTTCTCAGGAGTTTGGAATGTAAGGGCTTAATCGTTAAACGCTCTGCACTTGAAAAGAAGAAACAAATTGGGGGAATTTCCACTTCCTCTAATTATGTACCTACTAATATTACTACTAATTTGGTTTACTTGCGTCGCTATGCCAAATCCATCGCCGAGCATCAGAGGTTTGAACTTCAAATCACTCAATTCAACAATCCTAACGAAAAATCCGAGCTTCACACCAATGTTGTTCTTGCCGATTATGAACCTCAAATCAAAGCTATTTCCGATAAACTAGCAAATGCCAATGCCAAGGTTCTTGTTATTATTATTATTTTTTCGTCCACTTCTCATTCAATTATCTATCATTTATATAATTATAATGCTCATTGCATTAATTTTCTTGTAGGTTCTTCCTGTGAATGTTATTAAGAAGGATCTTGGTTACTCGGGATCACGTCCGAAACAGAGGGCTTGGAGACAAGTGTGTTTAATGTTTTGCAAAACTGTAATCATATTTTCTGTTATATGTAGCTATTGATAGATTACCTTATTGCACTTTTCGTTGTGTGATCAGATTGCTCACAGGATGAAAACGCATCATATTGTGGAGCAGTTTGATGCTAAGGTGAATGGCAAGGTCAGTTAGTTATTCACGGTTACCACTTTATAACAACCGTATCCTCTCCATTACTTTTTAGTCTCTACAGAATGGGATTTTATCTTGACAGTGTCTCTCTTTTCCTTATGTGAAACAAATTCAGAGTATTCTATCAAAACTATAAACTAATAAGCAGTCAGTCACATAAAGAGTTAAAACAGTTTGTTTTTGTTGGCTATTGTCCTTAACTGTAAGTTTTAACTTGTTTGTAGATTGAGTCTTGCATGAGGCTCCTTGATCCAATAACTACTGGATCTGAAAAAGAAGATAAGAATTCAGACTCTGGGAATGTGAGTCAAGTCAACGATCAATTTGTGGAGCTTCCTATTGAGCATCAAGTTTTTGATATGGTTGATACTGCAGGATCAGATGGTATTTCTATAAAAGAGGTACACACTTGATTCTTATATTATCTTCTTTGGTAGGACATATGAAAGTGTGTCAATGCCAGGAAAGAGAAACTTTTTTTTTTGACAAAAGGAAATGTGATAGATCTAAAAATGGGATATTTATTAATAGCAAGACATATTAAAGCTGTGTTTTTTCTTTCCGTATGTGATTCATGATGAATTTTGATACTGACCCGAGTAGAGGTCATAAGGAAAAAGGGAAATTAAGAGCTGCGAGTCAATTATCACAGGATCACATAAATTGATTTCTTTTGGAGCTGATGCCCACAGTTCAAATATGCACAATATTTCCCTTTCACTTTAATTTATTTGGATGTTTCATATAAACAGATATGTGACAGGCTTCAGATTGATCTGAAAAAGAATCACCTTCGACTTGTCAATTTGTGCTACAGATTTGGAATGAAAGCACAAGAAGAACAATGCGATAAGGTTAAGACAATTCGAGTTTGGACATCTAGAAATTTCAATCCCGAACTCGAAGTTTCACTTATTCACAAGCTTGATGAAAATAAAATTTTGGACCAACATGTACCCGATAGTTCTTCAAAAATAAGAACTGAATCTGACCAATTGGAAGATATAAGAGCTGGTTCAAAACTATTATGTGTGTCTACAAACAATGTAGAAACACCAACAAACTTGCAGGATTCGGCCCTTGACCAAACGGGCAATATTTCTCACAGCAAACCAGTCAGCTTACCTTGGGGGGCAAACAGTGCATTATCAGAATCATCATATGATGTATCAACACCATTCGCTGCTGGAGCATATCCAAGAAATCCAAGTCTAACGATCACATCTGATAGCACTAAAAGGGCAATCAGGATACTAGAAAAACTAAAGGTCTGTCATATTTTTTTTAAATGCTTGTTGTCGAGGAAACAATTGTTTATTGTCTTAAAATATTTATTTCTCTTTTTCTAAGACAAAAATGCTTCTCATTTTTATTCATGCAGGACGAAAGGTTTGTTTTGCGACCAGAGCTAAATAGGTGGCTTAATACCTTTGAGAAGAACAAGTCCAAAAAAGTGGACCGAAAGACTATAGATCGAATATTGGCTATACTTCAGAAACAAGGGCAATGCAAGTGCATAACAGTGCATTCTCCTGTTATTGCTGAATATTCAAGGACCACAGATTGTGTGGTTATTATGCATCCATCCATAAGTCTATCTCCTGAGTTATTTGATGAAATGCGAGATAAAGTGAGATCATTTAATACTTTTATTCGCAGCAAAAGTATCCGACCTCGGAAAAATGATGAATCGATACCTGTAATGGAGGATATTCAGAAAGTTCAAAGCAATAGAGTTCCAGGTCGGCAGGCGGAAGTAGCAGAAGCCATGCGCGCTAATGGATTTATATTATCAAAAATGATTCGTGCTAAACTGCTGCACTGTTTTCTTTGGGATTATCTGCATAAATCAGAAAGCCATAGTGATACTTTATCATCTAACGAGCTAGATGATAATCCTCATAGTAGCAGCAAACTATTTTCTCTAGGCGCAGCTGTTAAAGCAATTCCACTGGAACTTTTCTTACAAGTTGCTGGGTCCACTAAAAAGTATGAGGAAATGGTTGATAAGTGCAAGATGGGTTTATGTCTCGCTGATCTTCCTCCTAACGAGTACAAGTGTTTAATTGATACTCTAGCAACTGAAAGACTGTCATATGTTATTGACACTTTAAGGCGGTTAAAGGTATTCCTTATTGACTGTTAAGCTAAATTTGAGGTTTTGCTTTTATGTTTTATCAAGAATGTCGCAGAACTTTGAGGGTCTGCACCTCCCTTAATGCCAAAATGACCCTTTTCCTGTCAAATTCCCCGATAAGTGACTCTTCCCGATCTTCACCTATTTGTTCTAAACTGTTGGAATTTCCGCCTTAATTGCGGCATTCGGTCTGCCTTCATTGCAGCCCCCAACACCTTCATTGTGTTGGGTTTGAAGGGGTGGATTTAGTCCCACATTGTTTAAGAGATATGGCCAATGTTGTGTTTATAAGTGGGAGCAATCCTCACCATAAAAGCCGGTTTTGTAGGGATGAGTTAGCCCAACCCAAATTCTGAGATAAACATAAAGACAACATTAATAAAACATAACTGCTCGAAATACTATAATAACCTCCCACTAATCACTCCTAATAATATAACAATTGCTACTTAAAATTATAACTACTAATTAATGAAAAGTCTTACACAATCTCTCTATACCAATAAGAAATCTTTCATTTGTTTGCAATCTTTATTCATGCAATTTTTTTTTTACACCAGTATTCTAGGAGTTCTTTCTTATTCAAAGAGAGGATCCTAACAGTTTAATTGATATAAACATTGTTTAATTATAGGTCTAGAATTAGGAAGAAAGAATGAGACAGAAAACTAATGGTACTGACCTGAAAATATGATTGAATGATTGACAAATATAGATAGATGTAATGTGTTACAATACACTAACCTCACAATCATATGATACTAATAATTGGGTCAAGTACTAGTATTGAGTAAGAATGGTTGAGACCTGAGGGAGTGGGAACCGGGTTATCAAAGGTAGATGGTGTTGTCAGCCAAAAAGTGAAAGTAGAGAAGTACTAGGAAATAAAAAAGTAGCAGGCTAATATATGTAAGATTATTATTATATTTTAAATTTCTTACAATGCTTGCTTGATGTGTATTTCTTTTTGTAGCTCATTCGGATGATAACTTCACAATCTA
The DNA here is from genome assembly GCA_963966055.1 of Lathyrus aphaca. Classification (NCBI taxonomy): domain Eukaryota; kingdom Viridiplantae; phylum Streptophyta; class Magnoliopsida; order Fabales; family Fabaceae; genus Lathyrus; species Lathyrus aphaca. Next base: position 558,195,849 of record OZ014524.1, on the reverse strand, counting down.
CAGACGGAGTTAAAACTCCACATTCTTTGACACACATGATGGAACTCAGGCCTTACATTGAAGAACCCCTTTCAAATGATGATGCATTTTTAAATTTTATGTCTCATGATCTTCGGCCAAGAATTAGGCATGATTTTATTCTGTTTAATAGATACGCAGTTGATGAATATTGGCGAACATTAGAGTACTGTTATGCTGCTGCTAATAAAAAAGCTGCTTTATATGCATTTCCTGGATCTGTGGTCCCCGAGGTAATATTATATTCAGTTTTCATGCTTTATATCAGATTCCAGTGCTGTATTATATTTTGAGATCTCAATTCCAATCCAAACTCAAAAGATGTTGTTTTCTTCTCTTTTTAACTTTGTTAGGTTTTCCGCTTCCGTTCATGGGCATCTAATCGCGTAATGACAGCTGAACAACGTGCTGAGCTTTTAAAGCATGTATCTAAACACGATCTTAGTGAAAAAATTTCATACAAGGATTGTGAGAAGATTGCAAAAGATCTGAATCTTACCTTGGAGCAGGTTGGTTTGTTTCAAACTGTTGGCTTGATTTTGTTGTTCATCTGTTTTGGAATATGCAATGTCAGTATTGTATCCCTACCATCAAGATCAGTAGCTTAGTATATCTGCGAGGGAACATAGTTTTAATGGGCTTCTCGCACGTCTTAATCAAATACTGTTTCAGATTTCTTGCCTAAACAAAGTGTTTAAATGTTTGTCACTTTTTTGTGCTTCCTGAAATATTAGTCTTTTATATTATTTCGCACTTTTAGTAAATCTTCTTTTACCAATTATCGTGAAACATTAATGGCCTCAATCTATTATCAATATGCATATGAACAGTATGATCTAACTGACCTGTTGAACCAGTTGTTTATTATAAATTTAGAGACAAAAAGTTGGTAATGGTAGAATAAACTGTAAATGGGTAGTGAACTCATAATTTTGAACTTCAAATGAGGGATTTGTTGCTTTTGTGAAATGATATTTAAGTTGACTTATTTGAGTGTTTGTGCCGCTGTTTACTGATTTAAGATGACCGACTATTGCTACTTTTTCCAACAAGTATCCATTTCTTACTTTTTTTAATGCCACTTACAGGTACTTAGCATGTATTATAGCAAACGTCGCCAAGGCCTTAATCAGTTAAATGATGAAGAGAGTGAAAATAATTCACTTCAACGCAAAGGTAATTCATCTTATCGCAGGAAGAAAGATTCTCCTGAATTCAGGCCATCAAAATATGCAAGAATTGATGCAGATATTATGGACAACCACATTGATGAACAACATAATATGGACATTCATTCAAAGGAGCTAGTGACCCATGTGCAAGAGTTTGAGGAGGGTAATTATGAAATTGAAGGTTCTAAAGACTGTTCTCCATCTATTAGCCAGTGTATCTTAACTTCAATGACTGCAATGAGGCCACTACGCCAAAGCAGATTCATATGGTCAGACAAAACTGACAGGTAAGAGAAATTTTGAAAATAATTACTTTTCTGTAGAAGAAATAGTGGCTCTTTAACTATGGGTCATTTATGTCCTAGCCAACCTTGGCAAAATAATACAGCTTACTGTTGCTTGTATTTTTAGTATATTGGGTGGTAGTCAATACATTGACTGTATGGTCTTATGGTTTAATTTTGCTTTAACCAAAGTTTTGGTTCCTTTTTTTAAAAGTCGAAAGTTTGTTCCCTCAATTTTTAAAATTTTTAATATTTTGATTAGTTGTAATTTGTAAAATTGCCTTTCAAGTTTGATGATGTGGCTTGGTGTGCCAAGCTGACATGGTGTTTGATTGGATTGTTCAAGTAGAGTATGTCTGGATTATCTGTTATATATTATATATAGAGTTGATCTTCACTCTCTCTCAAACAATTTTTTTTTATTAATTAACATTTTAAAATTTCATATAACTGTATAAGTATTTGATACTTTATCAAGGAAGTTCAATATATATATATATATATATATATATATATATATATATATATATATATAATTCTTAAGGTAATATGAAAACATTCAAAGGTTGGATTTGTGAAATTTAATGTTACAGAGTTATTAAATGGATTAACTCAATCAAGAGTTACTCTTGGAGGCCCATCGGTAGGCCTAACACACAGGAGAAAATGGAAAAGGAATGGAGAAAAACAAAATAAAGAAGTAAATCCGCCTAGGATACATGGAAGCAGCTGAATGAAGGAGAAAGAAAATGGCCCAATGATAATTGAGTTAGTTGAGAAGTAAGAAAGGGAACTAGCTTAACAGAATGAACACGGGGCATGGGGGAGTAAAGAGAGATCGGGAATCAATGAGAAGGGAGAGAATGATTATTATTGAGTGGGTAGAAAAAGTGAGGGGTTTGAAGGATTTCCAAGTGGTTTGGGGATGGTTGGGGCCGAGGAGAGAGGTTATTTTCTCAGTTTTTCTGATGTTTATCCATCTTTTCATTGTCATTCTGCAAGGAGCTAGACTCCTTCCATTACCGTTTTCTTTCTTTGTTTATCATCCATATTTCCACATATTGTATGAAGAGGAATTAGCCTCTGTTTTAATGTTTAATACCAATACCAAATTCAGTTTCTGTACATTGATGTTGTGTATATTTCTGTTCCTATCACTTGTCTGAGTAACTATGATTGTATCTTATTTCAGGCAATTGGTGATCCAATATGTTAGACACCGTGCTGTTCTTGGTGCCAATTATCATCGCATAGATTGGACCTCACTTACTGATCTTCCGGCCCCTCCGCGTGCTTGTAAGAGAAGAATGTCTATTCTAAATAGTAACTTAAGATTTAGGAAAGCTGCGAATAGACTCTGTAGCATGCTCAGTGAACGCTATGCAAAACAGCTGGAGAAGTCTCAGAACTTGTCATCAAATAAAGATGATTGCAGACTGTTTGTGCAATCCCAGTCTAGTAAAGGTGTTCACAATAGTTTTAGCCCAGATGTTGAAATTCAAAAGGGTAGTCTAAATGGAGAAGCCTGGGACGACTTTGAGAACAAATGTATTAAGACAGCCCTTGAGGAGATTCTTCGCTGCAAGATGATGGCCAAGTTGGACGCCTCCTCACAAAATGTTCAATCGCAAAATGAAAATTGGAATAGATATGTAATTCTCTAAGACTTGACTAATAATAATAATACTAATATTAATAATAATAATAATAATAATAATAATAATAATAGTTATAAATATACATTATAATAATGTCCAGTTATTGCTTTCCAAGTTTCTAAGTGAGATTTCACTTATTTTGTTTTATTCTTTTTTTTTTTAAATTATTAATATCACATACCTTTTAGAAGAATCTTTGTTTAAAAATTTGATGTAATACAGTCTTCATTTATTTTGTAAGCTGTCTGGTCTGACCTTAGGAATAATTTTTTGTGGCAGGAATCTCAAGAAAATGAAAAAACTACATCAGCGGTTCATAGTGAGATTACTCAGAGCTATCATGGGAAACCCCAAATATTTTCTTCCCAAAGATCACGTCTTGATATGAAAATTTCCAAGTTTCTAAACAACAGACCCAGTATTTATGGACATGTATATGAATCATTGGCTGTTTCAAATGCCGTGGAGCTATTTAAGCTTGTTTTTTTAAGCACCGCTACCAGTCCACAGGCACCAAATTTATTAGCAGACATTCTTCGGCGTTATTCAGAGCATGATCTACTTGCTGCTTTTAACTATCTTAGAGAGAAAAAAATAATGGTAAATAGTTCAGTCGCCCATAGTTTATATCATGGCATGAAAGAAGATGTTGATGGACTGTGTGCGCAACTTTACCTTATACTGTTGCTTGCTCTAGTATTTACCTTTATTGTGCATCATTTGAGTTTGCAGTGCGCATCATAACATGTATCATATATTTATATAATGCATAAACAAAGGAATATGTTTGCATGTCATAATAATTTAATCAGTTTCTAGAGGACTTTGTTATGAAAAAAACAAATACATCCAGAATTGAAAGAGGATTTTAAGTCGGCTATAAATGTAGCAAGCCTTATCATATAGAAAATGGGTTGTAGATTAACATTGAGAGAATGTATGCAACATATAAGTCTTACATTTAAAAGCTGTAGCTTAGTCAGAGACAATGAGAACGTGACCCTGTTTTGATAAACAACGTATTTGCAGCTTATAGCACAAGTGCTTATCATGATAGAGGCTTATGTTTATGTTGTTTTTATAGCAAAGGATAAAATAAAGTTAAATTATTTTCGAGTAAGCTATAGGCTATATTCTTAAACTATCTTGGAGAATTTATGAGAATGAGCTAAAAATAGCTCATGAATAATGTCATAAGCTGTTTTTATAAGTTCTTCCAAACAGTCTCACAAATTTTATGTCAATAGATAAGCTCAAATAAGTCAAGTCAATCCAAACTGGCTCCATGTTTGTGAACACATGCCCAAAGGTTAATATTGAGTATGATTAAAGTACATGTATACTCACATAAAACAGGTGACACCCCCCCTTAAGCTTGGCGGAATGTACTTATTAGTTTTACCAAAACCTAATTAATATTTATTAAACTATAGCTTTCATTTTTCTTTTAACTTGATGTCATTATTTTAGGCTCCTCAAGAGGATTGAAACCATGATACACAGCCTTAAAATTTGTTATGTTTGTCTGGTATTGTTGCTACTTATTTGAATTTGATTCTGCATTTTAAGATTTTTAGCATCCTGTTTTCTTATTCTTCTCCACTTCCTCTGTTACTATTTTATATAAAGAACATGAAATATGTGTGTTTGAGAAGGCTCTAATTACATTGGCATTTGATAGGTTGGAGGCAACAGCAGTCGATTTGAACTATCACAGCGGTTCTTGCACAGTGTTTCCCAGTCACCATTTCCTTTTGAAACTGGAAAGCAAGCTGTTAAATTTTCTGCGTGGCTGAAGGAAAGGGATAAAGACCTCAACATAATGGGGACTGATCTTGCTGAAAATCTTCAATGTGGGGACACTTTTCATTTGTTTGCTTTGATCTCATCAGGAGAACTTTCAATTTCACCAAGCTTACCAACTAATGGTGTTGGAGAAGCTGATGATTTGAGAAGTGGCAAGCGTAAATCTAATGCTAGTGGGTCTTCCTTTAGTGACAAAGCCAAGAAACTGAAATCCTCATTCGGAACAGAAGGTGAAATTATTTCTCGCCGGGAAAAAGGTTTTCCTGGTATAATAGTTTCTGTTCACCGCACGGCAGTCTCAAGAGCTGATATTTTAGATTTGTTCAAGGAAAATGATAACAATAACAATGACCAACATTCTGAGGGGAATTTTCAAGTTAACAGAGCCCAAAGCAGTAACTGTTCACTTACTGATCATATGCTGGAAACGGTTAACTCATGCGACCAAGTACCTGAGAATAACAATCACATTGAATCACCCTGGGAAGCTATGGCAGAGTATGTACGCCGTTTGATGACGGTACCTTCCAATCAAGAACAAGAATGTGCTGTGTGTGCTGAGGTCTTCATGGTTGTTTATGATACCATCATGAAGGCTGGTGACCAAGGATTAAGCATGGAAGAAATTTCCCAAGCTATAAACTTGCCAGGTATAGATGCTCTGAAATATAATCTTGTATGTGATTGGCTTAAAATCGATAAAATATTCAATTATTTTCTATTAGTTTGTTTATTCTGTTTATGGCTTTATGTCTTTTAGGAGCAGATGTGGATGGACTGATTGTTGATGCTCTTCAAGCATTTGGAAAAGCCTTAAAGGTCCTCCCTCCTCCTTGTTCCAATTGTCTGTAGCATCAATTTAGATTTTGCTGTAGTTTGCGACATCAGTAGTAATTTAAGCTATTTATCTCCGAAGAAATTGACAGTTTTTGCTGAAAATTATAATAGTTTATTCTCTGTTTCAGCTTCAAAACAAGTTTTATTTCTTTTTTTAGGTCAATGCTTATGACTCTGTTCGTATTGTTGACGCTCTATACCGCCACAAGTACTTTTTGACAGACGTGCCTGGTTTTCATCCTGTTCAACCTTCCTCAAACAAGACCGTTAAGGAAAGTAATAATACATGCAAGCTTTACAAATCACAAGAAAGTGCCTCTGCTGCTGATGTTCTGAGGGAAAGAAACACAGGCCTTGATAATGTGCACAAAGTGACAATTCTTAATCTTCCACATGAGATTGTGAACCATGAAAATCAAGCTTGTGACAAGAATGAATGCATGCAAATCAGATTTGGCCCGTCGAGACATGATCATGAGAAAGAAATAGTCAAGTTTTCGTCGGGTGAATTATGTATGCCAATATTGCCATGGGTCAATGGAGATGGGACCATCAATAGCATTGTTTTCAAGGGACTCAAACGTCGTGTTCTTGGAATAGTGATGCAGAACCCAGGGATATTGGAGGTATATGAATATATTGTTCTTTGACCAGATTTACTTAAGTTTTCATAGAACTTTCAACTTCGAAAAATAGTTGCTAGTGAGTGTTGTTGCATACTAGTTTTTTGCTCTAGTCCAGTTTAGATGAAAACAGCAAATTGGAAAGCTATCAATTTTTAAATACTAAAGTGAGAAAATATTGAATGAGCGGCAGAGGCTGGCAATTTTGCTTAACTTGAAAATAAGTCTGGTGGCTAAAGTTAAACCTTTTTCAGTATTCCATTAAGAAAAGAAAAAGATTACTGACGATTTCATTTTCTGTGCTAGGAGGATATTCTACGTCAGATGCATGTGCTGAATCCACAGGTATCCTTTCTATGATTTCTCTTCTGAAATTCTTGTCACTGGTTTCACATTATATTTTTGAGAAATAGTGGTTACCGCCTGCAATCTGTACTCAAGTGACGATGACCTGGTTTGGGGTAGTATGTTCTTTGTACATGCTTGTTTTCCTGTTCTCTTCATGTGTTATCCACAACATATTCTCTCTCTCTCTATTTTTTTTTTCAAAAATCTTTCCAAGAGTAAGATTGAGCGGATAACCCTTTTCTTCTAAGTTAATATTGAAACTTACCAGTCGCCACTACACCCTTCTAGTTTTCAATTTATGTCTAGTTGTGTAGGAGGCTGTACTATATTAATAGTTTCATAATGCTGATTGTAAACCTCAACTTTGATACGGTTTCGTTTTTACTATTGTTGCCTATGTGTTTCCTTTGTTTTTGTGCACTTGCCTTGAGAGTAAACACTGATTCAAGTTTCTCAACAGAGCTGTAGAACTCTTCTGGAATTGATGGCTTTGGATAAACACCTAATTGTCAGGAAAATGTACCAAAGAAAATTTGGCGGAGGCCCCTCCATGCTACAGAATCTTATTGGAAGCAAATCGAGTCAAGAGAAGTGGATTTGCGCAGAGCATTTCTTTGCCAATCCTATGAGTACTTCCTTGTTGTAGGGAAAATATATGGTATTGGATATGTAAATTAGATTAATATCATGTATAGATATATAGGCAATTTCAGATACTAATATTAATGTTCATATTTGGAAGAATCATAACTTAGGCAGCTTGCAGTATATTTAAGACTTATGAGCTTTTTTTGACTCCATGTTCTGTTCCGACTTAAGAATATGTTCAATGTTGAAATTGATGTGTTGACTAAGATTTCAAAGCGCCGCAATTCAACCCAGTGTTATCAATTAAAATTGCTTGTTCTGCCTGTGGATATAACTAACTTAACCACCAGTCGGTAATCTTACTAATAAACAGTTAATATATACATAATGTAATGTTTATATATTAACATAAACATAAATATTTTCATGACTAAACGTTGATTTAGTGTAACTCCCTAATATTTTCATTTATTCTATAAGTTGTAATATAAAAAATACATGAGACTGTATTCTTATTTAAACGGACCTTATTAAATATTAAATTTATTAAAAGAATGTACAGTTTACATGGAGAACTTTATATCCTACCGGAACTCATGCTATTGTCAATGCATGGCAACACCAATTTGAATAAAATGTAAACTACATATATGGATGACTTTGTTGTGATGTTACTACATATTTTGAGAATCTATCTATATGAATGACTTTGTTGCCATGTTACTACATATTTTGAGAATCTATATGGCTTTCTGTGATGACTCAGTTCCCTTATTCTTGAAAGGGAGTTTGGCAATTGAGGAATCAATATCTTGACGTTTAGATCGATTTCTACCATTGTGTTTTTGCTGCTGCTGCTGCTGCCTGTGTTGTTGTTGTTGTTGTTGATAAAGATTTCTAAGCCTTGAGATTTCTTTCTCAAGCACTTCCTGCTCCACTGTACAATCAAAATTAACCACTTATATATATTACCAAAACTTAATAATGGAGGTTGTAAATATAAAAAAAAATGGTATACTATATACTCACAGCATTTAATGAAGTGCTCTTGAGATAAACTGTCCAAGCGTTGTTTGAGGGCCCTGTTCTCCATACCTAATATCAGGTTTTGCTGATCAAGAAATTCAAGCTCTGCTGAAACTTCATATCCTTCTGCCTACACTTCAAAGAAATTGAATCAGATATCTTTTATTAATCTCTAACACTTCTGTCTATAATTCATCAATATTTTCCGTCTTACCTGTAAAGATTGAACACTTCTTTCTAGTTCCCCAATGTATTGAACTTTCCTCGCTCGATACTGTTGAGCTGAATGCCTGCATTGTATTGTATCATATCGTGGATGCAACCAAATAGAACAAGTGTTTCAGTATCATCAACAATAATGGCTAGGCCAAAATAAAATTGTATCAGATATGACATGTATTTGTACCTTCTGACACGTTTTGAAGGATCAATTCTAGGGTGTTGTTGGTGCAGAAAGGAGAGTTGTGGGTTGGTTACATTCATATTCTGTTCCTTCCTATCAGGATCTTGAAGAATATTTTTATTTTGTAAGTATGCCATTGAGTCACTTGATGATCTTCTATGAATCCTGCATACACTGCTAGCAAGTTTTTCATCTTCTTCCGGCTCGTCATCGTCATCGTCAAGGAGATCTTTCAACCAATAAGGTACATCCTGCTGCTGCTGCTGCTCAGATAACATGCTATCCGAATATGTACGTTGATTTAGCCTCATTCCGCCTAATTCTGATAATAATCCATCCAAACATAATTCACCTATTGTATCATTTCTATTACTACTACTACTCATTTTATTCTTAGGAGGTAATAACAATGCTTGTTTAAATTGAGAGTGGTCTCTCAAGTTTGGTACACTATTCGAACTTTGCATTTATTTGTCACCTGTATGATCCTGCAGCGTAATGCAGATAAAATCGTTACATGTTTTCAAAACAAATAATTAATAATTAAAATGTGGAATTAAACTAACCTTGATCAATTTTGTCGGAAAAAAAAACTAACCTTGATCAATTAATACATGCAACGTGTTCTGGTGTGATTCTCGACAAAACCAATTACATATGCTTTTGCTGTGAACTGTAATGTAAGCAATTAAAATACAGATCAAACAACATTTCATTTCACATGGCAAAAAAATTATACATATGTGGTTCGAATCACACATTAAAAAAAATATAATATTCTCGATTTTGCAGGATGAGTTAGACCAAATAAAAATTTAAAATTATATCAGAGTTTATATACATTTAGATCACAAACCAAAATAACAGCGTTATAATAAAATGTGATCCAATCCATGTAACATACATAAGAAGGAGATTTGCGTCGATATTCAAAATTGTATAAACACATTGAATAGTTTAAGAATTTTGAGAAGATCCTTAACCAGGTTTAAGGAAATGAATGAGGTGAAGAATGAATGAATTACCAGAGATGAAGGGAGGAGTAGGTGACCTCCCATTTGTTTATTATGAATAAATGATTTTGTTTGTTTTGTTTCTTGGATGACAAGGTAAAGAGAGAATGAGTCCGAAAAGAATGTAGGAAGAGCGTGTTTTGCGTACTTAGACTTTAAAATTGGCCATGTTATTCTTATGTTCACTTCCCTTTTTCATTTAAGAAAAAACAACTTTTCTTAACATCTTTACCTATCATCAATCAAGTATCAAATTAGTAAAATATTAAAATATTCTATATAAAACATCGTTTTATATTTTTAACATAACTAATTTATAAATTGTTATAATTTTTATTTATTTATCTTTAATTACAATTTTTAAAAAAAAGTTTATAACATAGAAATCTAGTGACATTTAATAGATTTGTAACATTTACAATTTCTCTTGATATTTACTAAATAAATATGAGAATTTCTTCATACACCTCATAAGTTTTTTAGATATCGCGCAAAATTCAATTTATGTCTCCTGATTTCGGATGTGTAAATCAGAACGCACTATAATGTAAAAAAAAATTGCTCACATTATCAATCAATTTTTTAGAAAAAAAACAAGTATGTGGCTTCCGGATGTGTAAATCCGGAACTTGTTTAGCAAAAACTTGTCCGGAAGTTCACATCCAGAAAAATGACTGTTATAAAACCAACATCTCCTTCTTCCTTGATTATGTGTCTGTTATAAAACCAGCCCCAATTACAAACCTTTGGTCACATATTTCTTGATTCTTCCTAAATTATCCAAATTGCAACGAAAATCTGTCTTCCAATTACGAGTTCTGGACGCAGATCTTCATCTTCTTCAAGAACTCACATCGATTCACAAGTATATACCAGTTTTGGGAAACTTATGTGTAGTTATGGAGACCTCATTGTATTTCGTAAGGCAAGAACTGTCAATAATTACAAAAAACTTTTTTTGGGTTGTCAACATTTTAAGGTAATTCTCTCTCATCTCTGATAACCCATTCCTTCCAATGACGTTCATCTTCATTCTTCTGAATGTACTTCATTTTTGTACAAGAACACACGAATGTTGGGAGTAGTTTTTTTGAATTGGTTTTATGATGATTCTAAAGATGAAAAGGATAAAAGCATTAAGAATATGCAATAGAAGATTGAAATGTATTTCATAGAGATGTAAGAAGCCAAAAAAGAGTTAGTTGACGCAAAAAAATGGTGGAACTTTTAAGGCTCAAGAACTTGCAGCTAGATGAAGCCTTGAAGAACACAAGCAAATGGAAGATGATCTGGAAGTGTTTGTGCTATATTGTGTTATTTTTCTTAGTAGTTAAGTTGTTGTGAATGTTAGGTTTGTTCTAGTTTCTAATTTATTGTAAAAGTTGTGGATAACAACCTGTATTTGTTAGTACTAATGTTCCAAGTGTATTATCATTGCAAAAGTTTGGTGTTATTGCAAAAGTTTCATATCAATTTGTTAACAAAGTTTGATATCAGTTTGTTAATAGAGAAACAATGTTGGATTTTTGGTATTCTGCATCTGATTTTCTTTATTTGCAAATGCGAACTTATATCGGATGTGTATATCCGGAAAAACTGAAAATTAAAAAAAAAGATATGTTCTGATTTGCACATCCAAAATAGAGAGATATTTTTGTAAGTACATAAGGTGACTAAGAAATTTATAGGATGTGTTAATAAATGCTCACAAATATATATTAATTTTTCAAAAAGACAACTTACCTAATAAATTATACTATTTTTTCATATAAATGTAGATGAAGATTATATATAAGGTTTACTAGTAATTGTTATGCACAAGCAGAATAAGCAAAATAATTGTTTTATACTATTAAGTATTATCGCATTACAATCATTCATCTACATTGATAAGTGAAATTATGCCTAAGTGTTTTTCAATTTAAACACCAAACTTTGAGGGCATTTTTCGTTATGGCATTTTGTGCGTGGAGTCCTGTAACTATTCTGTAGTACGTGACTATTGATCACACAATTTTTCTGCTTCAAATGCACGAAATAGATTTTAAAAAGTAGACGATTTGCACTAAAATAGAGTTTTGGGGTCCGGGCAGACACAAAACAGACGTCCAGACAAGAAACACACAAAACTGACCTAAGACCTTAAGATATGATTCAAGGAGCCCAAATACACCTTTGAGGTCCATTCATAAGTTTAAAATTGCTTCAAAAGATTTATTCATTGAAAATTAAAAATTAGGATTTTTCTGATAAAAAATCATCTGATGCCCCAAAGTCAAAGTTTGACTTTTTTTGCCAAAATTGATCACCATTACCTATTATTCAAGAAAATATGGTTCATAGTTGCATTTGATCAAGATTTAATCAAGAAATCAATGTTACTTGTAAAAGAAGCATAACACATAAATATAATGACAGACCAAAACAAAGAGGGAATAATATTTTCCAAATTTGTAAGAATTTACATAGAGTAATTGTTCCTTATCGGTCATTTGTTCCTCATAAATTTTTGTAAGTTTAGAGAATTTTATTTTCGTTCCATGTATGTCTATTATTGTATTATGTGTAGGAAGAAAAAAACATGTATTTGTGAATATTTACGGATAAAATCAGTTAATGATACAAGACAAGTAATTTAATGGATATTCATGGATGTCTGATGTGCCTCGGGTGCCAACTATGACTTCTTTAACTTTCAAATCAATCAAACCTGTATTTTAGATCAACTAATTGGGAATCTGGATCTTCCCCATAAATTGGGGTGCATGTTGGGCCTCGGGTGCTAGCAGGGCGAGTGCCAACTGTGCCTCGGGTGTCCGCAAGGCCTAAGGTGCCCCTTATGAAGACTCGGGTGGCAACGATGTCTTGGGTCCCGCGGGATCTAGGGTGCCTCTTGCAAAGACTCGGGTGGTAGTGGTGCCTCGAGTGCATAAGTAGGTGACACATGTCTTCTACAAAAAAATGAAGGCGAATGCATGAGCCTCAGAAGTTGACGCATACTCATCAACCATGGTAGAAACAATAGGTGCATGCAAGGCTCAGGCTCTTCCCTATGAAACGATGCATGATGCTCAACTCTGTCGTGTCTCATTTTATCTTGCTTCTCAGCCATAATGCCTATTAGTAAATAACACAAGCATTACAAAGATGAAACACAACGGAATCAAGCCAAACAATGAAGATTGATAAATCCTAGAGATGTCTCTTCGGATTCTAAAAATCAAAACGTTTAAAATTTGTGGGAAAATGCGTCTTCGTAATGTTTTGCAACTTTGTTGAACAACAATGGCAGAAATGCAGTCTATTCCAACATCCAAAATACTGCATCGAATATTTAAACTACCTATGAAACACTTTTTCACATTTAAGTAACATATCTAATCTGCCTATATAACTTAATGATCAATTTCTACAAAATGTATATAGAAATAAAAAAAAGTATAGATTTATTTGCAATTTTGATCCCCCTTTTTTTTTTTTTTTTATTTTTTATTTTTACTTTTGGTTCCCTTATTTTAAAATTCAAATTTTTTATCCCCCTATTTTTTTTTTTACTTTTGATCCACTATTTTAAAATCCGAAATTTTGATCCCCTTATTTTTATTTTTTTAAATTTTTTTGATCCTTTTCCTGATTGGGAAGAAGCCTAAAATCCAAAACAAACTTAAAATAGGGGGATCAAAGGCAACAAAAAAAATAGAGGAATCATACTTCCGGATTTTAAAATAGAAGGACCAAAATTATAAAAAAATTGAAAATAAGAAAACCAAAATTCTAGATTTTAAAATAGAGGATAAAAACTAAAAAATAGAAGGGTCAAAATTACAATTAAATCAAAAGTATAAGAAAATTAAAACCTTACCAAAAGTGACTTTAGTTGAATTTAGTTTGATGTTGAGTTGACTCTTTCATCAATTGGTTGTTGATGGCAAAAGCTTTTAAGAATAAGTTTGAGAAAATGTGAGTTGAGAGTTTTATTTTGAAAGTAGGGAAGAAGAAGGATCTGACATGTTTTTTTTCTTAAAGCTGCGCATCTGAAGATGGATCTCCATAACTTACATAAAAATGCATTTCCCTAAAGTCTAGGGATAATATTAATTTTTCAAAATTTTTCAAGGGTGTGGGAAGAATCCTCTTAAGTAATGCTACTAAACAATAGAAGCGCAGTAGCCACTTAGTCTACTAGAACTCTTGCCAAAATTACAAGGACACCATGATTATATAATTCACCTTCATTTCAATCAGGCACTGCAATTCACAAATTAAAACGAGTGACTTTTGTCTACCCAAAGTGGGTCACAAAACCTCCACTATTTAGGAAAAACTATCAAATTTGTTTGCAAGAAAACCATTTTTTCCCCTCAGTTTTTCGTGAAGTTAGGAACTAAAACAAAGTGGAAGCTTGCTCCACTTTCTTTTCCCATTCATTCACACGCCAAGCTTGGCCGCGTTTCTTCTTATTTGTGCTCAGCTCGCTGAAAGAAAGGGCTCCTTAAATAATAAAATGCAGATTATCTAATATAATGCATCAAAAAGGTCGGTTCAATATTGGATATACCACCTTCATCCACAAATCAATCTCACAACCATATAACTCATTCACTGTTCCATCACGAGTACAAACCAAATCACAAATGAATCACTTATTTTAGTACTTAGCAGGTTGGATTTTATTATGACATTGTTTTCCATACTAAGTTTCTTCGCAAGCATAGGCGCATTCAAAACATAAACTAAACATTCATGATACCACAATTTAAAGCTTGGCAAACTTCTTTTCTTTCAAACTTTCCACAGTCTCTTTGATGCTCACTTCCAAAGGAATATATTCGATTCCCAAGCTCTTCACTTTTTCTTTGGAAACCTGATATATAGGCACCTTTGGCTTGTCATCTGCACACCTGGTTATAGTGTTGACAAAGTGAAAATGGTATTAGATAAATTAAAATAGGTAAAACTTGAATCATTTAAATCATATAAATGTATATGCAGATATGAACAGAATGTTGAATCATGTAGAGCTCGTTATAGTTTTCGCATATTCAACAACATTTGTAGGCCTTCTTTCAGAAACAATTAATTCAGCAATGAATCCAAATGAACAGTTAAATATAAATTTAATTTGCAATTTAGCATAACATTAAATATACAGAACACATAAAAATAGAGGAAGGTTCAAGTCATAGTGCCTCTCAGGTTACCCAAAATGATTGAAGGTGCTAAAGTTATTGAAAAACAAATTAGCAAAACTTTGGTGAAACCACCTGTTGTATGCTGGGGGTCCAGAAGCTGAGTATACACTAAAAAGTGCAAAATAATACAGGCTATACGGAAATAAGCCTAATTAACATAAAGTATATATCAAAAGGTGATCAATCAGGTACAGCATGAAGCAACCTCCCAACTCACAGTCATCCACATGGATGTGCTCAGTCACAAGCATGTGTATACAAAAGAACCAATCAAAAGAATAATTTGGTTCACAAACACTTGGAAATTTAACTAATATGATAGAGAACATATTAATTAGAGAACAAATGGATATAAAGTTTCAAGATTTTCTTCCTAATCTGTTTTGTTTTTTTCTCTTTGTTATGCATTTCAAGTATGAGAATAAATTAAGAAAGTATGCTCTGGATATCCTTAGTGATACTAGCATGCTTAATTGTTATTGAGAAAAACCCAAGACCCACATTGGTTAAAAGATAGAGCCTACAAAGGATTTATATAGAGTGACACCCCTCATCTTACAAGCCGGTTTTGTAAAGGAGTTAGGCCAAACTACAATTATAATATGATATCACGAGCCTATCGATTCCAGCCACCCACCATTCATTCATATGTGCACCAAGCCCAATATAGTGCTAGGTGCATGTGCATGGGGGCCAAACTCTAATTATAACAATTCTAAATTCACGACACTCCTGACACTCCTATTGATGGCAGGGGATCCCAATGCCAACCTTCTTACATGAGCAATAGAAGGTTTACTTCAAGTAACTGTGACTTGATTTGGAGAAATTAACATTCATTAAGAAGCTAGATGCAAACTAATGGGGAAAGGTCAAGGTGAAATATTGGGGTAAAACAAACTCCAATAGTTGAAATTTGTGATTACAATTAGGTCCTATGGGAACTTACGTGTGATAATCAATCAACATTGTATTGTTCTTCAAACTTCATGTTTCATGAGACAAAATCATTGAAGTTGATTACTACTTTATCATAGAGAATATCCTTTCAGGCATTCATTAAAATCACTCTAGTGAGCTCCAATAATTAGTTGGATGCAATATTATGCTCTAGCTAGAAGGCGATTATAGTCATAATTAGATTTAACTTTGTTTATTACTACTGATATAATTTCCCTGATACAATCTTGTTATGTAAAGCAAGGCCTTTTTCTAAAATATTCATCTCATTCAATGACCTCGCAATTGTTGTATGTTTTGTGCAATTACCTTATTCTGAAGCTATAAAATAAACAACCCTGAAACAAATATTAGTGATGACTGACTCCATTCATTTTTAGCACTGAGGGTAATTGAGTTACAAACAGGTATATAAAGCTTTAAAGAATGCAGCATATCAGATAAGAATTGGCAGTCATAAGGAACAAAATTTATATGCAATCTTTCAGTAATTTAAATTATAGATCTTACTTCTCTGGGAGTTGTAGCGAAGGGTACAGTTCACGTAAAATCTTCACAATTTCTGAGTGGTGCACGACTCTCTCAACCAAACAATGTCTTCCAGTAGCCGAAGCATTCTCATACGCCAGAATATGGGCATTTGCAACATCTTTCACATTGACCCATCCAAAACTAGCATTTGGATATGTCGGTGCACCTGTATAAAGGCAGTGAAAGAGCTTCTATTATTTACAGAAGGACAAAATCTTGTCCTATTAAAGGCAAATATATTTGAAGCACATATGAACCACTTATATTAGTTAAAATTCAATAAACTATCGACACATTGCGGGAAATTCAATGGCATATACGATTTCAGATTGTACAACATTACGTGTAAATGGAAATAAAATACCATTTATCAGGTTTAGAATTGCAGCAGCACTTGTGTTTAGGACTGGTTGCAAGAGAGGCCCTATGACCATTGCTGGGTTAATAGTAACCATGTCAATGTTGTTTTCTTTTACAAATTTCCAAGCAGCATCTTCAGCCAATGTCTTTGAAAGCACATACCACAGCTGAAAGCATCAATAGGAAATAGAAACAAGTCAAATTATGCAAAAGAAAGCATACCTTATTACATGATAAATCTTAGAATTGTCTGCATGAATATAAATAATGGGTGGCCTAATAGCGAAAACCTAATAACAGGTGACTACCATCTTTGAATTGTGGTTGAGCCTAACTCAAACTTACAAAACCGGTTTGTCAACTAAGGATTACCCCTTATAAATATATTTCCAAGTCATATCTCATCTGATATAAATCTCTTTAACGATAAATCATTAGACACACTTTGCAGAAATTGGAACAAAAGTATTAGCATTGTATTACAATAGCAATTGTGTAATCATTCAAACAAACACTTAGCATGGTTGACTAAAATCACTTATCATTCAAACAAACACTTAGTGTGCCAATCAAAACCAAATTGATAGAGACAAGAAAATGAAAAAAAAAAAAAAAGCACATACGTTCGATTCCCTAGAGAGATCAGGATCAGTAAACCAAGTCTCATCAACAACAACATCAGGAGTGCGTGGCTTTCCATTGTATGCAACAGCAGCCATAGAAGAGGTTAAAACAACACGCTTGAGAGTTGAAGATTTAGCACATGATTTGAGAACATTGAGAGTCCCCTTCAACGCAGGATCAATTAGTTCAGCCTGAGGATCCTTAACATCATGATAAAAAGGAGATGCAGTATGAAAAACACCATGACAGCCTTGAACAACAGAATCGAAAGAACCTTCTTCGAGTAAATTTGCTTTGAAGAGTTGCAGTCTCTCCTTAGCGCCATCAAGTTTAAGCAAGTGATCGATCTTTTTGGGATCATCTGAAAATGCAATATTGATTATGAAACCGAATAGAACATAATAAGAAAAATGAAGAAAAGAGAAAATAGTGATATAATAATACTTGGGTCTCTGACGGTGGCTTTAACGGTATAACCACCGTGGAGAAGAAATTTGACTATCCATGAAGCGATGTAGCCGGAAGCGCCGGTGACGCACACAACTTTTCCAACGCTGCTGCTCATTCTCTCCGGTGACTGTTTTTACTATCCAAATTCCAACACGCAGGTCCTCATTTATACCCATTTCGCTTAATTACCATATTTGTAATTATTTATTTTAAAATATTATTTACTATTAACATAAATGACTAGTTCATTGTTGAAAACTTCTGTGAACAATTGATTATACTTCGTGTATCAGATTGTGACGGATAATCAAATCAGGATATTACATTTATAATTTACAGATGATTCTTTGATTTTGGGTGAAAAGAGTTGGGAGATATAAGAGCAATCATGGTAATTTTAAGATTATTTGAGGTGTTTTAAAAACTTTTAGTCAAATTTTATAAAAGACTTTTGATAGGAGTTATTGTGACTCATTATTGGCTAGTAAAAGTTGCATGTGTTCTTAATTGTAAGATTGGAGATTTACCTTTTACTTATTTTGATCTTATTAAGCTTTGTGCCATCATCCCTGTGGAAAATATAACGAAGGAGATTGGTGGGTGATTGTGAGCATGACCCATGTTAGTTTTACTAGACTCTAAAGAGGATGCACATTGTACTTGCTAAAAGTACAATGAAGGACAATCCCTAATTGTGTAGGGTTGTCTGATGGTTTATGGTTGTTTTTTTATGTTAGAGCAAACTCACACAGTTGGAACACCCTTATGTATTCCCATAACTCCGGATGAAATTGGGAATTAACAACTCTTAAATAACTCTTAAATATTTCAGGATGACTACCTCAAACTCAGAAATGGTAGTTTAAGTCATATTCTTGTAAGCAAACACTCATAGAACGAGACCACACAATCATCAAAAGAACAACGTATCCTCTTTTCCCCCGACACTAGAAGGAATAACCACTCCAAAGGATCGCTGACCATAATGCCAACCGAAATTATAACAACTTCAATGCTCAGAGCATATGAAGTACCCTCTATTTTTGAATCCACCCCGTCGTACTCAATTACAGATGGTTGGGCTCGAAGATCTAAATAAGCATTTACTTTAATGTTACTAGGCTCATAGTTATCGGTCCTAAAAAAGTTGAATATAACTCTTAGCATGTTCCCACATTTGCCGATTAACTTACACAGCCTCCTCACATAAGACGCGAGAGGGGAGGGGCATATAGATCTTGATGCACTTTATTTCTTCGTTGAAATTTGATATAAAGGCATCTAATGAACCAGGGGACGAAGTTTTTTCCTCCAAGGAATCCCTAGACACTCTTTCTGAGTTAGAATCATCATATATGAGTATGATTTCTGGTTCTAGATGATCACTTCTAAAGGGAGGGAGATAAGAATCAGGGGATGTCCCTATTATAGAAGCAAATGAAGTTTCAACTTTAGAATCGCTCACTGTCAACCGTATTATCACTCATCCTGACTAGAAAATAGGAAATACCAAATATAAATCTTGAGTTAGAAGAGTACTTGGTTACGTGGTATTGATGAAGCAAGAGGAGTGGAAGAAAGACAAAAAGCTTTAAGAAAATCACTAAAATTACTTCTAGCAATACTATCGTGGAAGAAGAAACAAAGATGTTTTCTGAAAAGTAACTATAAGTTTGAATGCTAAAGGTTGCAAAAAACTTATAAATACTTAATTCACCTTATTTATAAGCAACGACGATTGAAAGGATTATAGCAACTATGGGTAAAAGTCACAAGATCAATGACTAGATTTCCACTCATGGATACACGTCAACTCAAGTACTCTTTAAACTACATCATACCCTAACTGGCCACGTCACTGTACGCATTAAAAAAGTGACAAATCGATTCAATGACGGAACTGCATTAAATGCACTTGTTCCTCATTACTTTTTCAAAAGCTGATCCTAGGCGTTTTAGTTCCATTCCATATCATACAACATCATAGAGGCTCGTCAATGATACTTAAGGCTCCCCTCGACTTTAGTTCCATTTCACATCAGACAACATCATAGAGGTTTGTCAATTATACTTAAGGCTTCTCTCGACTCCTTCAATTCCTAACAAAGCTTTGAGAGCAACTGTTCTAGACCGGCCAAATGCCCAACAGACTATGACTTAATCTATCTTAAATCCATTATACTTTACCTAAGGTATAAAATTAGTTCACTCACAAGAGCAAAGTACAATATCTGATATCCACTTTTCACTATACGCATCTTGAATCTTAAATTGACTTAAGCGTTAGAATGTTAATCATGCAGATTCATCCTGCACCACCGTAAAGGAGATTCGAGTCGTCATTTAAAATCATCATCAATTTTCCAACTGAATCCATTTTTTATTCTCGAGAGAACATGGTATAAAACAAAATGAAAGCCTGCTCCACTTTCTTTTTCCCTCTTTCACCTCATATTACATGTCAAGCTTATCTTGGAGAAGGGTTTTTGAACAAGATGACTCAAATAATAACAAAAAATACACATTACTAATATAATCAACAAAAAAAGATTTTTCACCACATCATCACCTTGACTCATTCATTGTTCCATCAAGACATGAGTACAAACCAAATCACAAATGAATGAATCACTTATTTCACATACTAAGTTTCTTGCAAGCATAGACAGACATAAAATATATAAACTAAACATTCATGATACCACAGTTTAAAGTTTGGCAAACTTCTTTTCTTTTAAACTTTCTACAGTCTCTTTAATGCTCACTTCCAAAGGAATATATTCGATTCCCAAACTCTTCACTTTTTCTTTGGAAACTTGATATATAGGCACATTCGGTTTATCATCTGCACACCTGGTAAAAGTGTTGAGAAAGTTAAAATGGTATTGGATAAATCTAAATACATAAAACATGAATTAAAAGAATCATTTAGTCCATAAACACTTGGTACTTTTAATTAAATATGGTGGAGAACATATTAACTAGAGAACAAATAGATATAAAGTATCAAAATTTTCTTCCTACTTAATGGGAATGGGATAAGGTTTGCTTGTTATTGTTGATGCATTTCAAGTCTGAAATTACATAGAGAAAGTATCCACTAGATATGTGACACTAGTATGCTTAATTGTAAATTCATCGACACTCCCATATTAATGGCAAGGGAATCCCAATGTTAACATTCTTTCCTGAGCAATAGAAGGTCTACTTCAAGTTATTGTGATTTGATTTGGAGGAATTAAATTTCATTAAGAAGCAATAAGCAAACTAATGAGGACAAGTCAGATTTGTGGTTAAAACATACTCTAATTGTTAAAATTTGTGATTATAGTTAGGTCCTATGGAACTTTCATCTGATAATCAATCAACATCCTATTATTCTCAAATTTCATATTTCATGAGACAAAAAATTGAGGTTGACTGTGACTTAATTATAGAATATCCTTCCAAACATTCATTAAAGGGTTCGTGTGTTTTATTTCTTTTAAATGATTTTTATAATGTTATAGAAAAAGTTACAAGAGTATTTATTTTTTTAAATTTCAAATAAAAAATTGGTCAATATAATTTTTTTTAGATATTTCATCATTTTATTATAATATTTTTCAGATTTTAAAATTTCAAAAAATCACTTAAACAATTTTAAATAGCTTTCATAAAAATCATTTTTAAAATACATCTTTTTTTTAAACTAAAATAAAAGGGGGCCAAAATCACTATATTGAGCTCCAATCATTAGTTGGCCTGAACATTCACCAATTCTCTAAAAAGATCTCATATTAATTATGCATGCTAAGTTGAATGCATATAATAATAGTAAAAAGATTTTTCAATTGTTGAATGTTTTGTGCTTTTTTTTTTACTTAGTTACGTAATTCTAAAATATTAGTGATGACTGACACCTTTCATTTTTAGCACTGAGAGTAAATTGAGTTGCAAACAGGTAAATAAAGCTTCAAAGAATGCAACATATGAGATGAGAGTTTACTATCATATAGGAACAAAATTTATATGCAATCTTTCAGTAATTTAAATTATTGATCTTACTTCTCTGGGAGTTGTAGCGAAGGGTACAGTTGACGTAAAATCCTCAAAATTTCCGAGTAGTGCACGACGCTTTCAACCAAACAATATCTTCCACTAGCCGAAGCATTCTCGTACGCCAGAATATGGGCATTTGCAACATCTTTCACATTGACCCATCCAAAACTAGCATTTGGATATGTCTGTGCACCTGTATCAAGGCAGTGAAAGAGCTTCTGTTATCTACACAAGGACAAAATCTGTCCTATGTAAAAACAGATTGTACAGCATTACGCGTAAATGGAAATAAAATACCATTTATCAGGTTTAGAACTGCAGCAGCACTTGTGTTTAGGGATGGTTGCAAGAGAGGCCCTATGACCATTGCTGGGTTAATAGTAACCATATCAATTTTGTTTTCTTTTACAAATTTCCATGCAGCTTCTTCAGCCAATGTCTTTGAAAGCATATACCAACTCTGATCAAGCATCAATAGGAAATAGAAACAATTCAAATGATAGCAAAATGAAAGCATAATTTATTAAATGATAAATCTTAGAATTGTGGTTGGGTTTGCATGGATATAAATGGTGGGTGACCCAATAACATAAATTTAATAATAGCAGTTGACCTAGTCGATCTCGGATAGGTATACCATCTTAGAATTGTGGTTGAGCCTAACTCAAACTTACAAAAACGGTTTGTAAAATGAAGATTACCCCCTTATAAACATATTTCCAAGTCATATCTCATCCAATGTGTAACTCTTTAATGATAAATCATTAGACACGCTTTGCACTTTGCAGACATTGGAACAAAAGCATTAGCATTCTATTACAATAGCAATTGCCCAATGCATATAAGATCGAAACACTAGGTGAGGTCCCGTTCATTTCTAGTGTTTATTGCTTCCATTTCAAGAGATAAAAATATTCGACAAAGCCTCATGACTCATCAGAGTATATTTTTTCAATTCAACTTCTAATTAATATTACTAATCATTCAAACAAACACTTAGTGTGCCAATCAGAGTATATATTTTCTTTGGGAACATACCTTCAATTCCCTAGAGAGATGAGGATCAGTAAACCAGGTCTCATCAACAACAACATCAGGAGTGCGTGGCTTTCCGTTGTATGCAACAGCAGCTATAGAGGAGGTTAAAACAACACGCTTGAGAGATGAAGATTTAGCACATGATTTGAGAACATTGAGAGTTCCCTTCAACGCAGGATCAATTAATTCAGCCTGAGGATCTTTGACATCGTAAAAAAAGGGAGATGCAGTGTGAAAAACACCATGACAGCCTTGAACAACAGAGTCGAAGGAACCTTCTTCGAGTAGATTTGCTTTGAAGAGTTGCAGTCTCTCCTTAGCGCCATCAAGTTTAAGCAAGTGATCGATCTTTTTGGGATCATCTGAAAATGCAATAATGATTAAGAAATAGAATAGAAGATAATAGTAAAAAAATGAAGAAAAGAGAAAATAGTAATATAATAATACTTGGGTCTCTGACGGTGGCTTTAACGGTATAACCACCGTGGAGAAGAAATTTGACTATCCATGAAGCGATGTAGCCGGAAGCGCCGGTGACGCACACAACCTTTCCTCCGCTGCTGCTCATTCTCTCTAGTGAGATCCAAGTTTTTACTACGCTGCTAAATGCTAATGTCTAACTAGGATACAGTAAAAACAACAGAGGAATGAAGCAGAATGTGGTGAAATTATGTGTTTCAATTATTTTATTTTTTATATTTTAATGTTACTTTTAATTATCATAATGTTTTTGTTTATAATAATGTTTGTTAAATTTATTGTATTTGATTTTTTTTTAAAATTATATATTATAATCGTTACATTTTTATAAATTTTTTTCATGATGTTCTCTGATTGAATGCTTATATTTCGTCAATGAATTTATATTTGAATTATAAACGGTAAATATCATGATTCTTATAGTAAAATTCAAGGTAATTAAAATCGGATCGGATATTAAACCGGTATAGGCTGAGATTTAAGGTTTTAAGGTCTGATCGGGTCGGACCGAGGGTCGGACCGTTATTGTATATGCTATATGATTTTGTACTAGTTCTTTATCATATAGATTGATGACTTTTATTTTCTATAATTTTTTTAACTATAATCAGATTGATAATGAGTTAAAAATGCGAGAATTTTATATCTTATGTAAAATGTATTATATGGTGCTTGATTTAAGCTAAAGAATATTATAATTTAAAAAGAAACATGTTTCTTTTTTTAGCGTTGTCAACTTTGTGAAAAAGTGATCATAATACTATTAATGAATTATGTCCGACACTCAAAACTTTAAGAAAATAAGTTGAAGAGTATTATTTATAAAAAGAATTTTATGTCTTATTATCAAGAAAATCCAAATTCTGAATGGGTTAAAGTGAGATCTTCAATTATAAGATCTTATTTGATTCAATAGTATTAAATTGATGTATTTTTTCCATCTTTTAATATATTTTTTCTTTTACATAAATAAAAAAACAGTTGAAAAAGTTAAAATTCGGTTCAACCCATGTATTTGAACGAACCCCCGTTTTTGACTGGTTTTTCTGGTTTCCATCCAGTTTTCTAGTTTTTACCCCGGTTCTTTGACATATCGGTTTAAAGGGTTTAAATGACCGGACATAGGTCTGGTTTCCGGTCTAATCAGTTGAACCGGCCGGTCCAGTCCATTTTTCATAACCTTGGTAAAATTAGATGGATAAAAAAGTAAATTAGTTTTAAAATACCTCCTCATGTGAACCAAACATATTTGTAAATAAAATGTCTCGCATCCCCTTTCATATTTTGAACCAAACATATATGTAATTAAAATCCCTCCCCTCCCTCTCTTCCCTTTCTATCACTTGTAAAATTCCCTCTCATCCCTTCCTCTAAATTGAATCAAACAGACCCTTAAAAAAATCTCTCAAATAAGATATGATGTTTTTCCTGCTCTTAAAATTTCTCTTTTGGTGTTGTTCCCCAAATAAGGTATGATGTTTTTCTATTTTGAAATTGTAAAGTTAATTTGTTGAAGAATTTAAGTGACCTAACCATACATTCCATTAATCCTTGGTGTTCTTTAATTGAAGAGGATATACATTATTTTCATCCAGAAAATAAGGGGCATGGTTTTATAGTGAAAATGAGACAAGTCAACAATTGAGTTATGCAACTCTAGAAGATTTGTCTTAGAGAAATGTTTTTTATGTACATTTAGTAGTTAGATTATACTATTAATAAAGTAGGAACTATTATAATTAAAGTATTATTGGTGTGTCATTTGTTCTATCAAGTTGTAAGAATTGTATATAATAGTTGGTGGCATTTTTGACCTGCAATAACAGGTAAAATAAGTTATGTAAATATTATATATTTATTATATTTAATTTAAAATTTTGTTTTTATGTTATCTGATTTTCTTTTTCTCTGTCCACCATTAATGATTTGTGTCAGTCTTTCTCTCTCTCCACCATCTTCATGTCATGAGTGATTGAATTTAAGATTGAAGGAGTTGAAAGTTAAAACAAAATGGTGCACAATGTAACACCCTTCTATCCCATAAACAATTTGTGAGATATTGGAACGAACTGGTTTAGCATATCGTCGAAGTCCGCTCACATGCTACTGTTTAATTGGGCTTTGTGTTATGGATCCAATTGTTTAAGTTAATTTGTACCCTAAGTTAGCTTGTAATGGGTAATTGTTAAAAATCCCATTAGGTTAGTGTGTTAGTTTTCTTATAAATAGCATATTAGTCTTTCATATTTTGAATAAGGGAAAATAGGAAGATAAAACCCTAATTCAAAAGTGAGAGAAGTTATTTGTTATTCTTGTATACTTGTAATCTTGCTTCAAGAGAAAGGAAAGAATAACCGTTTATAACCAATCCTTTTATTCGTGGTTACCCTAAACCCTAACCCTTATGGGTTTCTTGACTGATCAAGGAACTAATTATACTTTGTTTCTAAGGTATCCAATTCACAACAAATTGGTGCAGTGAGCGTGGAGAAGATGCCTTCAACAAAGTATGAGATTGAAAAGTTCACTGCAATGAATGATTTCGCCGTAATGAACGATTTCGATCTGTGGCACTTGAGATGAAAGCCCTACTGGTTCAGTAGGGTTGTTTAGAAGCATTGAAGGGAGAGGCGACCATGAATGTTTCATTAATGACAGCTGAAAAGATGTTGCCCAATTGCAAGTTTTTCCACTGTATGTAGTAGATAATGCTGCATGAAGAAAACTAGTTTTGTTTTCTTGTTGGTATAGAGTTTGGTCCAAGGTGGAGATTTATGGAATATTGGATCGAACTCTAATACGAAAGAGGTTTAGCATGAAGTCGAAGTTGGCTCACATGCTAGTGCAGAAGTTATACATACTCTAGTCGAAGTCAGTTCTAGCATGTATGTTTAATTGTTTCCTTGATGTTGTAGAGTTTGTTCCAAGGTGGAGATTTGTGAGATATTGGAACGAACTCTAGGTTTAACATGTCGTCAAAGTCCGCTCACATGCTACTGTTTAATTGAGCCTTGTGTTATGGATCCAATTGTTATAGAATGAACTAAGGATTTTTTACAAATAAAATATGCATAAGCGTTCCCGACTCCCATATTAGACCAGACCCCAAACTAAAATGAAGTATATAATCTTCACTACTACAACTTCTACACTACTCCATATTACCTGCACATTACCCACGTGGAGGCAACATTCAAACAGAAGGGTGAGATTCTTAAATCAACAAAAGAGAAGATGGTATAAATACAAGGCATACATCATCAAGATTTTGACCATGTCTTAACATATAACAAGAATCACACACCTCAACTTATATACCGAAAATCATTGATAATCATACAACATCACACAACAGAACCAATAAGATAATGAAAATGAGACCCAACTAGACACAATGCATGTTGTACCAATAACGATCCATGTTCCCGTCAGAACTCTCGGCCCCTGTTTCATGGTTCAGTATGACCCCTATTTCATGATCACACCTACAACCCCAGTTTCAGGGTCACATATGATCCCTATTTCATGACCGCACCAACAACTGTGATTGCACCCAATCACGCCAACAACAATAATTCCATCAAGGAATTCAGATAGACGATAACACCTTATCCAAGCTCGTTATCCTAAAACTTATGCACATGGCAATGCACCATCAATGACATCATGCAACAACAACTAAATGCACACATATAACATTTCATCACCACACCAATACAAGTCAACGCTCAACATACATTTATCGTAACATACATCGCTATGCAACTACAACATCAACACATCTTTGCACCATTTTATCATTCATTGCACTTTATCACATCAAACATCAACAAAACATGCATATAACTCACCAATACATGCCTCCGACATAGCATGTCATAACAAATCAACGCCATCATCACACTAACACATAAGCAGCAACTAATGCATTTACAATTTATGCCACAACAACTCAACAACAAAAACATCAAGCAACAACCATAACACACATTCCTACGACTAACTCCCACATTTCCCAATTCAACATACAGGAACCTACACGGAAAACGTATATGGCGCGTCGAATAGTTGGAAATCTATCATTGAAAATAATTTTAACATAAAGTACATGAAGTCATCTTTCCAATGATTCGAACGGCGACCCAAACAGACTTACGAGTCAAAAGTTATGAATTTTCGAAGTTTTCAAAATCAAGCTGCCAGGGGATGACCTCGCTAAGCGAGATGGAGCTAACAAAAAATTCATGCGATGACATCACTTCTCCCACTACGATTCTACACCTTTAAACTACATTTTTAACCCCAATAATCCCATTTTAAGTCATTAAAACCCCTATCTATCACACATACATTATCCACAACAATTCAAACACAACAATTTAGTCAATTCCAAACATTTAGTTATAGATTCTCACTAACAACTTCAATTAACCCACAAACAACAATCCATGACATCAACCTACTGATTTTTACCCACACAATTACATCATCCAACCCTTGAGTGATTAAAGAAATCCCACCTTTACCTTATAGTGATGCGCTTTCTTTATCTTCAATGAGTTCTCCCTCTTCCTTCCTCTTGCCCTAGCTCTTCCCTTTTTCTCTTTTACTCTTTTCTTTTCTTTTTCACGATCGATTCCAAATGATCCTCTTCTCTTTAATTTTCTTCTTTTCTTACTATAACCCTTAGACCCTTTCTATGAACTTCCATTTAAGCCCTTACTTACTCACTTTAAATTACCACTAAGCCCTTCATATATTCACACTACTATTTCTATTATTATTATTATTATTATTATTATTATTATTATTATTATTATTATTATTATTACTACTTATTCTAACTAATGAAATAATAACAATAATAATATTTTTCCATCACATACTTAATTAAATCAAGATCCAACTATTATTGTAATTAAATAATTACTAACTAAAATAATCTAACTAGTCTTACTCCCCACACCACCAATCTCTGTGTTATTAGTCATACACCCCAAGACTCACCTCTTAAGGCCACTATCCTTCACAACGGTACATCAAATCTAATGAACGCACAATAAACACACAGTCGATCATAACAATTCACAATTATTCACAAATAATAATAAAAACAAAAACGGGGCGTTACAATGTCGACCCAATCCAATATAGAAGACTTACAATGTCGTTCCAAAATATTGTATTCACAGATTTGCAATTGCAAGTGAATCAAAGAAAAGTTTCCATAGTTTGTGGGCAGAGAGATCTTTGCAGAAAATTCTTCTTCTTCATCCTTAAATCCTAATCGTTCTCTTCTCAATTTTTCTTTTAATTTCCATTGTGCAACAATCTTATTCATCAAGACCGTCAATTCAGGTTTACACCGTCAATTCATTGTCATCAACCGTCAATTCATTGTCATCATCCGTTTGCATTACTTTATAATTTTTTAAAATAAAAGTCAAAGTTATTCTAACATCCAACGACTATAAGTCATTGACCCTGTAAAACTTGTTTACACTGTCAATACATTTCAATTAAATCCTTATTTCAATTAAATCCTTTTAAAAATGATTTTTATAAAAATCTATTTAAAATTGTTTATATATCAGATTTTACTTATTTAGATTTATCTAATACCCTTTTAACTTTGTCAACACATTTACCAGGTGTGCAGATGATAAATCGAATGTGCCTATATATCAGGTTTCCAAAGAAAAAGTGAAGAGCTTGGGAATCCAATATATTCCTTTGGAAGTGAGCATTAAAGAAACTGTGGAAAGTTTAAAAGAAAAGAAGTTTGCCAAATTTTAAACCGTGGTATCATGAATGTTTTTATATTTTTAATGTCTATTTATACTTGCAAGAGACTTAGTATGTGAAATAAGTGATTCATTCATTTGTGATTTGGTTTGTACTAGTGTCTTGATGGAACAATGAATGAGTTAAGGTGATTATGTGATGAAAAATAATTTTTGTTGATTATATTAGTAGTAATATGTATTTTTTGTTATTATTTGAGTCATCATGTTCAAAAACCTTTTGCACATATGCTTGACATGTGATAT
The DNA here is from genome assembly GCA_963966055.1 of Lathyrus aphaca. NCBI lineage: Eukaryota > Viridiplantae > Streptophyta > Magnoliopsida > Fabales > Fabaceae > Lathyrus > Lathyrus aphaca. Next base: position 558,166,347 of record OZ014524.1, on the reverse strand, counting down.
GAGTTGAAAGAGGGAAAACAAAATGGAGCAAGCTTCCGTTTTGTTTTAAACCATGTTTTCTCGGGAATAAAAATGGATTTAGTTGAAAAAATGATGATAATTTTAAACAGAAACTCTTAATCTCTTTTACGATGGTGTGGGATGAATCTCTGCGATTAACATCAGGGCCGTCTCAAACAATTTGACGGCCCTGTGTTGATTTTAAAAGTTGATCATTGATACAAAAATTTAAAAAGAATTGTTTTTAATTATTTCAAAGATTTTGAAAATATACACATACACTTCACCACTTCAATTTCCATATTCATTGAATATGTATTTTTTTTTTTTTTTTTTAATTTTGATTTTCTTGGATGTTCCATAGAGGATACAAATGATTATTGAAAGAAGCTTTCAACAATAAACTAGTCATGAGTAAAAAACAACAACAATGAACTAGTCATTTATTAATATAGTAAATAATATTTTAAAATAAATAATTATAAATATGTTAATCAACCATACACTTTAAAAATATTTTTAAATAAATATTAAAAAAAATGTATGTTTAAATCTATTGATGTACATAAAATATTCTTTAAATAAATTCGTTCACTTCATAGAATGATAAATAACTTCTAAATCTATATAAAATGGGTTAAATATGTTTTTGGTCCCTACAGATATCTCATTTTTTGAAATTGGTCTCTCTAAATATTTTATTCGAACGTTGGTCCTAAAAAACTGTTAGGATTTAAGGATTAGGATTTAAGGATGAAGAAGAAGAATTTAAGGATATTAGAGAGGGGATAAAAAAGATTGTGAGGTGGCAGTGCCGGGATTGCCTTGCGAGGATCACTACACCAACTTGAGTCGGTGTATCCCACTATCTTGCATTCTTTTCATTCATCAGTTGCAGGAAACAAAATGCCATAATCGAGAGTTCCTTTCTGATACCTTAGTATCCTCTTTGTCGCTGCTAGGTGTGATACCTTTGGCTTCTGCATGAATTTACTCACCATACCTACACTGTATGCTAAATCATACCTTGTGTGACAAAAGTATCTTAGTGACCCAATAAGTCTTCTATTTGGGTTGGGTCGACATCATCTTCATTTGAATCTTTCAACAATTGTAATCTGGGCTCAGCTGGAGTCGAAGTTGGGTTGCAATCTTGCATTTCAAATCTCTTAAGTATTTCACCTGTATATCTTCTTTGGTGCATCATCAAACCATGGAAATATGAGAGATTTCCCAAGTCTGACATATCAAACTCCTCACTCAGGTCTTGTTTGAAATCTTCGATCTCCTTCTTGCAACTTTCTTTTATCAACAAATCATTGACATAGAGACATAGTGTTGCACCCCAAAATTTGCCCTCCACAAGACAAGTCATTGTGTACTAAGAGGCTCACAAGGTTCACAAGGTTCACAATACATCTCATGAGGTCCACAAGGTTCACAAAGTTCACAATTGGTCAGAAAGTTTGACAATTCCCTCAGACAATGCATCCTCCTAAGCAATGCATCCTAAACTAGGGTTTTGACTTTTATCAGGCTAAATAGACTTCAAAGACTTCAAGTGAGATTCATAGCATACTATATGAGTTCAAGAATCCCCATGTCAAGTTTCAAGACTTTCCCAAAAGATTTGCTCAGTCAGATGATCAGATAGGCTAAAATCAGTCAAGGCACTCAAAAAGTCAAACTAAGGTCAACTGGGGTCAAACCAAAGTCAAACTTCATGATTTTTTTCCAACATCAAGTATATTAAGTAAAATTAATCATTTGATCAAGGGTTGATCATGATTCATCAAGGAAGTTTCAGATCATCAAGAATCAGGAGTTTCTAAATTAGGGTTTTCACAGGAAAAGTCAACTGAACTTTGACCAACCATAACTTTCACATGCTTCATCAAAAATTTTCCATCTAAAGCTCATTTTTAAGGAAATTGAATTCTCTACAACTTTGTGTCTCACAAGCCAAGCCCAAAAATGCTTCATTTGGAAGGTATGAGCTAAGACATTATAGGTCCTTTTAAAAGTCAACAAAAAGTCAACAACTTCCAAAGAGCATAACTTGAGAATGGTAAAAGATATGGACATGAGACCAAAGAGGTTGGTTAGAGGACTCTTTAAGCTTTCCAAAATGTCCAAGAACACCTTAATAGCATTAAAATTGAAGGATTTGTGCCCTTGCAAAGTTGGGAAATTTTTGAGAGGTTTATGAAGTAAATGAGGTCTTAAAACCAAAATTCTTCAAATGGGCTGACTTTTTTGTGATCCAATTGATTCCATGACATCATGCACGAAATTAATTTAATATTTTCATAATTTTATTCATTTTATTTTTATTTATTATGATTTTTTATATTAAAAATCATTTTAAATTCAAATAAAATATAAAAGGGTGAAGATTTAAAATGATTTGTCTTCTAGAATGTCATAAAGGTTATTTGGATCTAATTGATACAAGAATTATGAGGATTATCTTAAAATAGCAAGTACATATCAAGAATATTCAAAATTTAAAGGCTAATCTTTTTCAATCTCAAATTATCAAAATATCCAAAGTCTTGAGCAATGTTTTTAACCTAATTCATTCACCCATATATATAGAACATTTAGCAATCTAGAGAGCACGTTTTTGCAGCCTCCAAGACCAATTTCAAACTTCACAAAATTCACCAAAATATCAAATTCGGATTCTTGGCTAGAGGCATTCTCAAGGCAATTTAAAGGTTGCTACATGTTCCTTGGACTTCACTGAGTCGAAACCAACCCTCAAACACATCCAATTCAAGCTCATATGCATAAACCGATTCATTATATTCATGTTCTTATTGATTTTCGATTCTGAATATTTATTGGTTTTCAATGGGTTTTGACTTAAGTTTCTTGTTTATAATGAGTTATAGATTGATTCTGGACAGGTTTTATGAAGCTTCATCACCTAATATGGATTTCACCATTACTAGGGTTTTTCGGCCAATTTAGGGTTTCATGATTTAAGGAATATAAATAAATTCTAAGACCATGGATCAACTTTAATTGACCTATGGATTGTGTTGGTATACTTAATTTGACAAAATTTTGCTTGAATAATGATGTTTGAGTTTCGTAGGGTTTGCTGCAATTTGAAATTCGCAGGAAATATGGTAACAATTTTCGTAGGTAAATTCGAAGGATCAGAGGAAGAAGATGAAGTCCAGCGCGCCAAATTCATATTTCAAATTTTAATATTATATTTTATGTTATTATTGTTATATTTATTTCAAAAGAACAAGCTGGCTCAGTTGGTTAGCGCGCGTGTGTGAGATAGGAAGGGTCCTGGGTTCAAACCTTCCCCAGGCCATTTGTTTTTTTGTTATTTTCATTGATTTTTGCAGGTTAAAAATAAAAAGAAAACAACCTATTTTGCTATCACCAGCACGTAGCTGGTCCAGTGGTTGGTTTGTTGGTCCAAGGAGAATGAGGCCTAGGGCGTGGGTTCGATCCCTGCCCCAGGTAAGTTTCAGTTTTTCTTTTGATTTGTTTTATTTAATTATTTTGCTTAACTATTTTATTATTAAGAAAATATAATTATGTTTAATATGTAAATAAATTCTAAATTAATATGTAAATATCTTATATGTTCTAAAAAAAATTCTAAAAAATATTTTCTAAAACTAATTTTTGTTTATTTGAATTAAAATATGTATATATTTATTTAATAATTAAATTAATATTGTATGTTAAATAAAAAACCCTAATATTTTTATATCTAAAACCCTAATTATTTTTTAACCCTAATTTCTTTTCTAATAATTCAAAACCCTAATTTTCTTTTACAATTTTAATTTATTATTTTTATTATTTTTGTTTAATTATAATTAATAAATATTTCTAAATCATGTTTATTTTTGTAAATAAGTTAGTATATAATAATCATTATTAATTTATTCTCATCTTAAAATTCTAGAAAAAAAAGATTGTTTATTTAAATTTAAAATTTTAATTGATTTCTATATTGTATATTATTGTGCTAACCTCTTTTTTCTCTTATATTTATTTTATTGCTAATCTTTTATTTATTTATTTATATGCTTATTATTTAAATTATTTTCTTATAATGTAACTGTACAAGCTATGTAATATTGGTAGTATTTTTATTGTTTATTTATTTAAATTGCTATGGTTAGTAAATTAGGGAGTGAAAACATGTTTGTACTTTAAAATTAACCTAGATCACTAATTATAAGATAAATATTTGAACTTGTACACGCACACACGTAAGTCGATCTTTGATCGCCATCTCACTTCTTAAGGGTTACCTCTCATGTTGCCTAAACAAAAAGGTCAAATAAGGTGTATAAAGCAAAGTCCCTTCTCTTATTAATATCATCTTGTCCCTTTACGATTATAAGATCAAGTCCCTTCGATGTTGCCTTCGTAAATGATCTTGTCCCTTTCGAATAAAAGATGATAAATCCATTTGAATTGCTAAATACACCTTACAATTGCCTAATCACATATGACCCTTCGTATGTCCCATACAACATCCAAGGTAATGACTACCTATTCCTTAATAATAGGGATAGTCTTACCATTGAAAGAACATTTAAGAACAGAAAAGATTCAAATTAGGGTAGGTTCCTCTTAAGTACTTGCTCACTCTTTCAAAAACATTTCATAAACACTTCACATTTTTAAACAATTTTCAAAACAAAGTCTTTATATATATCCGTACATGGATCATTATAAAGTACTTAAGAAAATTTTTAATCACACACTACACTTCTCAAAAACATTTTAAAGTGAGCTAAGTAACTAAGAGCCCACGGATAACCATGGATGTAAAGGGTGCTAACACCTTCCCTTTACATAACCTACCCCCCGAATCCAAAAATCTTTTAAGGTCTTTCCTATTCTTTTATGCCCTTTCCTTTGGATAAAATAAAAGTCGGTGGCGACTCTTGCTATCCGCAACATTTAACTAAAGTCAGTTCTCCCACCGTGTTACAGAACTGGCGACTCTGCTGGGGACTTAATAAAAGAGGGGTACCCTTAGGAATTTAGACCACTTTAAAATTGTTTGCCTTGTTTGCTTTATACTTATCTGTTGGGTGCTCTTATGTGTGAAAGATCCTAACCCGGATCTAGTGTACCTTAGGTAAATGGCAATAGACCAAGGAAACTGTACGGCGTATACCGATATGGTTGATCTGGTGGCCATAGTTAATGTGACTTCTTGGTTGGTGCTTATGTTCCTTAAGTCAAGTTGAGGATAATATGAGGCTGCCATATGTTGTCAATGCACTAACTAACTTTTAGAACCCTAGTTATCCCATCTTGGCCTTTAGAAAAGTAGTGAGATAACCGGCTTTGGTGAAGACTGAAGTTGGTTGATACTCGATACTACGCTCATTGAAATCCTAAACTTGGAGGGTTTTGGTTGGCAAGCAAGTTGCCTACTGTCGCTCCCGGGATTTTCATCCTAGTACAAACGCGAAAGTGGCGCGGAAAGGTTAGAGTCGCCAGCCAGACATTTTTATCCCGAAAGGATGGGAAAGGTAATGTTGCACGAACCTGAGGAAGAAGGAAAGGACAAGGTCCTGCGAACCAAAGATCTGAATTCGGGAGTCGGTTACGACCTGGGAAGGTATTAGCACCCCAGATCGTCCGTCGTACCCGACGGGATCCACGCTTGCTTGTTTTGTTTCAAAGGGTGAGAAATAAAGAATGCTGCTGAATAAAACCGCTAACTGGAATGGAATGGAAATGAGAAAAGAACAAAATAAGAAAACCAAACCAAAGAATGGGGAAAATGTAGGGAAAATAAAGAGTGTGCTCGAACGGGCCCTACCCCGCTGCCTACGTACCTCATCGGGATAATGAGGATCAGAGTCGACGTAGTTCGTCTAACCTAGGCGGGAACTATTTGTTTGTGTTTTTTACAGCTGGAACTGCGTGTGTCTATGCTCAGGTGTTGCAGGCTCGTCTGGTACGAGTGCGTTTACCGTCTTGCATGCGAGACAAGTAGTCGCGAGTTCGCGTTATGAGTGAATGAGATGAGAAAAGAAGTTCCCGCAGGATAGTCGGTTATTGTTTGTTTTTGTCTTTTATGAGTTTTGTATGAATTTGGCACAAGGAAGTGAATTCAAACTCTTTTCCATGGAATGTACACTTGACTCTACATTCCAAGATGGAATAATAGAACAAGCATACCCAGCAAGGAGAATTTATCCAAGACTGGTTTCCTAGGATTTGGGTTTAAGTTCACTGGCTTGTTGAACTTTATTAAGTGTTTTTGTTGCTTTTGTGAAGAAGTGTCTTTAAGCTTTTCTTTGTGAACAACTCCTTGATGAGACTTGGGCATCATGATAGTCAAGCTTACACCACTCCAAGATGGAATGAATGCAAGTGCTTCATGGAATAAGGCTATACACAAGGAATCATTTCATTTATTTGTTAAGTGTTTTTGGATTTTGTTTGAGATGAGAAAGAGAATGACTCAAGTTGATAAAAGGAAAAATCTAAGGGACTAAGACTCAATCCTAATGTATTATGTATTTACAAAGTGATCCTAGTGGTTAGTGAGGTTTTCTATTCCTAATGGAAAAAGGAAAAGAAAAAAAGAAAAAGGATGCAACTTACTTCCTAAGGAAGATAAGTTGGTCCTAACAATGGGGAATCCTACCAATCACAAACATGGAAGGAAAAATGAATTAAACAGCCTAAAAGAAATGCATAAAAAAATAAAGGATAAAGTGGAGTAAACTTACCTCAATCTTCCCCACTACAAAACAAGTGTTAATGCACATTTTTATTAAAAAGAATAAGGCAAACACACATTAATTAAATCCTAATTAAATTCTAAGGCACCTTAGACCTAAACTAGACTCTATTTTAATCCTAAAGGAACTAGAAAAATGCTAAAACCAAAATACAACACCTATTACAGCCCCTTAATACACAAACAGCTATGAAACTAAGCCTAACACCCACCAGCTTTTTACAGCCAGCATGCAACATGAGAAAGTAGGTGTAGAAAGTCACACACATCATACTAATATAACAAACAAGTATTTTACAGCAGCTATATACAAAAACAGTTATGAAATGCCAAATCCAAATTTGATTATTTTTATTTATGTGCACAAAGTGAATGATAAACAACACATTAATGTCACTTGACATGAATCTACATGCATCACAAAATGAACTCAAACATGTGAATTTATTTACATCATTTATTTGATTAAAAATGACAATGATCAATCAAGAACAAACATACTTTTTTCATTTTGCACACATGAGCATTTTATCATGAGATTGAACAAGTATCACTACAAGCATCAATTGTTACACATGCATGGCATAAAATCAGAATTGAACTCATGTTAAGATATGGTCAATTAAGCACAAGAAACTTGCATGAACATGTGAAGCATTTAATCACTTTTGGCAAAAAATCAACATGGTATTTAATCACTTTATCAATCAAGCAAGCAATGACAATGATCATGAAGCATATGTTGGATTTAAGCAAGCAATTAACATGTGAAACAAATGATTAAAGTGTAGCAAACAACATCAAGAATCACTTATATCACATTTGCACCTTTAACACAAAACATAGAAAAGTAAATGGAATCATGTCGAAACGACTCGAAAAAAATAAATTGGCTACTGGAAATGGACCCAAAAATTCCCTAAAATCACTACCTAAACATACATGAACATTAGAGGCACTAGGAAGCAAGATTGAGCAAGAAAATAGGCTAAAAATCCAAAAATGAACAGCGTTAACCGGTTAACCATATAGGTTAACCCGTTAACGGGCCTAAAAATACAGCATTCTGGCCAAAAACGCATGCGTTAACCGGTTAACCATATGCGTTAACCGGTTAACACTGAACAAAAAGTGAAAAATGCTTTTGAAAAAAGTGCTTTTGGCCACAATCTTCCTTCTAAACAATCCTAACCCCCACTTAATCATGCTAACACAAATTTCTACTCAATTGGAGCTTATTTACACATGGTAGAACCTATATCTATTAACACCTTAAATCCAAATTCAACCAAAATCACAAATCACAAGCCAACATAATCGAAACGGAATTGATTTTAAACAAAGCGAAAAGCACTTAAAGAATGCCAAAAATGGCGAGATGGAGAGAATAACTTAAAGAAGAAATGATTAAGATCACCAACCTACGAAGCGGAGGAGTGCTTCGGTGATTGTTGCAAGAATCGGAGCTTGAATCGAAGAGAAAACCGAAAACCAAGAAATCGCAAAATAAATGCGTTCTTGAGCTTGAATCTTCGTGTGCTTCTGATAAGTCGATAATCCTCACAAAATTCAGTAGCTTATCCTTCTTCAATCCACAAAATATGAAGGTTGGAGGCTTAAGCTTCAAGATCTTCAAGTTTCAATGTGAAACTTGAAGAACTTATTTGAAAAAGCTTTGGTGAGAGGGAGAGGAAAAGTGAGAGAGAAAAAGTGCTTATCAAAGAGTGAGATTGGAAAATGGTGTTCAACCCTTTTTGTTTGGATGAAAATGGCTTAAATAGAGACTAGGCTAGGAGCTAGGTTTGGGTTTGGGGCCCAAAAATTAGGTTTGGGATCCAAAATTAGGTTTGGAAGTTAGTTAGGGTTAGGGTTGGAAAAGGGAATATTCCTTGGAATATTCCTTGGAATATTCCTTGGAACACTCTAGAAGATGGTGGAAGGTGGTGGAAGTTTCCAAGGGAAATGGAGTGGAATTGAAGTGGAAAAATGAGACGGAAAGAATGAAAGGAAGTGTGGAAAGAAAGTGGAAGGAAAGGTGGAGGGAAATGGTGAAACTAACTACCTTTCAAATGATTTTTCTTTGGTTTTTCTATGATTCCTCCATCATTTCTTGATCAAGTTTGAACCATAGGATCATTGTAACCCTAATTTCACGATCTCGATCTTAAAAGTCCGGAGTCGACCCTTTTTACCTAGCCCGATTGCCTTTTCTCCAATTCCTCGATTTTCCGTCGTCCGGCCAGTCGAACCCCTTCCAAAATGAATTTGTGGACGAGATTTGAACCCTAGGCACTTGACATCATATATAAGTCAAAGAAATCCACTTCGACTCAAAAATTTATGTAGAAGCCCTGTAGAAATGAAACCCTAATTCGGCTCTTTTCCCTCAAGAAGTATTGCACTGCTTGCCTCCTTCAATCAAACCAAAACTTTCCATGACTTGTGGCTTCAAGTGAAGACTTGTGGGATATTGTGAACCCTTTGCACAAGGTTGAGAAGCTTCGTGGCCCTTCGGTAGCCTCTTCATAACTTTCGGTTGCTCCGATCATTGATCACATACCCACGCCTCGGCTATGCTATATATGATGCAATGTTTTTGGTTATTTTATGAATCCATATATGCAAAATGCTATGCAAAATGTTGAGGAAATGAGAGGGCAAATTTTGAGGTATTACAGCTGCCCCTATTCAATCAACTGCAGACCTGAACGGATGATTGCAACAACTTTTAGGCGTTCAAGGTATGGAGTGATTGAATACTCGAATAAAACCTGAAAATTTGAACTCGGGATAACAGGAATGCCACCCGCCCATTTATTTATTTATATATTTTTTTGTTTTGACCTTTGCATAGGTAACAGGGAAAGAGCCAGGCGGAGATATGCTGGGAAGAATGTCATCCTCGAATGACAACTCATGAGGGATCCTCGGATCCAGTACTAAAACCCTCCTCGAATAGAAATACAATGGTATACCGGCCACAGGCGATAACCATCAACAACAAAGACTGACCTCGGACAGACTTTGCAAAAGAGACAAACTGACCTCGATCAATAAACTCAAAAAGTGAAATACTATCCTCGAATAATAGCCACACAAAACAAAAACAAGACCAACCGCAGAAGGACTTGAAGAAAAGAATGCCATCCTCGAATGACAATCCAAAAGATCCTCGGATCTAACACGAAACCATCCTCGAATGGAGACGCAAAGGTATACCAGCCTCGACTGATAACCAAACACAAAGCTGACCTCAGACAGACTTTGCAAAAGAGACAAACTGACCTCGATCAATAAGCTCAAAAAGCGAACTACTATCCTCGAATAATAGCCACACAAAACAAAAACAAGACCAACCGCAGAAGGACTCGAAGAAAAGAAATGCCATCCTCGAATGACAAATCAAAAGATCCTCGGATCTAACACGAAACCATCCTCGAATGGAGACGCAAAGGTATACCAGCCTCGACTGATAACCAAACACAAAGCTGACCTCAGACAGACTTTGCAAAAGAGACAAACTGACCTCGATCAATAAGCTCAAAAAGTGAACTACTATCCTCGAATAATAGCCACAACAACAAGACCAACCTCGGAAGGACTTGAAGAAAAGAAATGCCATCCTCGAATGACAAATCAAAAGATCCTCGGATCTAACACGAAACCATCCTCGAATGGAGACGCAAAGGTATACCAGCCTCGACTGATAACCAAACACAAAGCTGACCTCAGACAGACTTTGCAAAAGAGACAAACTGACCTCGATCAATAAGCTCAAAAAGTGAACTACTATCCTCGAATAATAGCCACAACAACAAGACCAACCTCGGAAGGACTTGAAGAAAAGAAATGCCATCCTCGAATGACAAATCAAAAGATCCTCGGATCTAACACGAAACCATCCTCGAATGGAGACGCAAAGGTATACCAGCCTCGACTGATAACCAAACACAAAGCTGACCTCAGACAGACTTTGCAAAAGAGACAAACTGACCTCGATCAATAAGCTCAAAAAGTGAACTACTATCCTCGAATAATAGCCACAACAACAAGACCAACCTCGGAAGGACTTGAAGAAAAGAAATGCCATCCTCGAATGACAAATCAAAAGATCCTCGGATCTAACACGAAACCATCCTCGAATGGAGACGCAAAGGTATACCAGCCTCGACTGATAACCAAACACAAAGCTGACCTCAGACAGACTTTGCAAAAGAGACAAACTGACCTCGATCAATAAGCTCAAAAAGTGAACTACTATCCTCGAATAATAGCCACAACAACAAGACCAACCTCGGAAGGACTTGAAGAAAAGAAATGCCATCCTCGAATGACAAATCAAAAGATCCTCGGATCTAACACGAAACCATCCTCGAATGGAGACGCAAAGGTATACCAGCCTCGACTGATAACCAAACACAAAGCTGACCTCAGACAGACTTTGCAAAAGAGACAAACTGACCTCGATCAATAAGCTCAAAAAGTGAACTACTATCCTCGAATAATAGCCACAACAACAAGACCAACCTCGGAAGGACTTGAAGAAAAGAAATGCCATCCTCGAATGACAAATCAAAAGATCCTCGGATCTAACACGAAACCATCCTCGAATGGAGACGCAAAGGTATACCAGCCTCGACTGATAATCAAACACAAAGCTGACCTCAGACAGACTTTGCAAAAGAGACAAACTGACCTCGATCAATAAGCTCAAAAAGTGAACTACTATCCTCGAATAATAGCCACAACAACAAAAACAAGACCAACCGCAGAAGGACTTGAAGAAAAGAAATGCCATCCTCGAATGACAAATCAAAAGATCCTCGGATCTAACACGAAACCATCCTCGAATGGAGACGCAAAGGTATACCGACCGCAGGTGGTAACCAGAAACAAAGAAAATAGGACAAGATGGAACGGGATCATTGTACATAAACGAGAGCCCAGGCGAACAGGACCGTTGTATGAAACGAGAACCTGCGACGCGACTGTTGTACCAAACAAGACGCGGAGAAATGACGAACATTGACTTGAAAAAGACAAGGATGTCTGAAAAATGATATTGGTATCCTCTGTGCGGAGTACTCCAGGTTGAGAAGATGTTATAAGTCATACGTAATATACCTCAAAACTGGCCCATGTTGGGATGCATATGTTTGAATTTATGGCGTAATGCTCCATGATGATGGAAATGCTACGCTTTGGAGGATGCTAACGCAATGATGATTATGCGAATGACAATGCAAAGAAGATCTCCTGATAAGGAGACTGCAGGTATTTCCAGATAACTTGGCTGGGGAGGAATAGTGATCACTGCACTGATCTGATCCATCCTGATGAGGAAGAGACAACTCTACGGGGAAAGTTGTCAATAATACACCGGCTCCGAACAGCCGCCACTGCCAAAAATAAATTGGACTTTGAGATTGGAGCGCCAAGACCCTGCTGGAGATGGACCCTTCTTGAACTCTGGTGGGGAACCAAAGGCATGATACTGCTGAGGAAGCAACTGTTGGGGAGTAAAGACACTCCTTATACTGCTGAGAATTGCCCCTGTCTGAAGGGAAACTCCTGCTTGGGGATGATAACCACCTTCTTCTACCTTGCTGGGAGAAATTTCGATTTCCACATTACTGGGGATGATGGGTGATGTCAATGATAAAGCTTCCCGTTGAAGGTCAGAGCTTAAGCTGCCACTTGCTGGGGATAAGAGATAAATCCTCTCATGTTGGGAATGAGAGATGTAAGGCATCTCACGCTGGGGATGAGAGACGATGATATCCTTCTGCTCAAGAAGTAACCTTCCATTTGCCGCACTACTGGAGAAGGAATTGTTTAATGAGACTTGCTAAGGAAATCTGATCAATGAAGTCCGCCCACGAAACAACTCTTGAAGTACTGTGCCGACAATGGCTTTTCCCCTAGCCCTGGGTTGATAGGTTTCCTACTAATCATGAGTGAGCAATAGTTCTTTGCAATCTTCAACTCGCCTCAGATTAAGGTCCATCGGAAGAAAATGCCTCAAGAGGATTTTACAGAAAACATGGCATACGAAATGCCTCAGTGTCTTCAAACTCTTGGAGAGACTCGTTGGATCTCGAAATAACTGCCCCTGACTGCATGGTCTATGAAAGAAATTTTCCTCACAAGGATTCATGAAAAACCTCATATCACCGTGAGATAGTGTGTCCTAGTATTTTGAACCTTGGGTAGGTGCTTCTGATTAACCGTCTTCAGGAGAAAGTAACTTCCAGTGCTCTTGGGGTGGCCTGCCCCAGTACAAGTCTTGAAGTGATCACCTCTGAATGACTTCTTTGAAGAAAACACCCAGATCAACTATTCTTCGAGAGATTGGATCTCGAAGTGATTGCCCCAGTTTGGCTGAAATTTGAATAATGCCTCCGCCTAATGGCTCTTTGAGAGATTTGTATCTCGAAGTGATTGCCCCAGCTTGGCTGAACTTTGAAGAGATTACTCGCCATGATTTCACCAGATTAGTTGGCTCTTACCACGACTGTTGGGAAAGTCCCTACTCGATGGAGTTTTCTTGAAAAGTACACCTCGACAGATTGTCCTTCGGAAGTTTCAGACTTCTCAACTTGGCAAGATTAAGCTTCTGAACTGAAGTTTCGTATGTGAATTTTTATGATGCCCAACAAATATATGCAAGCAGAAAATGTTTATTCTAAGAATGAAAATTCTAATGCAACACACACGTTAATCTTGAAGTTTTACTAAAAAGATGTCGCAAACCTTTGTGAGTGAATCACTGGTTAAGATACGACATTAATTTTTTTGAATAATAGAAAGTATGCACATGCAACACCAACAAAGATCTTTCAACCCCACTCATAGGAGTCAGGAACGCGGTCTCGTGGTAGCACGCTCTCAAGATAACCCTGCTTCAGTTAGGACTTTTAAGGGTTGTATCGTGGCCTGGTTCACGGTTATAGAAACAAAAGATATAAGCTCGAAATTTATTTGTGCCCACCCATCTTCGTGATGTTCTTCATTCCTATGTTCAGCTAGCTTTCACAAGCGTTCACCTTTCGAAGAGGGGTTTTGTGATGGTTGAGGAACCAATTACACTAACGGTTTAAGCACCACTCAGGTTGTTGTTTGGAGTCAGTCATCCCTATTGTCTTTTGTGTCTGTATCACACGACTTTGTTCTTGTTCAAGGATCTTTCTTGTGAAATCCTTTTCGTTTTTCTCTTTTGCATTATTTTGCTTATCCCTAACTTTTGCCTGGACTGATTCTTGTGAATCTTTGATTGCGAAGTCCAGCGGGATGCCCTAATTTTTGCCTAAGTCGCTTGTTTTCAAGTTTCGACTTAGCGGGCTCTTTCATCATCATTTTTTCCTTAATTATTTTTTTGAACAAATCGTGTGACACTGTCTGTCTTGATTGCTTTGAAAGGGTCGTGACTGTCTCACTCCTTTGTTGTTGAGGAATAACCATTGTGGTCTCCGGTCTTTGGACCTCTTGATTGGGATAACCATTGTGATTCCTGGTCATTGGACCTCTTGATTTGGTACAACGAAAGGTAATGGATCCTCAGATTTGCACTCCTTTTCGAAATTTGAACGATCGGTCCAGCTAGCTGACACCTACCCTGCCCCTGGGTTAAATGCAAGGGTTTTTTCATGCGAAAATAAACTCCTACTTCAAGGCTCAAATGGGTTGGCGAGGGTCTATCTCCTTTATATCTCCGGTGTTTAGGACTTGAAACAATGCCTGTACATCGTCAACAGGGTCTTTCTCAAAAGCACACAATTAGAGATTTTTGCGTTTTCATTTCGTCGTCCTCCCTGATAGAGTTTAATCACAACAGTTGGTATTGCAATGCACATACACAAAATCATGAGTGAATACGAATGGATTACTTCAAGAGAAACATGTGCATTTTATTATGGTTATCATTCAAAAACAAATAAGTTTCATGCATGCATACAAATGTTTAAACAAACAATATAAACTACAAATGAAAATGCAGTAAAGAAGCTGAACATTGCCGTCATTGAGGAGACTTGACTCCGTATGGACTTATTGATTCTGAAGATGCCTTTGCAAATTGGGAGACCCATTTGATGAGGAGACTTCAATATGTGAGCAGACTTTCTGGCATGATGACCTTTGAGTCGATCAAATTCTGGACCTTGTCTTCACCTTTGCCTCTGAAAGACTTGCAATCTTCAATTAAAAGGCCAGGTGCCCCAGAATGATAGTCATACTTGGCATTGAAACCCCAAAGGAAACTTTGTCGAAGATGATCCTGATGCAATTAGCTCAACCCCTCCGAATTTGCGTAAATGATGAAACTTGTTGCACGTACGACATCGGAATATGATCAAACTTCTTCTCAAGTTGTTTTGGACCTTACCCGTATTCTCTGCCCGCTGGACTCTCTTGGGAAGCTGAAATTGGATGCCGACAAATGACGTCTGGAGGGAAGAGGTTGATAAATGAAGTTGATAAATAAAGTTGCTCGGAAAGATCTTGCACGATCTCCTGCCTACGTATCTCCATTGACCAATGGAGAATCAGAGCAGCGTAGTTCCCCTCACTAGGGATGAAAATAACTTCGTTCACAATTTCCATAACCAAGCTCATCTGAGTCTTTATCTGGTTGACTTCCTATTTCTGCAGTTTCTGGTTCTGAAATAAAGCTTATACCTCTGCCCTGAATGGCCTCAGCTGGGTATTCCTTCGATTACCTCCGCCCGGAGTTGCTTCAAATATATACCTTGATGATTGTGATTCAAGTTGTCCATTCTGATGAGAAATCAAGTCAGGAAAAGAATTTGTCTCTGAACACCTGTCAAGAATGCAAGGATGTATGCAAATGCCATGTTCAATTATTTCTGAGGAATCTATCTGCTTTAATTCAAGTTTTGATACAGAAAAATCCAACAACATGATTCAGATATGTGATCCTCGGAAATAACTGAACATGTATGCAGAAATGCTATGATGTCATGTATGCAACAGGCGTGTGATCAATGATCCGATGTTGGTGCCGGTGTTGAGCAATGAGTCAAGTGTCTGAATAGAACCATAATAGCAGCACCGTCTCTGTATAGAACCCACATAACTGAGAACCCAATAACTGTAGAACTGGATCATATAATAGCATAGTCACTGATGGTGTTGAAGCTGAACAACGGGCCAAGTGTCTGTATAGAACCACAATAGCAACACCATCTCTGTATAGAACCCCATAACTGAGAACCCAATAACTGTAGAACTGGATCACATAATTGAACAGTCACTGATGGTGTTGAAGCTGAACAATAAGCCAAGTGTCTGTGGAGAGTCATAATAACAGTCACAATGTCAAGGTCGCAATGGTAATCACAGTAACAATTTCTCTGAATAGAAATCCCGGATCTCAGAATCAAAGAACCATATAGCACCAGATAACAACACTGGCAAAGCGGGTATGTTGAAGTTTAGGGTTCCTGCAAACCTGTAAACCCCTCCCAATCTCACGGGTGTGCTACTCGTGTCAACATCACGGACTCTCAAAGCCGAATAGCAATAATACGTTCACCATTTCCGAGAAATGGCTCATGACCAAATCAGGGAATCGGTTTGGCATTATATACTACTCAGGGAGGTCTCAGCTGAGTCCAAGGAAACAAGCATCCCTCATAAGTCCTCAGCTTCAAGCACTGAATCGAGAAACAATAGTACATTCATCCCGAAGGGTACAATACTATCGTCATACGAACAGTTTGCCTTGACTGGATTCCTATGAGAGAACCAGGCCATCCTATGTGAGTTCCCAGTGGGCCCTCGGATGCGAGTGGGTTTGCCAACAAATGTGGTCTGCCACTGTCATCACTGGAGAGGGATGTTTCCACAAAGGTTCTCAATGATCGGTCCCCTGACTGCACATAACTATCAAGGTAGCGCATCAACCCAGAAAGATTCCGGTATCAATACATTCCCGAGAAGGTCGCAAGTCAAGGTGTGGAACTCACTACTACCAACATAGCAAGATGCCATGAAGCCAAAGTGGAACCACTCTAAGTCCTAGGGTGCACTCAAGCCGGGTAGTTGGCTTATCTCACAGTAACTCCCACCCACAGAAAAAATGAAAACCAGCACAGCCAGACAGTCCAGTATAATATGATGCATGGAAAATAAAATACTGAAAGCGGTAAATAAATGCGATAAAGTAAAGCTATAAATAAAACTGTAAATAAAACAGTAAAGCTAAACTAAAGCACTCAGCAACAAACACATATACACCCAAAGAACAAAACCAAACAGGCGCTAGGATTGACTCTACAAGGGAAACCGGAAGAATCAAGTTAGTCCCCAGCAGAGTCGCCAGCTGTCGCTCCCGGGATTTTCATCCTAGTACAAACGCGAAAGTGGCGCGGAAAGGTTAGAGTCGCCAGCCAGACATTTTTATCCCGAAAGGATGGGAAAGGTAATGTTGCACGAACCTGAGGAAGAAGGAAAGGACAAGGTCCTGCGAACCAAAGATCTGAATTCGGGAGTCGGTTACGACCTGGGAAGGTATTAGCACCCCAGATCGTCCGTCGTACCCGACGGGATCCACGCTTGCTTGTTTTGTTTCAAAGGGTGAGAAATAAAGAATGCTGCTGAATAAAACCGCTAACTGGAATGGAATGGAAATGAGAAAAGAACAAAATAAGAAAACCAAACCAAAGAATGGGGAAAATGTAGGGAAAATAAAGAGTGTGCTCGAACGGGCCCTACCCCGCTGCCTACGTACCTCATCGGGATAATGAGGATCAGAGTCGACGTAGTTCGTCTAACCTAGGCGGGAACTATTTGTTTGTGTTTTTTACAGCTGGAACTGCGTGTGTCTATGCTCAGGTGTTGCAGGCTCGTCTGGTACGAGTGCGTTTACCGTCTTGCATGCGAGACAAGTAGTCGCGAGTTCGCGTTATGAGTGAATGAGATGAGAAAAGAAGTTCCCGCAGGATAGTCGGTTATTGTTTGTTTTTGTCTTTTATGAGTTTTGTATGAATTTGGCACAAGGAAGTGAATTCAAACTCTTTTCCATGGAATGTACACTTGACTCTACATTCCAAGATGGAATAATAGAACAAGCATACCCAGCAAGGAGAATTTATCCAAGACTGGTTTCCTAGGATTTGGGTTTAAGTTCACTGGCTTGTTGAACTTTATTAAGTGTTTTTGTTGCTTTTGTGAAGAAGTGTCTTTAAGCTTTTCTTTGTGAACAACTCCTTGATGAGACTTGGGCATCATGATAGTCAAGCTTACACCACTCCAAGATGGAATGAATGCAAGTGCTTCATGGAATAAGGCTATACACAAGGAATCATTTCATTTATTTGTTAAGTGTTTTTGGATTTTGTTTGAGATGAGAAAGAGAATGACTCAAGTTGATAAAAGGAAAAATCTAAGGGACTAAGACTCAATCCTAATGTATTATGTATTTACAAAGTGATCCTAGTGGTTAGTGAGGTTTTCTATTCCTAATGGAAAAAGGAAAAGAAAAAAAGAAAAAGGATGCAACTTACTTCCTAAGGAAGATAAGTTGGTCCTAACAATGGGGAATCCTACCAATCACAAACATGGAAGGAAAAATGAATTAAACAGCCTAAAAGAAATGCATAAAAAAATAAAGGATAAAGTGGAGTAAACTTACCTCAATCTTCCCCACTACAAAACAAGTGTTAATGCACATTTTTATTAAAAAGAATAAGGCAAACACACATTAATTAAATCCTAATTAAATTCTAAGGCACCTTAGACCTAAACTAGACTCTATTTTAATCCTAAAGGAACTAGAAAAATGCTAAAACCAAAATACAACACCTATTACAGCCCCTTAATACACAAACAGCTATGAAACTAAGCCTAACACCCACCAGCTTTTTACAGCCAGCATGCAACATGAGAAAGTAGGTGTAGAAAGTCACACACATCATACTAATATAACAAACAAGTATTTTACAGCAGCTATATACAAAAACAGTTATGAAATGCCAAATCCAAATTTGATTATTTTTATTTATGTGCACAAAGTGAATGATAAACAACACATTAATGTCACTTGACATGAATCTACATGCATCACAAAATGAACTCAAACATGTGAATTTATTTACATCATTTATTTGATTAAAAATGACAATGATCAATCAAGAACAAACATACTTTTTTCATTTTGCACACATGAGCATTTTATCATGAGATTGAACAAGTATCACTACAAGCATCAATTGTTACACATGCATGGCATAAAATCAGAATTGAACTCATGTTAAGATATGGTCAATTAAGCACAAGAAACTTGCATGAACATGTGAAGCATTTAATCACTTTTGGCAAAAAATCAACATGGTATTTAATCACTTTATCAATCAAGCAAGCAATGACAATGATCATGAAGCATATGTTGGATTTAAGCAAGCAATTAACATGTGAAACAAATGATTAAAGTGTAGCAAACAACATCAAGAATCACTTATATCACATTTGCACCTTTAACACAAAACATAGAAAAGTAAATGGAATCATGTCGAAACGACTCGAAAAAAATAAATTGGCTACTGGAAATGGACCCAAAAATTCCCTAAAATCACTACCTAAACATACATGAACATTAGAGGCACTAGGAAGCAAGATTGAGCAAGAAAATAGGCTAAAAATCCAAAAATGAACAGCGTTAACCGGTTAACCATATAGGTTAACCCGTTAACGGGCCTAAAAATACAGCATTCTGGCCAAAAACGCATGCGTTAACCGGTTAACCATATGCGTTAACCGGTTAACACTGAACAAAAAGTGAAAAATGCTTTTGAAAAAAGTGCTTTTGGCCACAATCTTCCTTCTAAACAATCCTAACCCCCACTTAATCATGCTAACACAAATTTCTACTCAATTGGAGCTTATTTACACATGGTAGAACCTATATCTATTAACACCTTAAATCCAAATTCAACCAAAATCACAAATCACAAGCCAACATAATCGAAACGGAATTGATTTTAAACAAAGCGAAAAGCACTTAAAGAATGCCAAAAATGGCGAGATGGAGAGAATAACTTAAAGAAGAAATGATTAAGATCACCAACCTACGAAGCGGAGGAGTGCTTCGGTGATTGTTGCAAGAATCGGAGCTTGAATCGAAGAGAAAACCGAAAACCAAGAAATCGCAAAATAAATGCGTTCTTGAGCTTGAATCTTCGTGTGCTTCTGATAAGTCGATAATCCTCACAAAATTCAGTAGCTTATCCTTCTTCAATCCACAAAATATGAAGGTTGGAGGCTTAAGCTTCAAGATCTTCAAGTTTCAATGTGAAACTTGAAGAGCTTATTTGAAAAAGCTTTGGTGAGAGGGAGAGGAAAAGTGAGAGAGAAAAAGTGCTTATCAAAGAGTGAGATTGGAAAATGGTGTTCAACCCTTTTTGTTTGGATGAAAATGGCTTAAATAGAGACTAGGCTAGGAGCTAGGTTTGGGTTTGGGGCCCAAAAATTAGGTTTGGGATCCAAAATTAGGTTTGGAAGTTAGTTAGGGTTAGGGTTGGAAAAGGGAATATTCCTTGGAATATTCCTTGGAATATTCCTTGGAACACTCTAGAAGATGGTGGAAGGTGGTGGAAGTTTCCAAGGGAAATGGAGTGGAATTGAAGTGGAAAAATGAGACGGAAAGAATGAAAGGAAGTGTGGAAAGAAAGTGGAAGGAAAGGTGGAGGGAAATGGTGAAACTAACTACCTTTCAAATGATTTTTCTTTGGTTTTTCTATGATTCCTCCATCATTTCTTGATCAAGTTTGAACCATAGGATCATTGTAACCCTAATTTCACGATCTCGATCTTAAAAGTCCGGAGTCGACCCTTTTTACCTAGCCCGATTGCCTTTTCTCCAATTCCTCGATTTTCCGTCGTCCGGCCAGTCGAACCCCTTCCAAAATGAATTTGTGGACGAGATTTGAACCCTAGGCACTTGACATCATATATAAGTCAAAGAAATCCACTTCGACTCAAAAATTTATGTAGAAGCCCTGTAGAAATGAAACCCTAATTCGGCTCTTTTCCCTCAAGAAGTATTGCACTGCTTGCCTCCTTCAATCAAACCAAAACTTTCCATGACTTGTGGCTTCAAGTGAAGACTTGTGGGATATTGTGAACCCTTTGCACAAGGTTGAGAAGCTTCGTGGCCCTTCGGTAGCCTCTTCATAACTTTCGGTTGCTCCGATCATTGATCACATACCCACGCCTCGGCTATGCTATATATGATGCAATGTTTTTGGTTATTTTATGAATCCATATATGCAAAATGCTATGCAAAATGTTGAGGAAATGAGAGGGCAAATTTTGAGGTATTACACCTACTGAACAACCACCCTTGTGAAGGATCAATGATATTGAGATCCCTTAGAACCTGGTTACTTTATAGGACAGGATGAACCAACTAACTTCAGGGGAGGGTACTTACCTTTAAACCTCATGCAAGCCTTCAAACCTAGGGCTATTGTGTGACTTGTTTGTGTGTGCCACATGTTTGTGATTGAGCATAACATCATAACATCATCATGCATCATAAGCATAGCATTTTCACTAACCATTTCAAGGACCAAAGGATTTATCTTTGTTCTTTGTTGCAGGTCATGGCTTCTGCTCGTAGGAATACTATCAGAATCAACTTTGTAGGAATACCTCCTAAGCTTAAGGAGTTGGTATCTCAAGTTTCTGAAAACTCCCAATTTGTCAAGAGGCATGGTCACCTATTGGATCTAGTCACTTTAGGGTTCAATGAAGACATGATGAGTGTCCTGTTTCAGTTCTTTGATCCTAAACATCACTGTTTCACATTCCCCGACTATCAGCTGGTTCCTACAATGGAAGAGTTTTCCAAGCTTCTGGGTATACCTATTCTTGATCAAAAACCCTTCACAGGCTTAGAGAAAGATCCTAAACCTGAAGTCATTGCTGCAGCCCTACATCTGAAGAAATCAAACATTGTCTTAGAAACCAGGAGTGGAGTTAAGGGCATTCTTGCTAAGGTGTTGATAGAGAAGGCTCAAGTTTTCTTGAAGGCTATGAGCTATAATGCTTTTGAGGAGATCTTAGCCTTGTTGATTTATGGCTTAGTGTTTTTCCCCAATCCAGATCAGTTCATAGATATTCACGCCATCAACATATTTTTGACTCACAATCCAGTGCCTACATTACTTGGAGACATCTTACACTCTCTTCATACTCGTACTACGAAGGCACGAGGAACTCTGATGTGTTGTATACCTTTACTATCTAGGTGGTTTATTTCTCACCTTCCTCGATCAGTGATGAAGAATGAACAAGGGTTCAGGTGGTCCAAGAGGATTATGTCACTATCTCATTCAGATATTCATTGGTGCTCTCGATCTATGGAGAATGTTACTATCATTGACCGTTGTGGGGAGTTTCCTAATGTGCCACTTCTAGGCATAAGAGGAGGCATTACTTACAACCCTTCCTTAGCTTTACGACAGTTTGGTTACGCTCGGAGTGATGGTCCTCATGACATGTTGATTCAGGGTATTGTGTTTGACTACGACAACGATCTTCAAGGTTACCGTCAAAGGTTCATACGAGCATGGGGAAAAGTGAACATGGTTGACAACAAGACTCTGGAGCCCAAGTACACTATTCCTATGGAAGCTTATCTCAGATGGGTACGATCTCGTGCTCAGACTCTTATGATGCCATATCCTGCCATCCTGCCAGTTACTATGGAACCTGTTGCTGAGGGGGATACTTTTTATACCATCCTTCATCCAGATATGCCCACTGACATGGAAGACTTACAAAGATCCTGGATCCAGTTGAAGGAGCAAAGGGATACTTTTGAGACTCATTACAAAGCAAGTCAAGAAAGAATCCTGGAGCTAACAAAGCAACTTCACGAGGAGCGGAATCTCAACTCATACCTCAACACAAAGAGGAAACGTCCATGGGAGACTTAAAACCCCATTTTTTGTACTTATTTCATTTTTATTGTAAGCCCAAGGGGCAAACAAATTTATTACTAATAAAAGTTTGCTTTTTTGGTTGTTTAAACAAATTTAAATCCTGCGGTCCTTGAAAACATTGCATACACATTTATACACCATATCATTGCATCACAGGTTTCTTATGTACATGTATCTTATCTTCTCGCTGTTTATTTCAGCAGAAATGGCTCTTGAACAAACAGTCAAAGATCTCCAGGCACAAAATGCCCAATTTCAAGAGTTGATTCTGAACTTGTCCAAGGGACAAGATGAGTTGAAGACACTGTTGGCTAAGAAGAATAAGAAGACTAGAAGGTCAGGAGGCCTCATCAATATGGGAAGAAGGTTCAGAGGGCCTGTCAAGACCAAGGAACAGGTTGAAGATTATGAGTCTGAAGAGTCTGAGAAAGAGGGAGGCAGTCTCCACAATACTATGGGGGATTCTGATTCTGAAGCAAATTACTATCATGATCCTAATGAAGATAAGTTCAAGATGCTGGTGGATAGAATGGATGCTATGGAATTGCAAAAGTCTTCTGGGCTGGATTTTGAAGATCTGAGTCTGATATCTGGAGTGGTTATACCCATTGGTTTCAAGGTCCCTACTTTTGTAGTATATGATGGTGTCTCCTGCCCCATGCTGCATCTGAGGTCCTATGTCCGAAGGATCCAACCCCATACTGCTGTTAAGAAGTTGTGGATCCATTTCTTCCAAGAGAGCTTGTCTGGAGCTCAATTGGAGTGGTACTATCAATTGGAGAGTGTCAACATCCGTGATTGGAATGATCTTGCTGAGGCCTTCTATAGGCAATATCAATACAATGCTGACCTAGCACCCACTCGCATGCAACTACAAAGCATGTCTATGGGTGCTAAAGAGAATTTCAAGGAGTATGCCCAGAAGTGGAGAGACTTGGTTGGTAGAGTACAACCTCCTCTAACTGACAGGGAGTTAGTGGATATGTTTATGAGTACACTGAATGGTCCTTTTTATAGTCATCTCATTGAAAGCTCATCATCTGGCTTCACTGAGTTGATAATGACGGGAGAGCGTGTAGAAAGTGGTATAAGGAGTGGCAAGATACAAGTGGGTGCTTCTTCATCAAGTACTACAAAGAAACCCCCTAGTGGGAAGAAAGAGTCAAATGCTGTTTATGGTCAACCTGGTCGTAATAGGAGTCACCAGTCTGTGAGTGCAGTTCACATCTCCAATCCTACTCCTGCAGCACCAGAACAACCACAGAGCAATCAGTAGAGGCCTAGAAGACAGTTCACCAAGATCAACATGTCACTGGCCCAAGCCTTGCAACACTTGTTGAAGGGTGAACTCATTACTTTGAAGGACCCTCCTCAGAATCCTAATGTTACTTCTCCTAGGTATAATCCTAATGCACGGTGTGCATATCATTCTAATTGTCAGGGACATGATACCAATAATTGCTGGATATTGAAGAATAAGATTCAGGATATGATCGATGCTGGAGAGATTGAGTTTGACCCTCCGGGTACTCCAAATGTGATTACTGCTCCCATGCCAAATCATGAAAAGACTGTTAATGCCATTGATGAAGTTTCACATATTTCCTTAGTTGCAGACGTGACTACACCATTGTCTGTTATTAAGAAGAAGTTGGTACAAGCTGGGTTCTTTCCAGGTTGTAATGAAGATTGTTTCTATTGTGCTTATAAACCGGATAGCTGCTGGAAGTTGAAGGACGGAATTCAACGTCTCATGGACAATTACACCATATTGTTTGAGAGGACACCTTCTGTAGAGAGTATGGTTGAACATATAACTAAAGGTGCGAAGGTTGAAGAGGTGGATATGGTTGATAAAGTGCCGGTGAGGATTACTTCCAAGGGCCCTGTCAAAATTACTCATAAGGGTCCAATTAAGATTACTGCTCAAGGCCCTGTGAGGACTGTTGCTGAAGCTAAAGTGGCTCCTATGATCATTACCACTCCTGGTCCTATTCCGTATACTTCTGATAAAGCTGTACCTTGGCATTATGGTTCCGATGTTTATATCCATGGTGTTAAGCAGGAACCTTTAGCTGATACACCTGTTGCTGATGAAAACCTTGATGTTGACAATATTGCTGGATCTAGTAAAATCACGAGAAGCAGAAGAATTTTCTCTCCTCCGGCTACCTCCAAGAATACAGTTGCTCCAACTACTACCTCCACTGCTGATGCCCGAGGCAAAGGTCCTATTATTGAACCTATACAAACTGATGTACCAACTGCTGATGATCTTTCTAAGCAGATGGAAGAAGTACTGAAGATCATTCGCAAGAGTGATTATGATGTTATTGATCAATTGGGGCATACTCCCTCCAAGATTTCCATGTTGTCTTTATTGTTGTGTTCTGAGGCTCATGCTAAAGCCTTGATTAAATTTTTGAAGACTGCTCACGTACCAAATGAGATTTCTGTAGACCAGTTTGAAAATTGTGTTGCACACTTGACCTATGATAATGGGTTAGGTTTCTCCGATGCTGATTTGACTCCTGCCAAGAGGGATCATAACAGGGCTTTACATATCTCTATTGAATGTAAGGGCACTACCCTGTCTCATGTGTTGATAGACAATGGTTCTTCGCTGAATGTGTTGCCTAAAGAGGTTTTGAATAAGCTTAGTCCTGAAGATGCTGTGTTGAGACCCAGTAATATAGTGGTGAAGGCTTTTGATGGTTCAAGAAGAGTAGTGCATGGAGAAATAGATCTCCCAATCAAAGTAGGTTCTCAGGTTTTCAATGCTACCTTTTATGTAATGGATATTCGTCCTTCGTACTCTTGTTTGCTTGGACGCCCCTGGATCCATGGGGCAGGTGTTGTGACTTCTACTTTACATCAGAAGTTGAGATATCCAGTGAAGGGAAAGGTTGTTACTTTTTACGGAGAGGAAGGATATATGATTAGCCATGTGAACACATTTAAATATCTCGAAGTGGAAGGTGAATATGTTGAAACTCCCTGTCAGACGTTTGAAGTAGTTACTTGGGTTGTTCCTAATACTGAAGCTCCTCCTGTTGTCAAAAGAGTTCCTGTGGTCACCAGAGTACCTCCTACAATGGCCTCCCTCAAAGATGCTAGAGCTGTGGTTGAAGAAGGTGGTTGTACTATTTGGGGTCAGCTTCCTGACATTCCTTACAAGTCTGACAAGTTTGGTTTGGGTTTCACTGCAGAGTCCCAGAAGGCTGTTTGTCGTGCTCGTGCTATTCGTATCACCAATCAAGGGATTATGAAAGATCAGATCAATGCTGTGGGTGACTATGATGAAGACTACAACCTGGATGCTTGGATTTTTCCTACTGTGGGTGATGGGCTCAATAACTGGAAGGCTGAAGATGTTATTCCTATCTCCTTTAGTCAGGAGTAAATACTATTACTGTGTTGTTACTTTTAAGTTTGTAATTTTTGAACAATTAAACTCTTAAGCCTTGTGCTTTACCCGGGGCACAATGGTATGCTTGTTTCGGGATGTCATTTCATTTGCATACTTCATTCAATAAAAATCAGTGGACGTTTCGTTTTCGTAAATATTGTGTTCCTTGTCTTTCTTTTATTTTATTTTTGTTTTATCAGCTATGTGTTCTTACACACACCCACATCACTAAAATGCAGATCCTCATCCACTCTGGATCCTGTTGATAACAGTTCTACTATTGCCAATTATAATTTCGAGAATCCGATCTATCAAGCTGAAGATGGAAAGGAGGAAGATTGTGAAGTACCTGTAGAGCTTGCTAGGTTGTTACAACAAGAAGAGAAAGCTATACAGCCACATGAAGAGCCAATCGAAGTTGTGAATTTGGGAACTGAAGAAAACAGGAAAGAAGTCAAGATATGGGCTGAATTAGAGGATGGTGTCAAAAGTAGATTGATTCAGATGTTACATGATTATGTGGAGATATTTGCTTGGTCCTATGAAGATATGCCAGGGTTGGATACAGACATTGTGGATCACCGTTTACCGGTAAAATAAGATTGTCGTCCAAAGAAGCAGAAAGTTCGTCGCATGCGTCCTGAAATGTCAGAGAAGATTAAAGCAGAGGTAATGAAATAGTTTGATGCATGGTTCTTAGCTGTGACTTCTTATCCTCAGTGGGTTGCAAATGTGGTACCGGTACCTAAAAAAGATGGTAAGGTACGTATGTGCATGGATTACAGGGATTTGAACAAGGCCAGCCCCAAAGATGACTTTCCACTTCCTCATATTGATGTTCTGGTAGACAACACTGCTCAGCATAAGGTATTCTCTTTTATGGATGGTTTCTCTGGTTACAATCAGATCAAGATGGCACCTGAAGATATGGAGAAGACAACATTTGTTACACAATGGGGCACCTTTTGCTATAAAGTGATGCCATTTGGTTTGAAGAATGCAGGGGCAACATATCAGCGTGTTATGGTGGCTTTGTTTCATGATATGATTCACCATGAGATAGAGGTATATGTGGATGATATGATAGCCAGGTTCCAGAATGAAGAGCAACATCTTGATCATCTGCATAAGTTGTTTGAGAGGTTGAAGAAATACAAGTTGAGATTGAAACCAAACAAATGTACTTTTGGAGTAAGATCAGGTAAACTCCTGGGTTTCATTGTCAGTGGAAAAGGTATTGAAGTGGATCCTACGAAAGTGAAAGCTATACAAGAGATGCCAGCTCCCCGTACTGAGAAGGAAGTTAGAGGTTTCCTGGGACGATTGAATTACATTGCAAGATTTATTTCCCAGTTAACTGCTACCTGTGAGCCAATCTTCAAGCTGTTGAAGAAAGATCAGGTAATGGAGTGGAATGATGAGTGCCAGACAGCATTTGATGAAATCAAGAAATATCTGCTAGAACCTCCAATTTTGATGCCACCAGTTGATGGAAGACCCTTGATTATGTACTTAACAGTGTTAGACAACTCAATGGGGTGTGTGTTGGGGCAACATGACGAGTCTGGTCGAAAAGAGCAGGCAATATACTACCTTAGCAAAAAGTTTACCGACTGTGAAACAAGATACTCACTGCTCGAGAAAACTTTCTGCGCTTTGGCATGGGCTGCTCGCCGACTAAGATAGTATATGTTGACTCATACTACCTTATTGATTTCGAAGATGGATCCAATCAAGTACATATTCGAGAAACCTGCTATCTCCGGAAGAATAGCAAGATGGCAAATGATCTTGACAGAATATGATATACAGTATACTACTCAAAAGGCCATTAAAGGAAGTGTTGTGGCTGATCATTTGGCTCATCAAGCAGTGGATGATTATCAGTCAATGATTTTTGAGTTCCCTGATGAAGACATTATGATTATTACCATAGAACCTGGACAATATGACGGACCTGAACAAGGATCCCGATGGGCTATGGTTTTTGATGGAGCTTCTAATGCACTGGGTAATGGTGTTAGTGTTGTGATCAGTTCCCCTGAAGGTTGTCATACCCCGATTATTGCAAGACTCTGCTTCTATTGTACCAATAACATGGCTGAGTATGAGGCATGTATCTTGGGTATCAAAGCTGCCATTGATATGAAGATTCAGTTCCTGGACGTGTATGGAGATTCAGCCTTGGTAGTAAGTCATATCAAAGGAGATTGGGATACCAAGCATGATAATCTCATTCCTTACAGAGAGCATGTGTTGTCTTTGATCCCACATTTCAAAGAGATTACCTTTGGACATATTCCACGAAGAGAAAACTAGTTGGCAGATGCATTAGCCACCATGGCATCTATGTTTGAGATTAGCTGGGATGATGAGGCTCCCAAGATTACTATTGATAGATTTGAGAAGCCTACATACTGCAATGAGATTGACACTAAAAAAGCAGAGGAGAAGCCTTGGTTCTATGAAGTGAAAAGATATCTTGAAGCTCAGGAGTTCCCTGAAGGGGCATCTGTCAAAGATAAGAAGTTTCTGAGGAGGTTTTCTGCTAAGTTCTTTTTGAGTAATGGAATTTTGTACAAGCGCAATCATGATTCAACTTTGCTTCGTTGTGTGGATAAGAAGGAAGCAACAGAGATTATGGAAGACATACATGATGGGATCTTTGGCACCCATTCTAGTGGTCATACCATGGCAAAGAAGATATTGAGAGCAGGTTACTATTGGTCTACCATGGAAGCTGACTTCTATCAACATTCTAGAACATGTCACAAGTGTCAAATCTATGCCGATAAAGTCCATATACCTCCATCACCATTGAATGTGTTGACTGCTCCTTGGACTTTTGCCATGTGGGGCATTGATATGATTGGTGAGATCAAGCCTACTGCATCTAATGGGCATCGTTTCATCCTGGTTGCTATTGACTACTTTACAAAGTGGGTGGAAGCAGCTTCATTTGCATCTGTTACTAAGAATGTGGTGGCTCGATTCATTAAGAATAATCTCATATGTAGGTATGGCATCCCTGAAAGGATTATTACTGACAATGGCTCTAATCTGAACAACACTATGATTACTGATATCTGCACGCAGTTCAAGATTAAGCATCACAACTCTTCTCCGTATCGTCCAAAGATGAATGGGGCAGTAGAAGCTGCTAACAAGAACATTAAGAAGATTCTACAGAAGATGACTGTTACTTATAAGGATTGGCATGATATGTTACCATTTGCTCTTCATGGTTATCGTACTACAATACGTACTTCAACAGGGGCAACCCCATTCTCCTTAGTATATG
The DNA here is from genome assembly GCA_963966055.1 of Lathyrus aphaca. Classification (NCBI taxonomy): domain Eukaryota; kingdom Viridiplantae; phylum Streptophyta; class Magnoliopsida; order Fabales; family Fabaceae; genus Lathyrus; species Lathyrus aphaca. Next base: position 558,136,918 of record OZ014524.1, on the reverse strand, counting down.
GTATGGAAGCAGTTCTACCCATTGAAGTTCAGATTCCCTCCTTAAGAATTATGAAGGATGCAGGTTTGGATGAAGATGAGTGGATTCAGACTCGACTTGACCAGAAGAGGTTAGCAGCTGTCTGTCATGGCCAGATGTACCAGAAACGAATGATCAAGGCTTTTAATAAGAAGGTTAAGCCAAAGGTATATCAGGTTGGTGACTTGGTAATCAAGCGTATGATATTACCACAGGGTGATCCTAGGGGCAAGTGGACTCCTACATATGAAGGACCATTTGTGGTCAAAACAGTATTCTCAGGAGGTGCTATGATGCTTACTACTATGGATGGTGAAGACTTCCCACAGCCTGTAAACGCAACTTAGTTAAAAAATACTATGCATAAAAAGAGACCCGCTAGGTTGACTGGCCTAGGCAAAAATAAGGGCATCCCGACGAACCAAAAGGGTTCGGGAAAAAAATTAGGGATATATATATAAAAAATGTACACCCGACAAGTCGAAAACCTGAAAAGGCGACTTGGGCAAAAAAGGGTATCCTGGTGGATTGAAAACCTGAAAGGGCAATCCAGGCAAAAGTTAAGGATTAAAGCGTATGACTATGTCTCGTTTGGATCACCCATGTAACTCCAACCAGTTGTGCTACTTAACTCAAGCTCGAACAGATAAAGCTCAATCTAATCGTTTCCATCTCAACAATAGAAGATGAGATACTTGAAGATAATGGCAATAGTAGAATTGAAACTCAATAGGATTATTTCCCACATAGCTGATTTTCTTTATTTTGTAAAAACTTTTATGACAAATTCCTCTTACTAGGATTTCTGTCTCCTTGTACAAACTTGCCTATGTATAGGTCACTTTGTGATATAAATAAAATATCATCTTTGAATCCTGATTTACTTTTACCCTATTTACATAAACGGAACGTCCATTGGTTGTGTTTGAATGTATGTATGCTTTTGAATATGATTGATGTTTACCAGAAATGCATAAAATGCTTGAATATGATTGATGTTGACTAGAAATGCATAAAATGCTTTAATATGATTGATGTTTACCAGAAATACATAAAATGCAGTAATAGTATTTACTAAAGACGAACGAAGGTAGGGATTCAACGAAGCTTCGCCGGTTCGTCCTCATAAGACAACTACAAATCCCCAGTAGGGCAAATCTATCATCATAGATACTTCGAGTTACATCTCCCCTTGAATTTATGTCCATCTCTTTTATCCTCAGTCGGGATACTCAGGAATTCATTCCTTCAATAAAAGTACGACGAACGAAGACGGGAGGTTATGAATACTATACTATCAAGACGGGAACAAGTTCCTCATATTCTTTATCAACGAATCAGGATTTATTTTCCCTAGCCGGCAATTGTTATACAGAGATATCCAGATGCTTCAGATTGCATGATTCATACATACATCATTTACATTATATCAGAACATACATATCCATAAATACATAATACATTACTTAGGTGCATCATACTTTGCATGCATATATATTGCATAAGCTAACTCCTTGCAGGCTGGTTATATGCAGGTAAAACAACACCAATAAGTCATAACAGGTCAGAAATGATCCATACAATACTCAAGATGTCCTCGGAGAGTAGTCAAACGGTCTGTAAGAAGATCCATTCCCTAATCCAGGATATTTCCAGAAGATTTCATCTATCTGGCCTTGAATAGCAGGCAAACGGTCTGTAAAAAGATCCATTCCCTGGTTCAAGATATTTTTCAGAAGAACAAATCCTGACGTTCTTTTGGTCCTTGAATAGCAGGCAAACGGTCTGTAAAAAGATCCATTCCCTGGTTCAAGATATTTTTTAGAAGAACAAATCCTGATGTTCTTTTGGCCCTTGAATAGCAGGCAAACGGTCTGTAAAAAGATCCATTCCCTGGTTCAAGATATTTTTCAGAAGAATTAATCCTGACGTTCTTTTGACCTTGAATAGCAGGCAAACGGTCTGTACAAAGATCCATTCCCTGGTTCAAGATATTTTTCAGAAGAACAAATCCTGACGTTCTTTTGGCCCTTGAATAGCAGGCAAACGATCTGTAAAAAGATCCATTCCCTGGTTCAAGATATTTTTCAGAAGAACTAATCCTGACGTTCTTTTTACCTTGGAGAGTAGGCAAACGGTCTGTACAAAGATCCATTCCCTAATCCAAGATATTTCCAGAAGAGATAATCGCCACGAAGATTTATTTCTGCTAGTCTATTCAACAGTTCAAACTATGTTGCATAAATGATTCAGAGATGGCCTATACCAAGACCTAGTACTGATATCCAGTATCAACATAAAGACATCATCACATCCTGATACTTTAGATGGCATCTCCAAGCCCATCTCCAAATGGCATCTCTAAGCCCATCTCCAATTCTTCCAAATGGCATCTTCAAGCCCACTCAAGCATATACAATTAATCATCAGTGTTATTTTACGCACCAGTGAGTGCAAATTTTTGGGCTTTTGTGTTCAATCCCCTTCAACCTTCCAGGTCACGACTGGCACATATACCAATCTAACCCCTCAGGTTTCAGAAAATTGAACAGGGGCAGCTGTTGCACCCCAAAATTTGCCCTCCACAAGACAAGTCATTGTGTACTAAGAGGCTCACAAGGTTCACAAGGTTCACAAGACATCTCATGAGGTTCACAAGGTTCACAAAGTTCACAATTGGTCAGAAAGTTTGACAATTCCCTCAGACAATGCATCCTCCTAAGCAATGCATCCTAAACTAGGGTTTTGACTTTTATCAGGCTAAATGGACTTCCAAGACTTCAAGTGAGCTTCAAAGCATCCTATATGAGTTCAAGAATCCCCATGTCAAGTTTCAAGACTTTCCCAGAAGATTTGCTCAGTCAGATGATCAGATAGGCTAAAATCAGTCAAGGCAGTCAAAAAGTCAAACTAAGGTCAACTCGGGTCAAACCAAAGTCAAACTACATGATTTTTTTCCAACATCAAGTATATGAAGTAAAATTCATCATTTGATCAAGGGTTGATCATGATTCATCAAGGAAGTTTCAGATCATCAAGAATCAGGAGTTTCTAAATTAGGGTTTTCACAGGAAAAGTCAACTGAACTTTGACCAACCATAACTTTCACATGCTTCATCAAATTTTTTCCATCCAAAGCTCATGTTTGACCGAAACTGGCATTTCGAAAAGTTTCATAGAATGTAATTTTCAGATGATTTTTTTGCATGGACATCCATCATAACCTTCCCTCTTAATATATATACATGATATGTGAAGTCTCGTATCATTTCAAATAGTCCCCAATTAAAGTTGATATTTTTAACCGAAACTAGTGTATAATATATATGATTTTTGACCGAAACTTGCATTTCGAAAAGTTTCATAGAATCTAATTTTCGGATGATTTTTTGCATGGAATTCAATCATAACCATCCCTCGTAAAATATATAAACGATATGTGAAGTTTCGTATAATTTCGAACAGTCCACAATTAAATTTGATTTTTGACCGAAACTAGTATAAACTAGTGTATAATATACTATGATTTTTGGCCGAAACTTGCATTTCGAAAAGTTTCATAGAATCTAATTTTCCGATGATTTTTTGAATGGACTTCCATCATAACCTTCCCTCGTAAAATCTATAAATGATATGTGAAGTCTCGTATCATTTCGAATAGTCCCCGATTAAATTTGATTTTTTTGACCGAAACTCGTGTATAATATACTATGATTTTTGACCAAAACTGGCATTTCGAAAAGTTTCATAGAATGTAATTTTCAGATGATTTTTTTGCATGGACATCCATCATAACCTTCCCTCTTAACATATATACATGATATGTGAAGTCTCGTATCATTTCAAATAGTCCCCAATTAAATTTGATATTTTTAACCGAAACTAGTGTATAATATACTATGATTTTTGACCGAAACTTGCATTTCGAAAAGTTTCATAGAATCTAATTTTCGGATGATTTTTTGCATGGACTTCCATCATAACCATCCCTCGTAAAATATATAAATGATATGTGAAGTTTCGTATAATTTCGAACAGTCCACAATTAAATTTGATTTTTGACTGAAACTAGTATAAACTAGTGTATAATATACTATGATTTTTGACCGAAACTTGCATTTCGAAAAGTTTCATAGAATCTAATTTTTCGATGATTTTTTGAATGGACTTCCATCATAACCTTCCCTCGTAAAATATATAAATGATATGTGAAGTCTCGTATCTTTCGAATAGTCCCCGATTAAATTTGATTTTTTTGATCGAAACTCGTGTATAATACTATGATTTTTGACCGAAACTGGCATTTCGAAAAGTTTCATAGAATCTAAATTTCAGATGATTTTTTTGCATAGACATCCATCATAACCTTCCCTATTAACATATATACATGATATGTGAAGTCTCGTATCATTTCAAATAGTCCCCAGATAAATTTGATATTTTTGACCGAAACTGGTGTATAATATACTATGATTTTTGACCGAAACTTGCATTTCGAAAAGTTTCATAGAATCTAATTTTCAGATTATTTTTTGCATGGACTTCCATCATAACCTTCCCTCGTAAAATATGTAAACGATATGTGAAGTTTCGTATCATTTCGAACAGTCCATAATTTAATTTGATTTTTGACCGAAACTGGTATAAACTGGTGTATAATATACTATGAATTTTGACAGAAACTTGCATTTCTAAAAGTTTCATAGAATCTACTTTTCCGATGATTTTTTGAATGGACATCCATCATAACCTTCCCTCGTAAAATATATAAATGATATGTGAAGTCTCGTATCATTTCGAATAGTCCCCGATTAAATTTGATTTTTTTTGACCGAAACTCGTGTATAATATAGTATGATTTTTGACCGAAACTGGCATTTCGAAAAGTTTCATAGAATATAATTTTTAGATGATTTTTTTGCATGGAAATCCATCATAACCTTCCCTCTTAGCATATATACATGATATGTGAAGTCTCGTATCATTTCAAATAGTCCCCAATTAAAGTTGATATTTTTAACCGAAACTAGTGTATAATATATATGATTTTTGACCGAAACTTGCATTTCGAAAAGTTTCATAGAATCTAATTTTCGGATGATTTTTTGCATGGAATTCCATCATAACCATCCCTCGTAAAATATATAAACGATATGTGAAGTTTCGTATAATTTCGAACAGTCCACAATTAAATTTGATTTTTGACCGAAACTAGTATAAACTAGTGTATAATATACTATGATTTTTGGCCGAAACTTGCATTTCGAAAAGTTTCATAGAATCTAATTTTCCGATGATTTTTTGAATGGACTTCCATCATAACCTTCCCTCGTAAAATCTATAAATGATATGTGAAGTCTCGTATCATTTCGAATAGTCCCCGATTAAATTTGATTTTTTTGACCGAAACTCGTGTATAATATACTATGATTTTTGACCAAAACTGGCATTTCGAAAAGTTTCATAGAATGTAATTTTCAGATGATTTTTTTGCATGGACATCCATCATAACCTTCCCTCTTAACATATATACATGATATGTGAAGTCTCGTATCATTTCAAATAGTCCCCAATTAAATTTGATATTTTTAACCGAAACCAGTGTATAATATACTATGATTTTTGACCGAAACTTGCATTTCGAAAAGTTTCATAGAATCTAATTTTCGGATGATTTTTTGCATGGACTTCCATCATAACCATCCCTCGTAAAATATATAAACGATATGTGAAGTTTCGTATAATTTCGAACAGTCCACAATTAAATTTGATTTTTGACTGAAACTAGTATAAACTAGTGTATAATATACTATGATTATTGACCGAAACTTGCATTTCGAAAAGTTTCATAGAATCTAATTTTCCGATGATTTTTTGAATGGACTTCCATCATAACCTTCCCTCGTAAAATATATAAATGATATGTGAAGTCTCGTATCTTTCGAATAGTCCCCGATTAAATTTGATTTTTTTGATCGAAACTCGTGTATAATACTATGATTTTTGACCGAAACTGGCATTTCGAAAAGTTTCATAGAATCTAAATTTCAGATGATTTTTTTGCATAGACATCCATCATAACCTTCCCTATTAACATATATACATGATATGTGAAGTCTCGTATCATTTCAAATAGTCCCCAGATAAATTTGATATTTTTGACCGAAACTGGTGTATAATATACTATGATTTTTGACCGAAACATGCATTTCGAAAAGTTTCATAGAATCTAATTTTCAGATTATTTTTTGCATGGACTTCCATCATAACCTTCCCTCGTAAAATATGTAAACGATATGTGAAGTTTCGTATCATTTCGAACAGTCCATAATTTAATTTGATTTTTGACCGAAACTGGTATAAACTGGTGTATAATATACTATGAATTTTGACAGAAACTTGCATTTCTAAAAGTTTCATAGAATTTACTTTTCCGATGATTTTTTGAATGGACATCCATCATAACCTTCCCTCGTAAAATATATAAATGATATGTGAAGTCTCGTATCATTTCGAATAGTCCCCGATTAAATTTGATTTTTTTTGACCGAAACTCGTGTATAATATAGTATGATTTTTGACCGAAACTGGCATTTCGAAAAGTTTCATAGAATATAATTTTTAGATGATTTTTTTGCATGGAAATCCATCATAACCTTCCCTCTTAGCATATATACATGATATGTGAAGTCTCGTATCATTTCAAATAGTCCCCAATTAAAGTTGATATTTTTAACCGAAACTAGTGTATAATATATATGATTTTTGACCGAAACTTGCATTTCGAAAAGTTTCATAGAATCTAATTTTCGGATGATTTTTTGCATGGAATTCCATCATAACCATCCCTCGTAAAATATATAAACGATATGTGAAGTTTCGTATAATTTCGAACAGTCCACAATTAAATTTGATTTTTGACCGAAACTAGTATAAACTAGTGTATAATATACTATGATTTTTGGCCGAAACTTGCATTTCGAAAAGTTTCATAGAATCTAATTTTCCGATGATTTTTTGAATGGACTTCCATCATAACCTTCCCTCGTAAAATCTATAAATGATATGTGAAGTCTCGTATCATTTCGAATAGTCCCCGATTAAATTTGATTTTTTTGACCGAAACTCGTGTATAATATACTATGATTTTTGACCAAAACTGGCATTTCGAAAAGTTTCATAGAATGTAATTTTCAGATGATTTTTTTGCATGGACATCCATCATAACCTTCCCTCTTAACATATATACATGATATGTGAAGTCTCGTATCATTTCAAATAGTCCCCAATTAAATTTGATATTTTTAACCGAAACCAGTGTATAATATACTATGATTTTTGACCGAAACTTGCATTTCGAAAAGTTTCATAGAATCTAATTTTCGGATGATTTTTTGCATGGACTTCCATCATAACCATCCCTCGTAAAATATATAAACGATATGTGAAGTTTCGTATAATTTCGAACAGTCCACAATTAAATTTGATTTTTGACTGAAACTAGTATAAACTAGTGTATAATATACTATGATTATTGACCGAAACTTGCATTTCGAAAAGTTTCATAGAATCTAATTTTCCGATGATTTTTTGAATGGACTTCCATCATAACCTTCCCTCGTAAAATATATAAATGATATGTGAAGTCTCGTATCTTTCGAATAGTCCCCGATTAAATTTGATTTTTTTGATCGAAACTCGTGTATAATACTATGATTTTTGACCGAAACTGGCATTTCGAAAAGTTTCATAGAATCTAAATTTCAGATGATTTTTTTGCATAGACATCCATCATAACCTTCCCTATTAACATATATACATGATATGTGAAGTCTCGTATCATTTCAAATAGTCCCCAGATAAATTTGATATTTTTGACCGAAACTGGTGTATAATATACTATGATTTTTGACCGAAACATGCATTTCGAAAAGTTTCATAGAATCTAATTTTCAGATTATTTTTTGCATGGACTTCCATCATAACCTTCCCTCGTAAAATATGTAAACGATATGTGAAGTTTCGTATCATTTCGAACAGTCCATAATTTAATTTGATTTTTGACCGAAACTGGTATAAACTGGTGTATAATATACTATGAATTTTGACAGAAACTTGCATTTCTAAAAGTTTCATAGAATTTACTTTTCCGATGATTTTTTGAATGGACATCCATCATAACCTTCCCTCGTAAAATATATAAATGATATGTGAAGTCTCGTATCATTTCGAATAGTCCCCGATTAAATTTGATTTTTTTTGACCGAAACTCGTGTATAATATAGTATGATTTTTGACCGAAACTGGCATTTCGAAAAGTTTCATAGAATATAATTTTTAGATGATTTTTTTGCATGGAAATCCATCATAACCTTCCCTCTTAGCATATATACATGATATGTGAAGTCTCGTATCATTTCAAATAATCCCCAATTAAATTTGATATTTTTGACCGAAACTAGTGTATAATATACTATGATTTTTGACCGAAACTTGCATTTCGAAAAAGTTTCATAGAATCTAATTTTCGGATTATTTTTTGCATGGACTTCCATCATAACCATCCCTCGTAAAATATATAAACGATATGTGAAGTTTCGTATCATTTCGAACAGTCCACAATTAAATTTGATTTTTGACCGAAACTAGTATAAACTAGTGTATAATATACTATGATTTTTGACCGAAACTTGCATTTCGAAAAGTTTCATAGAATCTAATTTTCCGATGATTTTTTGAATGGACTTCCATCATAACCTTCCCTTGTAAAATATATAAATGATATGTTAAGTCTCGTATCATTTCGAATAGTCCCCGATTAAATTTGATTTTTTTGACCGAAACTCGTGTATAATATACTATGATTTTTGACCAAAACTGGCATTTCGAAAAGTTTCGTAGAATGTAATTTTCAGATGATTTTTTTGCATGGACATCCATCATAACCTTCCCTCTTAGCATATATACATGATATGTGAAGTCACGTATCATTTCAAATAGTCCCCAATTAAATTTGATATTTTTAACCGAAACTAGTGTATAATATACTATGATTTTTGACCGAAACTTGCATTTCGAAAAGTTTCGTAGAATCTAATTTTCGGATGATTTTTTGCATGGACTTCCATCATAACCATCCCTCGTAAAATATATAAATGATATGTGATGTTTCGTATAATTTCGAACAGTCCACAATTATATATGATTTTTGACCGAAACTAGTATAAACTAGTGTATAATATACTATGATTTTTGACCGAAACTTGCATTTCGAAAAGTTTCATAGAATCTAATTTTCCGATAATTTTTTGAATGGACTTCCATCATAACCTTCCCTCGTAAAATATATAAATGATATGTGAAGTATCGTATCATTTCGAATAGTCCCCGATTAAATTTGATTTGTTTGATCGAAACTCGTGTATAATACTATGATTTTTGACCGAAACTGGCATTTCGAAAAGTTTCATAGAATCTAATTTTCAGATGATTTTTTTGCAAGGAAATCCATCATAACCTTCCCTCTTAACATATATACATGATATGTGAAGTCTCGTATCATTTCAAATAGTCCCCAAATAAACTTGATATTTTTGACCGAAACTGGTGTATAATATACTATGATTTTTGACCGAAACTTGCATTTCGAAAAGTTTCATAGAATCTAATTTTCGGATTATTTTTTGCATGGACTTCCATCATAACATTCCCTCATAAAATATGTAAACGATATGTGAAGTGTCGTATCATTTCGAACAGTCCATAATTTAATTTGATTTTTGACCGAAACTGGTATAAACTGGTGTATAATATACTATGAATTTTGACAGAAACTTGCATTTCTAAAAGTTTCATAGAATCTACTTTTCCGATGTTTTTTTGAATGGACTTCCATCATAACTTTCCCTCGTAAAATATATAAATGATATGTGAAGTCTCGTATCATTTCGAATAGTCCCCGATTAAATTTGATTTTTTTTGACCGAAACTGGCATTTCGAAAAGTCTCATAGAATGTAATTTTCAGATGATTTTTTTGCATGGACATCCATCATAACCTTCCCTCTTAGCATATATACATGATATGTGAAGTCTCGTATCATTTCAAATAGTCCCGAATTAAATTTGATATTTTTGACCGAAACTAGTGTATAATATACTATGATTTTTGACCGAAACTTGCATTTCGAAAAAGTTTCATAGAATCTAATTTTCGGATGATTTTTTGCATGGACTTCCGTCATAACCATCCCTCGTAAAATATATAAACGATATGTGAAGTTTCGTATAATTTCGAACAGTCCACAATTAAATTTGATTTTTGACCGAAACTAGTATAAACTAGTGTATAATATACTATGATTTTTGACCGAAACTTGCATTTCGAAAAGTTTCATAGAATCTAATTTTCCGATGATTTTTTGAATGGACTTCCATCATAACCTTCCCTCGTAAAATATATAAATGATATGTGAAGTCTCGTATCATTTCGAATAGTCCCCGATTAAATTTGATTGTTTTGACCGAAACCCGTGTATAATATACTATGATTTTTGACCAAAACTGGCATTTCGAAAAGGTTCATAGAATGTAATTTTCAGATGATTTGTTTGCACGGACATCCATCATAACCTTCCCTCTTAACATATATACATGATATGTGAAGTCTCGTATCATTTCAAATAGTCCCCAATTAAATTTGATATTTTTAACCGAAACTAGTGTATAATATACTATGATTTTTGACCGAAACTTGCATTTCGAAAAAGTTTCATTGAATCTAATTTTCGGATGATTTTTTGCATGGACTTCCATCATAACCATCCCTCATAAAATATGTAAACGATATTCGATGTTTCGTATCATTTTGAACAGTCCATAATTTAATTTGATTTTTGACAGAAACTAGTATAAACTAATGTATAATATAGTATGAATTTTGACAGAAACTTGCATTTCGAAAAGTTTCATAGAATCTAATTTTCCGATGATTTTTTGAATGGACTTCCATCATAACGTTCCCTCGTAAAATATATAAATGATATGTGAGGTCTCGTATCATTTCGAATAGTCCCCGATTAAATTTGATTTTTTTGATCGAAACTCGTGTATAATACTATGATTTTTGACCGAAACTGGCATTTCGAAAAGTTTCATAGAATCTAATTTTCAGATGATTTTTTTGCATGGACATCCATCATAACCTTCCCTCTTAACATATATACATGATATGTGAAGTCTCGTATCATTTCAAATAGTCCCCAGATAAATTTAATATTTTTCAACGAAACTGGTGTATAATATACTATGATTTTTGACCGAAACTTGCATTTCGAAAAGTTTCATAGAATCTAATTTTCGGATTATTTTTTGCATGGACTTCCATCATAACCTTCCCTCGTAAAATATGTAAACGATATGTGAAGTTTCATATCATTTCGAACAGTCCATAATTTAATTTGATTTTTGACCGAAACTGGTATAAACTGGTGTATAATATACGATGAATTTTGACAGAAACTTGCATTTCTAAAAGTTTCATAGAATCTACTTTTCCGATGTTTTTTTGAATGGACTTCCATCATAACCTTCCCTCGTAAAATATATAAATGATATGTGAAGTCTCGTATCATTTCGAATAGTGTCCGATTAAATTTGATTTTTTTTGACCGAAACTCGTGTATAATATAGTATGATTTTTGACCGAAACTGGCATTTCGAAAAGTTTCATAGAATGTAATTTTCAGATGATTTTTTTGCATGGACATCCATCCTATCCTTCCCTCTTAGCATATATACATGATATGTGAAGTCTCGTATCATTTCAAATAGTCCCCAATTAAATTTGATATTTTTGACCGAAACTAGTGTATAATATATACTATGATTTTTGACCGAAACTTGCATTTTGAAAATGTTTCATAGAATCTAATTTTCGGATGTTTTTTTTGCATGGACTTCCATCATAACCATCCCTCGTAAAATATATAAACGATATGTGAAGTTTCGTATAATTTCGAACAGTCCACAATTAAATTTGATTTTTGACCGAAACTAGTATAAACTAGTGTATAATATACTATGATTTTTGACCGAAACTTGCATTTCGAAAAGTTTCATAGAATCTAATTTTCCGATGATTTTTTGAATGGACTTCCATCATAACCTTCCCTCGTAAAATATATAAATTATATGTGATGTCTCGTATCATTTCGAATAGTCCCCGATTAAATTTGATTTTTTTGACCGAAACCCGTGTATAATATACTATGATTTTTGACCAAAACTGGCATTTCGAAAAGGTTCATAGAATGTAATTTTCAGATGATTTGTTTGCATGGACATCCATCATAACCTTCCCTCTTAACATATATACATGATATGTGAAGTCTCCTATCATTTCAAATAGTCCCCAATTAAATTTGATATTTTTAACCGAAACTAGTGTATAATATACTATGATTTTTGACCGAAACTTGCATTTCGAAATGTTTCATTGAATCTAATTTTCGGATGATTTTTTGCATGGACTTCCATCATAACCATCCCTCATAAAATATGTAAACGATATTCGATGTTTCGTATCATTTTGAACAGTCCATAATTTAATTTGATTTTTGACAGAAACAAGTATAAACTATTGTATAATATAGTATGAATTTTGGCAGAAACTTGCATTTCGAAAAGTTTCATAGAATCTAATTTTCCGATGATTTTTTGAATGGACTTCCATCATAACCTTCCCCGTAAAATATATAAATGATATGTGAGGTCTCGTATCATTTCGAATAGTCCCCGATTAAATTTGGTTTTTTTGATCGAAACTCGTGTATAATACTATGATTTTTGATCGAAACTGGCATTTCGAAAAGTATCATAGAATCTAATTTTCAGATGATTTTTTTGCATGGACATCCATCATAACCTTCCCTCTTAACATATATACATGATATGTGAAGTCTCGTATCATTTCAAATAGTCCCCAGATAAATTTAATATTTTTGACCGAAACTGGTGTATAATATACTATGATTTTTGACCGAAACTTGCATTTCGAAAAGTTTCATAGAATCTAATTTTCGGATTATTTTTTGCATGGACTTCCATCATAACCTTCCCTCGTAAAATATTTTAACGATATGTGAAGTTTCGTATCATTTCGAACAGTCCATAATTTAATTTGATTTTTGACCGAAACTGGTATAAACTGGTGTATAATATACTATGAATTTTGACAGAAACTTGCATTTCTAAAAGTTTCATAGAATCTACTTTTCCGATGTTTTTTGAATGGACTTCCATCATAACCTTCCCTCGTAAAATATATAAATGATATGTGAAGTCTCGTATCATTTCGAATAGTCCCCGATTAAATTTGATTTTTTTTGACCGAAACTCGTGTATAATATAGTATGATTTTTGACCGAAACTGGCATTTCGAAAAGTTTCATAGAATGTAATTTTCAGATGATTTTTTTGCATGGACATCCATCATAACCTTCCCTCTTAGCATATGTACATGATATGTGAAGTCTCGTATCATTTCAAATAGTCCCCAATTAAATTTGATATTTTTGACCGAAACTAGTGTATAATATACTATGATTTTTGACCGAAACTTGCATTTCGAAAAAGTTTCATAGAATCTAATTTTCGGATGATTTTTTTGCATGGACTTCCATCATAAGCATCCCTCGTAAAATATATAAACGATATGTGAAGTTTCGTATAATATCGAACAGTCCACAATTAAATTTGATTTTTGACCGATACTAGTATAAACTAGTGTATAATATACTATGATTTTTGATCGAAACTTGTATTTCGAAAAGTTTCATAGAATCTAATTTTTCGATGATTTTTTGAATGGACTTCCATCATAACCTTCCCTCGTAAAACATATAAATGATATGTGAAGTCTCGTATCATTTCGAATAGTCCCCGATTAAATTTGATTTTTTTGACCGAAACTCGTGTATAATATACTATGATTTTTGACCAAATCTGGCATTTCGAAAAGGTTCATAGAATGTAATTTTCAGATGATTTGTTTGCATGGACATCCATCATAACCTTCCCTCTTAACATATATACATGATATGTGAAGTCTCGTATCATTTCAAATAGTCCCCAATTAAAGTTGATATTTTTAACCGAAACTAGTGTATAATATATATGATATTTGACTGAAACTTGCATTTCGAAAAGTTTAATAGAATCTAATTTTTGGATAATTTTTTGCATGGACTTCCATCATAACCATCCCTCATAAAATATGTAAACGATATGTGATGTTTCATATCATTTTGAACAGTCCATAATTTAATTTGATTTTTGATAGAAACTAGTATAAACTAGTGTGTAATATAGTATGAATTTTGACAGAAACTTGCATTTCGAAAAGTTTCATAGAATCTAATTTTCCGATGATTTTTTGAATGGATTTCCATCATAACCTTCCCTCGTAAAATATATAAATGATATGTGAAGTCTCGTATCATTTCGAATAGTCCCCGATTAAATTTGATTTTTTTGATCGAAACTCGTGTATAATACTATGATTTTTGACCGAAACTGGCATTTCGAAATGTTTCATAGAATCTAATTTTCAGATGATTTTTTTGCATGGACATCCATCATAACCTTCCCTCTTAACATATATACATGATATGTGATGTCTCGTATCATTTCAAATAGTCCCCAGATAAATTTGATATTTTTGACCGAAACTGGTGTATAATATGCTATGATTTTTGACCGAAACTTGCATTTCGAAAAGTTTTATAGAATCTAATTTTCGGATTATTTTTTGCATGGACTTCCATCATAACCTTCCGTCGTAAAATATGTAAACGATATGTGAAGTTTAGTATCATTTCGAACAGTCCATAATTTAATTTGATTTTTGACCGAAACTGGTATAAACTGGTGTATAATATATACTATGAATTTTGACAGAAACTTGCATTTCTAAAAGTTTCATAGAATCTACTTTTCCATCATAACCTTCCCTTGTAAAATATATAAATGATATGTGAAGTCTCGTATCATTTCGAATAGTCCCCGATTAAATTTGATTTTTTTTGACCGTAACTCGTGTATAATATAGTATGATTTTTGACCGAAACTGGCATTTCGAAAAGTTTCATAGAATGTAATTTTCAGATGATTTTTTTGCATGGACATCCATCATCACCTTCCCTCTTAGCATATATACATGATATGTGAAGTCTCGTATCATTTCAAATAGTCCCCAATTAAATTTGATATTTTTGACCGAAACTAGTGTATAATATACTATGATTTTTGACCGAAACTTGCATTTCGAAAAAGTTTCATAGAATCTAATTTTCGGATGATTTTTTTGCATGGACTTCCATCATAAGCATCCCTCGTAAAATATATAAACGATATGTGAAGTTTCGTATAATATCGAACAGTCCACAATTAAATTTGATTTTTGACCGATACTAGTATAAACTAGTGTATAATATACTTTGATTTTTGATCGAAACTTGCATTTCGAAAAGTTTCATAGAATCTAATTTTCCGATGATTTTTTGAATGGACTTCCATCATAACCTTCCCTCGTAAAACATATAAATGATATGTGAAGTCTCGTATCATTTCGAATAGTCCCCGATTAAATTTGATTTTTTTGACCGAAACTCGTGTATAATATACTATGATTTTTGACCAAATCTGGCATTTCGAAAAGGTTCATAGAATGTAATTTTCAGATGATTTGTTTGCATGGACATCCATCATAACCTTCCCTCTTAACATATATACATGATATGTGAAGTCTCGTATCATTTCAAATAGTCCCCAATTAAAGTTGATATTTTTAACCTAAACTAGTGTATAATATATATGATATTTGACTGAAACTTGCATTTCGAAAAGTTTAATAGAATCTAATTTTTGGATAATTTTTTGCATGGACTTCCATCATAACCATCCCTCATAAAATATGTAAACGATATGTGATGTTTCATATCATTTTGAACAGTCCATAATTTAATTTGATTTTTGACAGAAACTAGTATAAACTAGTGTGTAATATAGTATGAATTTTGACAGAAACTTGCATTTCGAAAAGTTTCATAGAATCTAATTTTCCGATGATTTTTTGAATAGACTTCCATCATAACCTTCCCTCGTAAAATATATAAATGATATGTGAAGTCTCGTATCATTTCGAATAGTCCCCGATTAAATTTGATTTTTTTGATCGAAACTCGTGTATAATACTATGATTTTTGACCGAAACTGGCATTTCGAAATGTTTCATAGAATCTAATTTTCAGATGATTTTTTTGCATGGACATCCATCATAACCTTCCCTCTTAACATATATACATGATATGTGATGTCTCGTATCATTTCAAATAGTCCCCAGATAAATTTGATATTTTTGACCGAAACTGGTGTATAATATACTATTATTTTTGACCGAACTTGCATTTCGAAAAGTTTCATAGAATCTAATTTTCGGATTATTTTTTGCATGGACTTCCATCATAACCTTCCGTCGTAAAATATGTAAACGATATGTGAAGTTTAGTATCATTTCGAACAGTCCATAATTTAATTTGATTTTTGACCGAAACTGGTATAAACTGGTGTATAATATATACTATGAATTTTGACAGAAACTTGCATTTCTAAAAGTTTCATAGAATCTACTTTTCCGATGTTTTTTTGAATGGACTTCCATCATAACCTTCCCTTGTAAAATATATAAATGATATGTGAAGTCTCGTATCATTTCGAATAGTCCCCGATTAAATTTGATTTTTTTTGACCGTAACTCGTGTATAATATAGTATGATTTTTGACCGAAACTGGCATTTCGAAAAGTTTCATAGAATGTAATTTTCAGATGATTTTTTTGCATGGACATCCATCATAACCTTCCCTCTTAGCATATATACATGATATGTGAAGTCTCGTATCATTTCAAATAGTCCCCTATTAAATTTGATATTTTTGACCGAAACTAGTGTATAATATACTATGATTTTTGACCGAAACTTGCATTTCGAAAAAGTTTCATAGAATCTAATTTTCGGATGATTTTTTGCATGGACTTCCACCATAACCATCCCTCGTAAAATATATAAACGATATGTGAAGTTTCATATAATTTCGAACAGTCCACAATTAAATTTGATTTTTGACCGAAACTAGTATAAACTAGTGTATAATATACTATGATTTTTGACCGAAACTTGCGTTTCGAAAAGTTTCATAGAATTTAATTTTCCGATGATTTTTTGAATGGAATTCCATCATAACCTTCCCTCGTAAAATATATAAATGATATGTGAAGTCTCGTATCATTTCGAATAGTCCCCGATTAAATTTGATTTTTTTTGACCGAAACTCGTGTATAATATACTATGATTTTTGACCAAAACTGGCATTTCAAAAAGTTTCATAGAATCTAATTTTCAGATGATTTTTTTTGCATGGACATCCATCATAACCTTCCCTCTTAACATATATACATGATATGTGAAGTCTCGTATCATTTCAAATAGTCCCCAGATAAATTTGATATTTTTGACCGAAACTGGTGTATAATATACTAAGATTTTTGACCGAAACTTGCATTTCGAAAAGTTTCATAGAATCTAATTTTCGGACTATTTTTTGCATGGACTTCCATCATAACCTTCCGTCGTAAAATATGTAAACGATATGTGAAGTTTTGTATCATTTCGAACAGTCCATAATTTAATTTGATTTTTGACCGAAACTGGTATAAACTGGTGTATAATATACTATGTATTTTGACTGAAACTTGCATTTCGAAAAGTTTCATAGAATCTACTTTTCCGATGATTTTTTGAATGGACTTCCATCATAACCTTCCCTCGTAAAATATATAAATGATATGTGAAGTCTCGTATCATTTCGAATAGTCCCCGATTAAATTTGATTTTTTTTGACCGAAACTCGTGTATAATATACTATGATTTTTGACCAAAACTGGCATTTCAAAAAGTTTCATAGAATCTAATTTTCAGATGATTTTTTTTGCATGGACATCCATCATAACCTTCCCTCTTAACATATATACATGATATGTGAAGTCTCGTATCATTTCAAATAGTCCCCAGATAAATTTGATATTTTTGACCGAAACTGGTGTATAATATACTAAGATTTTTGACCGAAACTTGCATTTCGAAAAGTTTCATAGAATCTAATTTTCGGACTATTTTTTGCATGGACTTCCATCATAACCTTCCGTCGTAAAATATGTAAACGATATGTGAAGTTTTGTATCATTTCGAACAGTCCATAATTTAATTTGATTTTTGACCGAAACTGGTATAAACTGGTGTATAATATACTATGTATTTTGACCGAAACTTGCATTTCGAAAAGTTTCATAGAATCTACTTTTCCGATGATTTTTTGAATGGACTTCCATCATAACCTTCCCTCGTAAAATATATAAATGATATGTGAAGTCTCGTATCATTTCGAATAGTCCCCGATTAAATTTGATTTTTTTTGACCGAAACTCGTGTATAATATACTATGATTTTTGACCAAAACTGGCATTTCGAAAAGTTTCATAGAATGTAATTTTCAGATGATTTTTTTGCATGGACATCCATCATAACCTTCCCTCTTAACTGTCGCTCCCGGGATTTTCATCCTAGTACAAACGCGAAAGTGGCGCGGAAAGGTTAGAGTCGCCAGCCAGACATTTTTATCCCAAAAGAATGGGAAAAGTAATGTTGCACAAACTTGAGGAAGAAGGAAAAGGACGAGGCCTTGCGAACCAAAGATCTGAGTTCGGGAGTCGGTTACGAATTGGGAAGGTATTAGCACCCCAATTCGTCCGTCGTACCCGACGGGATCCACGCTTGCTTGTTTTGTTTCAAAGGGTGAGAAATAAAGAATGCTGCTGAATAAAACCGCTAACTGGAATGGGAATGAGAAATGAGAAAAGAACTGAAATAAGAAAATGGAAAGAAAGAGGGAAATGTAGGGAAAATAAAGAATGTGCTCGAACGGGCCCTACCCCGCTGCCTACGTACCTCATCAGGATAATGAGGATCAGAGACGCCGTAGTTCCCCTAACTAGGGGTAGAAAAGAAATTGCTTGTGAATTAAGGCTTGAACTGCCTATGCCATTGCTCAGGTGTTGCAGGCTCGGACGACGAGTGCGTAACCGTCTTGCAAAGTGACAAGTAGGAGCAAGTTCGCGTACAGAGCGAATGAGGTGAGAAAAGAAGTCCTGAAGGAAAGACGCTTATTGTTTGTTTGAGATTTTTATGAGGCTTTTATTTGTGAAGGTTTGCATAGGTAAGTGTACCTAAGTCTTACTCAATGGGATGTGTACATCTCACATCATCCCGAAATGGAATGCGCAAGAGGCACACCTATCTATGGAGGAAATCCCCAAAGCTAGTCCCACAAGTGAAGGCTCAAGCACACTGGCCTATTACCCTTATTAAGTGTTTTTGTGATTTTTTGGTTAAGAAGTGATTTTTAGCTTTTCTTTGTGAGGTACTCATGCTAAGACCTACCCACCACGAGTGATGACTCACACCTCGCCCCGAAATGGAACGCGTGTGAGCATCTCATAGCAAAGTCTCATGTCACATGAAAGTACTCAACCTTTATTAAATGAATTAGAATTAAGTTTGAAGATGAGAAGAGAGAGCACCAAAGGATCTCAAAGGAAAAATTCTAAAGGGGAACTAAAATAATCCTAAATATTCACATGCATGGATATCCTAAAGGTTAGTGAGGTTTCTATCCTAATGAAGAAGGAAGAAGAAGATAGAAGAAGGGATGAGAAAGGCCTAAGCCCAACAAAAGAGAGTTAGTTCATATAAACATAAAAGGAAGAGGTAAGAATTAGAGATGTGGAACTCAATTCCCACATCTCACACTTACCATAGCCCCTGCAAGGTTAGCATACACAAATGAATACAAGCACAAAGTTCAAAACCAGAATCAAAATGGTATAAAGAAGGGCCTAAGAGTCCAGCAAGATGAAGAGAGAAGTCACACAATACCAAACAACATCAAAATAAAAGCAATGGAACCAAAAGATGGAATTTAAACCCTTAAAGAAACAAATGACTTGAATATGAAGCAAACTCAAAAATTTAGAAGAACCAAGACCTATCCTAGGACCAGGAAGGTATCCACACCCCAAAGGAACCCCAAACAAGAAGAAGAAGTTGGCACACGTGCCCTTCTAAGCCTATAGGAAATCTAATGAACCAAAAGAAGCAAAATGGGACAAGGTGAGAACAAAAATCCACAAATAATCAACCAGCCATCTAAAAATTCTACAACTGAAACCAAATGATCATGAAACACATTATATCAACTTTCCAAAAGTATTTGCAAAAATTCAGAGAGGAACTAGGTCAAATGGATGTACAAACACAAGCTAGGACAGAAAACTTACATCACAAGATACCTGGCCAAAACTCAAGAAATAATTTCCTAAAAATTCTGAGAAAAATCACATGAAAACTACAGGATCTTAGGAACACAATGCAAAAAGAATGGGATCAAAACTCCAAATATTGAAGTCTATAGAAAATCAACAAGACAGGATGGTCAAGAAATGAAGCAAATGAAGCTATATACATTGGTGATTTAATTCTGGCACGCTAATCAATGAAAAAAAATAAAATAAAAATGTTACAAAATTTTAGAGACACAAAGGAACATCTATGATTTATTTGAGAATTTTTGGATGGATATTTGTATTTTTAATGAATTAAAAGCAAACTGAATACAAAAAGAAATTAAGTGAAGAAAAGACAATTAAAAGAAATGAGAGGGAGGTGAAATTGGCAAGGATTTTAGACTGAGTTCGCTTGGGCCAGGCAGGGAGGGGTGCGAAAATCATTCTAGTATGGGCCCAGGTCTGAACACACAAACAACTTTCTTAAACTTCTTATTCTCTAAACATTATCATCATGCTAATTAATCTTAAACAAAATACTCTAAACAATTATTCTAACACTTAAACTCTTATATTTCTAAACAAAATTATCCAAATTAATTCTTTATATTTTCTAAACAAAATTATACTACTCTAGCTTTTTTATATTTCTAAACAAAATTATACTAATTACTAAACATTATTATCCTAATTAATCTATTTCTATTTTCTAAACCACTACTATCCTAACCAATTATCTAAACAAAAATCAACTAAACTTCATTATATTTTCTAAACAATGATTAAACTAATCTATCCTATTATATTAAAATTCCTAAAGCTTATTCAAAATCCCAAACATTTTACATTAACTAAACAATATTAGATTAACTAAAACTATTATTTTCTAAACTTTTATTTAGTGAAACTCTTTGTATTCCTAAGTAGTTATCTAAACAATATACTAATTAATTCTATTACATTTTCCTAAACAATGCATCCACTTAACTAAACAACATTCTAATCACTTATTTCTATTTTCTAAACCATTATTCTACTAGTTAAGTTTTTTATATTTCCTAATAGTATTCTAAACAATTACTAATCTCTATCCTTTCATATTTTCCAAACAATTATCTAACAATTATACTAACTAATCTATTCTATTTTTTAAACAAATTATTCTAACAATTATGCTAACTAATCTATTCTATTTTCTAAACAATTTTCCCAACAATTATATTTCCTAATTAATCTCCACTAATTAAAATCTTTTTATTTCCTAAACAAATTCTAAACAATTAAACATTACATACATTTTCTAAACAAATATACTAACTAAACAAATTCTAAACAATTATTAACTAATTACATTCTAAACAATTATTAACTAATTAAATTCTAAACAACCATTATCCTCATTAACCTTTTTCTATTTCCTAACAATTATCATTAACTACACATTATTCAACTAATTAATTCTTTATATTCCCTAATAGTATTCTAAGCATTATTCTAAATTGACCTCTTTATATTTTCTAAGCAAATATTCTAAACAATTACTAATCCTAAAACTATATATTTTCTAAACTATTTTCTAAACAAATACATTAATCCTAAAACAATTATATTTTCTAAACTATTTTCTAAACAAATACATTAATCCTAAAACAATTATATTTTCTAAACTATTTTCTAAACAAATACATTAATCCTAAAACAATTATATTTTCTAAACTATTTTCTAAACAAATACATTAATCCTAAAACAATTATATTTTCTAAACTATTTTCTAAACAAATACATTAATTCTAAAACAATTATATTTTCTAAACTATTTTCTAAACAAATACATTAATCCTAAAACAATTATATTTTCTAAACTATTTTCTAAACAAATACATTAATTAAATTCTAATCAATTAATCCATTCTATTTCCTAACAGTATTCAAAACATTATAACAATTAATCTATTATTTTTCCTAAACAATGATTCATATTCCTAATTAATCTTTATACTAATTGAACATTATTATATTGACTGAACACTATTATTTCCTAAACATTATATTAATTAACATTATATCACATTTCTAAGCAATATTCTAATTAATCCTAAACACTATATTCTAGATAATTAAACTTAATATATTTATGCTCTTAACAACAGAATTGAGAATACACACATACAGTAAACCCACGCATAAGCTTCTTCATCTTCCTCTCAAAACAAACCCCTCCTTTCTAACCCTAGGGCCTCCGCCGAAGCCCTCCTCTCCGACCTAGGTCGCGCCGCCGCTCAAACCCTAAACGCCACCGCATCCTCTTTCCTCTCAGCCGAGTTCATCATCTTCTTACACACCAAGGTCGCCGGCGCCGCCACCGCCGGACAACCATCTCCGAATGCAAAATAAAAACACGAACCCTCACTCAATTGCTTCTCTCAACACGAATCCGGATTCCATTTCACAAACAAAACACTCAACCAAACAGATCGTAAATTCCGAAATGATACACACACAACCACACAAGACGCAACAGGGAATACCTCTACATACAAGGTTGCGAAATCTCGTACCTGTGACTTAGAAGCGATGCTGCCAAAGATGAGTCCTCGAACCTGCCTTCGATCCGCTTGTATTGTGCGCGTTCAGTTTAATGCAAATTTGATAAAGATGTTGCAGCGATGCTGTTGATTGATGACGTTAATGAAGCGATGGTGATGAAGTCGCGATGAACATGATGTCAACATCGGCTTCCGGCGTTCGAAGATGACGTTGATGCGATGAGGATGATGCCTACGTAGAACGTCGACAGTAATATTGATGAAGAAGCTTGCTCGAAGTTGTTGTTTGTTGATGCAAATCCGATTGATAACTCACAAGGCTGCTATTCGATGAAGAAGACGACGACGAAGAATCTCGGTTGATGCAGGAGCAGCGAATTCGATCCACTCGTTTGCTCCGCTCGAGAATGGTGACGGAAATTCTTCTGTGGTTTCGAAGAGTGATGCGGAGCCGTGGTTCTGGTTTTCGAGTCGAAGCTTTTTTTTTGAAGAAGAGTGGACCAGTTACATTGTTTTGATGAGGATCCGATTCTTGGTTTCAATCAATGACGAATTCGGTTTTCCTCTTCTTTTTGATTTTCTGTTAGAATCTCTTTCTGTTATTGGTGGTGAATGAAATTGATGAATTGAATCGGTTGAAGCTCATGAAGGATTTGTGAATTCTGTTATTGGTTTTGTGATGGAGAAGGATGAATAATCGGTTATGGTGTGATGTGTGTGATGAAATTCTCAAGTTCTGTTACTCTCTTTTTTCCAATTTTATTCTGTTATTTTTTGGTTGTTATGTGATTCTCCCTCTTAACAAACTTTTTCTGTTATGGACTCTTTTCTTCTCTTTTTTTTTTCAAATTCTTTTTTTTGTATAATGAAGGAGTCACAAGATTTTCATTAGGATAGCTGCGAATCCTGTTTCTCATTCTGTTAAATGAAATTCTTTTTTTTCGTTATAATTTTCATGACATGGAACAAAATGTGAGTTTCTCTTTTTCTCTTTTTTTTTTGGAACAAAAGGAAATGGGCTTAATGCTATAGAAAATGACTTTCCAATGAGGGTTAATGGTAATACAACAAGTGTGTTTGTATGAATAGATGGATAAGTATGGTTTAAGAAAAGATTATTTGAATATGAATAATAAATGAAAATGAATAAAGAAATTGTTATAAATTGTGATAAAATGAATGGATAGAAAAATTGAATTGAAATGGAAAGGATTATAATATAAATTGGATATGAACTTGGAACATGAATAAATGGATAAAAAAGATATGTATGTGGATATTAAAAACGAATATAGTGAAAAACGAATGATGGCCAAAAATCGAATATTCGAATAGAATTTGGATACTGACGAATGAAATTGGACAAATGGCTTAGAAAGAGAAATGGTTTACGAAATGGCTATAAACCGACTTTATGAAATGAACCAGCTATCATCCACACACACAATCATGACTCAGCTTGTATTATTTCCACACGCCTCTGACAAAAGCATGAAGTGCCACTATCATAACCCACAAACCATCCTCTGAGAGAATACATCCGCCGATGTACCCAAATGAGTGTATAATCATACCAAACCTGAATCCTTGAGCCTAAAACCATCACCTGAACCATTGCCTGGAAAAACTGATGACCTCTGCCCACAAAGCAGCCCGACTTTGAAACACGTCGCCTGAGCAATAACCACCAACGCAGATGACTTGCAAATGAAGCAGTCTTTTGATAGTTTGACCAAGATTAGGTCAAACGTCCATCTGAAACAGATCATGAACTGAATAGCCACCCTGAACTGAAATCACTGCCATGATCCATGCTATGCTTCAATGATGTATATTATGCTTCATTTTTCTATGATAATGATGCAGTGCGAAATATGAAAATGATATGCTAAATGCTACGAAAATGAGAGGGCAAATTTAGGGTGTTACAGCTGCCCCTATTCAATCATCAGTTAATCTGAAAAGGACGATAGTACGGGCTATCGACCATTCAAGATAAACTGTGGTTGAATACCAAGAAGACCAGAAATTTGCACTCTGACGAAGAATGCAACACTGGGAAATAAACCCAACCAGATGACGCTCTGGGGATATGAGGTGGAGAAAAAAGCAGACGAGCTTCTTCCAAGTTGAAACTGATATCTGTAATAAAAACAAGTTGACAGACGAGTCTTCAAACAATCCTGGGATGCCAGTAGCTGGACAGACGAGTCCTCCAAACACTGCAATACAATAATCTGAGACAGACGAGTCTTCAAACAATCCTGTGACGCCAGGAGCCTGGACGTACGAGTCCACAAAACTGCATATAGCATGAGACAGACGAGTCTCCTTCGGATTTACCTGTTACGCCAGGACCGGTAATCATTTCGATATTTAATTCCCACTGTCAGGATTCGAAGCCTCTTCAATACAGACGAGTATTGGATGATCATCGAGATAACACAGACGAGTGCCATAAGTCAATGATACAGACGAGTACCAGACGATGATCAGAGAAACACAGACGAGTGCTTCAGGCAATGATACAGACGAGTATCAGCCACTGGTATAGACGAATACCAGAAATTCAAACACAGACGAGCATTTGAAGTAGTCACAGAAATATCAGGGTAAACAACAAATCTTCACATTCAGATGCAAGCTAGCACAGACGAGTGCTGAGGATGATACAGACGAGTATCCAAGCAAAGCAGACGAGCTTCAGAACACGAACGACTTATGGGGGATACAAGCAGACGAGCTTCAGACAAACACAGCCGAGTGCTGGACAGTTGCAGACGAGCAACAACAGAGAATACATATCAAGGCACAGACGAGTGCAACGAAGGATCCAATACCAAACACAGACGAGTGTTGGGAGGTTGCAGACGAGCAACAGCATATGAGATTCCACAACACAGACGAGTGTTGAGAAGTTGCAGACGAGCAACAGCAAATACGATATCAGAACACAGACAAATGTTGAGGAGTCAACAGCAAAAATATTACATCTCAAAGCACAGACGAATGCTGGAAATTGCAGACGAGCAAACGGCCACTGATATAACCAACCACAGACGAATGTTTGAAACTGCAGACGAGCAACATCAAGGTAATCATAACCACTGCTGGGGAGAGCAAACGATCAACCACAGGGTCAACACAAACGAGTGTTGAGAGATGCAGACAAGCGGTAAACAAATGCCTGATTGGCCACAAGAGCTACAACTCCGCAGGGGAAGACAAGTCAAGAGGTCTGTATACCCAACTCCGACTGAGGTGATGAATACCTGGCCGTATCATCAAATACCCAGAAGACTAGCAACTTTGCTGGGAATATTTCACTGATGGAGAATCAAATATGAACTCTGTGGGGAATATCATCTAGTGACATCTTTGCATTTTCTGGATTAGTTGCCCGCTTGAAGATCAACCTAAGAGGATTTTACAGAAGACATGACATCCAAAATGCCCAAGTCTTCAAACTCTTTAGAGATTCGTCGAATCTTGACATAACTGCCCCAGAATGTACGGATTTTGGAAGAATTTGTCTCGCAAAGATTCATGAAAAACCTCGTATTACTGCGAAATACCGTGCCCTGTAAGCACAAAGATATGCACACTTGCCCCAGACATAAACGAATCCAAGTATGTCTGAACTTTGATGTTGATTTTGAATTTCCTTTTATGACAGACCCACTGGGTATCAACTCAAGGGTTGAAGAAGTGAAGACTATGATATCGACTCAAGGGTCGCAAGAAACAGAAATATCGACTCAAGGGTCGAGGAGAACACAACAACATCAACTCGAGGGTTGAGGAATAAGGCGACAACAACATCAACTCGAGGGTCGAGGAAAACAAAAGCAACAATATCGACTCAAGGGCCGAGGATAACAAAGCAACATCAACTCGAGGGTTGAGGATAACAAAACAACATCAACTCGAGGGTCGAGGAAAATGAGGTAGCAACATCGACTCGAGGGTCGAGGAAAATGAAACAACATCAACTCGAGGGTTGAGGAAACAAGATGACAATACCGACTTGAGGGTCGAAGGAAACAAAGCAACATCAACTCGAGGGTTGAAGAAAACCAGAGTGAAAATTGTCATACTCAACTGAAGGGAGAGGCTAAATGCATATATATGCCAACATATCATAGTTGAAGAGATGCCAACAAAGATCGGGCTTTAACCTTGAAGATGCCAATGACTATTGGACTTTAGCCGTGTATGATGAAGAAACCATAACAACTGCGGATAAATTCTCTGACTAGGGAAGCACCCTACTGGGATAAATCATCAGACATTCATTCTGGGAACGGCCTTGCATACCGTAATATTGTCTCAAGAGGATTTTACAGAAAACCTAGCATCTGAAATGCTTCAGGGTTTCCAAACTCTTATAGACCTCGAAGTGACCACTTCAAACTGTATGGTCCACGAAGGAATTTGCCCCAAGATCTCGCATCATCTGATTAGCCGTCTTTTGGAGAAAGTAACTTCTAGTGTTTCTTGGGTGACCTGCCCTTGTACGAGTGTTGCTTTGGAGACAGACACCCATACTAACTGCTTTGTGAGAGATTTAAATCTCGAAGTGATTGCCCCAGATTGGCTGGAATTTGAAGAAATTGATCGACGTGATCACCACTGATTGGCTGCATTTAACCCGACTGGTTGGAAAAGTCCTCATTCCATGGAGTTTCTTGGAAAAGTGCCCCTTGACATGAATGTCCTTCCGAAGTTTCCGCCTTCTCAACTTGGCAAGATTAAGCTTCTAGACTGAGGTTCCAGATGTGAACTTCTTTGATGTTAAACATATGTATGCAAGCAGAAAATGTTTTATTCTGGGAATGAAAATTCTAATGCAACACATGTTAGTCTTGAAGCTTTTATTGAAAAGATGTCATTTATGAACGAATCACTGGTTAAGACAGTATAATATTTTTTATGAAATGAACATGCATATGCAATACCAACGAGGGTCTTTTAGCACAACTCGTAGGAGTCAGGAACGCTATCTCCTGGTGGCACGCTCTCGAATTAACCCTGCTTCAATTAGGACTTTTAAGGGTTGTATCGTGGCCTGGCTCATGGTTATAGAAACAAAGGATATAGGCTCGAATTTTATATGTGCCCACCCATCTTCGTGATGTCCTTCCATTCCTATGTTCAGCTAGTTTTCGCAAACGCTCACCTTTCCTAAGGGTTTCGTATCGGTTGAGGAACCATTACTCTAACAGTTTAAGCACCAGTGAGGTTGTTGTTGGGTATAACAGTCACCCTTATTGTCTTTTGTGTCTGCATCACACGACTTGTTCTTGTTTGAGGATTTTTCTTGTGTAATCCCTTTCGTTCTTTTTCCTTTTCATTCTCTTTGTTTATCCCTAACTTTTGCCTGGACTGATTCTTTTGAATCTTTTGCAATTGGAGTCCAGCGGGATGCCCTAATTTTTGCCTAAGTCGCTTGTTTTCAAGTTTCGACTTAGCAGGCTATTTATTTCCTTTTTTTTTCTTTTTTTTTCCGAACAAATCGTGTGACACCGTTTGTCTTGACTGTTTTGTAAGGGTTGTGACTGTCTCACCTTTTGGTTGTTGAGGAATAACCATGGTGGTTTTCGTTCTTTGGCCCTTTTGATTTGGTACAATGAAATGTTAGGGATCCTCAGATACACTCCTTTATGGAAGCATGAACGCCTGGTCCAACTAGCTGACACCTACCCTGCCCCGGGTTAAAGGTGAAGGTTTTTTTCATGTGAAAAGAAACTCCTACTTCAAGGCTCAAAGGGGTTAACGAAGGTTTATCTCCCTTATATCTCCGGTGTTTGGGAATTTGAAACAATGCCTGTACATCGTCAACAAGGTCTTATTCAAGAGCACACAAAATGGAGATTTTTGCGTTTTCATTTCGTCATCCTCCATCACAGAGTTTAAGAACAACAGTTGGTATTGCAATGCACATACACAAAATCTTGAGTGAATACGAATGGATTACTTCAAGAGAAACATGTGCATTTTATTATGGTTATCATTCAAAAACAAATAAGTTTCATGCATGCATACAAATGTTTAAACAAACAATATAAACTACAAATGAAAATGCAGTAAAGAAGCTGAACATTGCCATCATTGAGGAGACTTGACTCCGTCTGGACTTATTGCTTCTGAATACTTTCAGTAGTCAGCAGCTTTTCTTGATAAGATATGCAGTCTTCAATCCACTGGCCACGTGTCAACACCATACTTCATTCTCAATTATTCTGACCTGAAGCTTCCGACGTTCAAACATTGGCACGAGATGCCTGAAGAAAAGAGTGACATTGAGATGAAATTGCCACATAAGTTTGATACCTAAGGCTGCTCGGAAAGACCTGACGATCTTCTGCCTACGTATCTCCATTGACCAAAGACCAATGAAGAATCAGAGCGACGTAGTTCCCCTCAATAGGGATCAAAACGAGGTACACAGCCGCTCTTCAGAATCAAACTGAGAATCACCTTCACATATATCTTCGATAAACTCTTCCATAACATGAGCTGACGAACTCACATGACCAAACGGAGACTTGTTAACTTGGATGCCTTGAGGCGTCACTGTAATCAAACCAGACTCAATCAAATCTTGAACCTTATCCCTGAGAGGCTTGCATTCTTCAGCTGAATGTCCTGGTGCGTTGCCATGGAATCCACATTGAACATCGGGATCAAAACTTGGTGGATATGGAAAAGGTACTGGACCCGGCTTCTTCGGCACTATCAATCCACTATCAATCAGGCATGGGAGTATTTGACTGTATGACACTGGCAATGGATCGAAATACCTTTTGGATCTCTTAGTGTAGTAACGACGCCTTTGCGGAGTATGCTTCTGTTGGCATGGTATTTGTTGGTACTGAGGAGGTTCGCTGTTAACTGAAATCTGACATACGGATTCAGAAGGTTGCTGACTCTGATCAGCTGAAATGCATGGGTAATGTGGATAAGTCAATGGAGTTTGAGGATCTTCCCAGATTGCATCAATCATATCCTTTTCCTGGGAACTGATAACGGATTCATTCTCTTCAGCTGAGCTACCTGAAATGCCTTGGATCTTTCCCATCTTGATAAAATTCTCAATGCGTTCTCCAACTATTACCAAGTCCGAGAAACTCGAAGTTCCACTGCCACTCAACCTCTCCAAGTACAGCCCCTGTAAGGTCTCTATGAAAAGATCAACCAATTCTCTATCTGATAGCGGGGGTTGCACTCGAGAAGCTACTTCTCTCCACCTATGGGCATACTCTCTGAAAGATTCACCATCTCTTTGGGATAAAACTTGCAAATCCATGCGGCTAAGAGCCCTGTCAAGATTGTAGTCGTACTGCTTCACAAATGCATTGGCTAGGTCCGACCATGACTGGATACGACTGCTCTCTAACTGCATATACCAATTCGACGATGCCTCACTCAGACTGTATTGGAAACAATGAATCATCAATTTGTCATTATGCTCATGTGAGGCCATCCTTCTACAAAATCTCACCAAATGCTGCCTTGGACAACCATCCCCTTTGTACTTTTCAAACTTCGGTACTTTGAACTTTGGAGGTATTACAAGGCCATGCACCAGACACATGCTTGCAGCACTTAGATCAATGACATTACGACTTTGAAGGGTTTTGATCCCTTCCTCCAACACACGAAATCTCTCTTCCCTCTCCACAACTCGTGGATCTTGGATTCTCACCGCAGGGATTGCCTCTCGGGGATCTGGCATAGTGAAAGCAAAACTGTGATAATCTGCAGCATCAACAGAAGAAGAATGTCCACTTCGGGCGACCTGGCGCTCTTGAACATCTGGATTCCCAACAGGGGTCTGTACAGGCTGAGCTTGAGCGGAATTACGGTCATCCTGCCTAGCCAAAGTCATCATAGCCTCAAAAAGTTGGTCCCACTGATCTTTTGTCAACCCAACACTTGCATACTGGCTTTGCTCTCCAGGGTCCATGATTTTCTCAAAAGTTGCTTCAAGTCTGATACGAGAACTGGAGTCTCAACTGTAGATGGTGAACAAAGAACGGATGAGCCCTGCCTGCTGAACAGAAATGCAATGCAAATGATATGAGATGCCATGTTCAGTTACTTCCAAAGAATCTATCTGCTTCGATCCATATTTAGTACAAAAAGTCCAACAACACAATCCAGATATGAGATCCTCGGAAATAACTGAACATGTATGCTAAAATGCTATGATGGCATGTATGCAGCTGGCAAGTGATCGAGAACTGGTGTCTGTCTGGATACGAAACACTGAGCTGAAAACCAAGCAACTGATGATATATGTCCTTTGAATAATAACCATCTGATAAGAACTCAAAGCCAAGGATCAAGAACTCCATGATCATAATAACCGGATCAAAACATAAGATCACACTGATGATGAAGGGTATGTTGAGGTCAAGGGTTCCTGCAAACCTGTAAACCCCTCCCAATCTCACGGGTATGCTCCGGGTCAAACATCACGGACTCTCAAAGCCGAATAGCAATAATACTTTCACCATTTCCGAGAAATGGCTCATGACCAAATCAGGGAATCGGTTAGGCATTATGTACTACGCAGGGAGGCCTCAGCTGAGTCCGGGAAAAACAAGCATCCCCTATAAGTTCTCAGCTTCAAGCACTGAAATCGAGAAACAATAGTACATTCAGCCCGTAGGATACAGTACTAACGTCATACGACCAGATGCTTTGACTGAGTTCTTATAAGAGAACCAGGCCATCCTATGCGAGTCCCCAGTGGACCCTCGGGTGCGAATGGGTTTGCCACAAAATGTGGTCTGCCACTGTCACCACTGGAGAGGGTTGTTTCCACAAAGGTTCTCAATGATCGGTCCCCAGATGCACATAACTATCAAGGTCCTATCCCGAAGTGGAGGAAATCCCCACACAAGATATTTCCAAAACAGTCGCAATCTGGGCGTGGAACACATCGCCACTCATCATGCCACATGCGAGTACAATATGTCCACTCTAATCCTAGGGTGCACTCAAGCCGGGTACTTGGCTTATCTCTCAGAAACAGTATCACCCGAGCCCACCAAACAGAAAACCAGTCCAGACAGTCCAGTATGATATATATGATGCGGAAAATAAATACTGAAAACTGTAAATAAAGCTGTAAATAAAGCTGTAAACAAACAACAATACAATACAACAAGCCACATCAAACAAACATCACCCAATGAAACAGCAACAAACAAGCGCTAGGAGAGACTCACAGGGGAACCAGAGATTATCTGGTGTGCAGTCCCCAGCAGAGTCGCCAGCTGTCGCTCCCGGGATTTTCATCCTAGTACAAACGCGAAAGTGGCGCGGAAAGGTTAGAGTCGCCAGCCAGACATTTTTATCCCAAAAGAATGGGAAAAGTAATGTTGCACAAACTTGAGGAAGAAGGAAAAGGACGAGGCCTTGCGAACCAAAGATCTGAGTTCGGGAGTCGGTTACGAATTGGGAAGGTATTAGCACCCCAATTCGTCCGTCGTACCCGACGGGATCCACGCTTGCTTGTTTTGTTTCAAAGGGTGAGAAATAAAGAATGCTGCTGAATAAAACCGCTAACTGGAATGGGAATGAGAAATGAGAAAAGAACTGAAATAAGAAAATGGAAAGAAAGAGGGAAATGTAGGGAAAATAAAGAATGTGCTCGAACGGGCCCTACCCCGCTGCCTACGTACCTCATCAGGATAATGAGGATCAGAGACGCCGTAGTTCCCCTAACTAGGGGTAGAAAAGAAATTGCTTGTGAATTAAGGCTTGAACTGCCTATGCCATTGCTCAGGTGTTGCAGGCTCGGACGACGAGTGCGTAACCGTCTTGCAAAGTGACAAGTAGGAGCAAGTTCGCGTACAGAGCGAATGAGGTGAGAAAAGAAGTCCTGAAGGAAAGACGCTTATTGTTTGTTTGAGATTTTTATGAGGCTTTTATTTGTGAAGGTTTGCATAGGTAAGTGTACCTAAGTCTTACTCAATGGGATGTGTACATCTCACATCATCCCGAAATGGAATGCGCAAGAGGCACACCTATCTATGGAGGAAATCCCCAAAGCTAGTCCCACAAGTGAAGGCTCAAGCACACTGGCCTATTACCCTTATTAAGTGTTTTTGTGATTTTTTGGTTAAGAAGTGATTTTTAGCTTTTCTTTGTGAGGTACTCATGCTAAGACCTACCCACCACGAGTGATGACTCACACCTCGCCCCGAAATGGAACGCGTGTGAGCATCTCATAGCAAAGTCTCATGTCACATGAAAGTACTCAACCTTTATTAAATGAATTAGAATTAAGTTTGAAGATGAGAAGAGAGAGCACCAAAGGATCTCAAAGGAAAAATTCTAAAGGGGAACTAAAATAATCCTAAATATTCACATGCATGGATATCCTAAAGGTTAGTGAGGTTTCTATCCTAATGAAGAAGGAAGAAGAAGATAGAAGAAGGGATGAGAAAGGCCTAAGCCCAACAAAAGAGAGTTAGTTCATATAAACATAAAAGGAAGAGGTAAGAATTAGAGATGTGGAACTCAATTCCCACATCTCACACTTACCATAGCCCCTGCAAGGTTAGCATACACAAATGAATACAAGCACAAAGTTCAAAACCAGAATCAAAATGGTATAAAGAAGGGCCTAAGAGTCCAGCAAGATGAAGAGAGAAGTCACACAATACCAAACAACATCAAAATAAAAGCAATGGAACCAAAAGATGGAATTTAAACCCTTAAAGAAACAAATGACTTGAATATGAAGCAAACTCAAAAATTTAGAAGAACCAAGACCTATCCTAGGACCAGGAAGGTATCCACACCCCAAAGGAACCCCAAACAAGAAGAAGAAGTTGGCACACGTGCCCTTCTAAGCCTATAGGAAATCTAATGAACCAAAAGAAGCAAAATGGGACAAGGTGAGAACAAAAATCCACAAATAATCAACCAGCCATCTAAAAATTCTACAACTGAAACCAAATGATCATGAAACACATTATATCAACTTTCCAAAAGTATTTGCAAAAATTCAGAGAGGAACTAGGTCAAATGGATGTACAAACACAAGCTAGGACAGAAAACTTACATCACAAGATACCTGGCCAAAACTCAAGAAATAATTTCCTAAAAATTCTGAGAAAAATCACATGAAAACTACAGGATCTTAGGAACACAATGCAAAAAGAATGGGATCAAAAATCCAAATATTGAAGTCTATAGAAAATCAACAAGACAGGATGGTCAAGAAATGAAGCAAATGAAGCTATATACATTGGTGATTTAATTCTGGCACGCTAATCAATGAAAAAAAATAAAATAAAAATGTTACAAAATTTTAGAGACACAAAGGAACATCTATGATTTATTTGAGAATTTTTGGATGGATATTTGTATTTTTAATGAATTAAAAGCAAACTGAATACAAAAAGAAATTAAGTGAAGAAAAGACAATTAAAAGAAATGAGAGGGAGGTGAAATTGGCAAGGATTTTAGACTGAGTTCGCTTGGGCCAGGCAGGGAGGGGTGCGAAAATCATTCTAGTATGGGCCCAGGTCTGAACACACAAACAACTTTCTTAAACTTCTTATTCTCTAAACATTATCATCATGCTAATTAATCTTAAACAAAATACTCTAAACAATTATTCTAACACTTAAACTCTTATATTTCTAAACAAAATTATCCAAATTAATTCTTTATATTTTCTAAACAAAATTATACTACTCTAGCTTTTTTATATTTCTAAACAAAATTATACTAATTACTAAACATTATTATCCTAATTAATCTATTTCTATTTTCTAAACCACTACTATCCTAACCAATTATCTAAACAAAAATCAACTAAACTTCATTATATTTTCTAAACAATGATTAAACTAATCTATCCTATTATATTAAAATTCCTAAAGCTTATTCAAAATCCCAAACATTTTACATTAACTAAACAATATTAGATTAACTAAAACTATTATTTTCTAAACTTTTATTTAGTGAAACTCTTTGTATTCCTAAGTAGTTATCTAAACAATATACTAATTAATTCTATTACATTTTCCTAAACAATGCATCCACTTAACTAAACAACATTCTAATCACTTATTTCTATTTTCTAAACCATTATTCTACTAGTTAAGTTTTTTATATTTCCTAATAGTATTCTAAACAATTACTAATCTCTATCCTTTCATATTTTCCAAACAATTATCTAACAATTATACTAACTAATCTATTCTATTTTTTAAACAAATTATTCTAACAATTATGCTAACTAATCTATTCTATTTTCTAAACAATTTTCCCAACAATTATATTTCCTAATTAATCTCCACTAATTAAAATCTTTTTATTTCCTAAACAAATTCTAAACAATTAAACATTACATACATTTTCTAAACAAATATACTAACTAAACAAATTCTAAACAATTATTAACTAATTACATTCTAAACAATTATTAACTAATTAAATTCTAAACAACCATTATCCTCATTAACCTTTTTCTATTTCCTAACAATTATCATTAACTACACATTATTCAACTAATTAATTCTTTATATTCCCTAATAGTATTCTAAGCATTATTCTAAATTGACCTCTTTATATTTTCTAAGCAAATATTCTAAACAATTACTAATCCTAAAACTATATATTTTCTAAACTATTTTCTAAACAAATACATTAATCCTAAAACAATTATATTTTCTAAACTATTTTCTAAACAAATACATTAATCCTAAAACAATTATATTTTCTAAACTATTTTCTAAACAAATACATTAATCCTAAAACAATTATATTTTCTAAACTATTTTCTAAACAAATACATTAATCCTAAAACAATTATATTTTCTAAACTATTTTCTAAACAAATACATTAATTCTAAAACAATTATATTTTCTAAACTATTTTCTAAACAAATACATTAATCCTAAAACAATTATATTTTCTAAACTATTTTCTAAACAAATACATTAATTAAATTCTAATCAATTAATCCATTCTATTTCCTAACAGTATTCTAAACATTATAACAATTAATCTATTATTTTTCCTAAACAATGATTCATATTCCTAATTAATCTTTATACTAATTGAACATTATTATATTGACTGAACACTATTATTTCCTAAACATTATATTAATTAACATTATATCACATTTCTAAGCAATATTCTAATTAATCCTAAACACTATATTCTAGATAATTAAACTTAATATATTTATGCTCTTAACAACAGAATTGAGAATACACACATACAGTAAACCCACGCATAAGCTTCTTCATCTTCCTCTCAAAACAAACCCCTCCTTTCTAACCCTAGGGCCTCCGCCGAAGCCCTCCTCTCCGACCTAGGTCGCGCCGCCGCTCAAACCCTAAACGCCACCGCATCCTCTTTCCTCTCAGCCGAGTTCATCATCTTCTTACACACCAAGGTCGCCGGCGCCGCCACCGCCGAACAACCATCTCCGAATGCAAAATAAAAACACGAACCCTCACTCAATTGCTTCTCTCAACACGAATCCGGATTCCATTTCACAAACAAAACACTCAACCAAACAGATCGTAAATTCCGAAATGATACACACACAACCACACAAGACGCAACAGGGAATACCTCTACATACAAGGTTGCGAAATCTCGTACCTGTGACTTAGAAGCGATGCTGCCAAAGATGAGTCCTCGAACCTGCCTTCGATCCGCTTGTATTGTGCGCGTTCAGTTTAATGCAAATTTGATAAAGATGTTGCAGCGATGCTGTTGATTGATGACGTTAATGAAGCGATGGTGATGAAGTCGCGATGAACATGATGTCAACATCGGCTTCCGGCGTTCGAAGATGACGTTGATGCGATGAGGATGATGCCTACGTAGAACGTCGACAGTAATATTGATGAAGAAGCTTGCTCGAAGTTGTTGTTTGTTGATGCAAATCCGATTGATAACTCACAAGGCTGCTATTCGATGAAGAAGACGACGACGAAGAATCTCGGTTGATGCAGGAGCAGCGAATTCGATCCACTCGTTTGCTCCGCTCGAGAATGGTGACGGAAATTCTTCTGTGGTTTCGAAGAGTGATGCGGAGCCGTGGTTCTGGTTTTCGAGTCGAAGCTTTTTTTTTGAAGAAGAGTGGACCAGTTACATTGTTTTGATGAGGATCCGATTCTTGGTTTCAATCAATGACGAATTCGGTTTTCCTCTTCTTTTTGATTTTCTGTTAGAATCTCTTTCTGTTATTGGTGGTGAATGAAATTGATGAATTGAATCGGTTGAAGCTCATGAAGGATTTGTGAATTCTGTTATTGGTTTTGTGATGGAGAAGGATGAATAATCGGTTATGGTGTGATGTGTGTGATGAAATTCTCAAGTTCTGTTACTCTCTTTTTTCCAATTTTATTCTGTTATTTTTTGGTTGTTATGTGATTCTCCCTCTTAACAAACTTTTTCTGTTATGGACTCTTTTCTTCTCTTTTTTTTTTCAAATTCTTTTTTTTGTATAATGAAGGAGTCACAAGATTTTCATTAGGATAGCTGCGAATCCTGTTTCTCATTCTGTTAAATGAAATTCTTTTTTTTCGTTATAATTTTCATGACATGGAACAAAATGTGAGTTTCTCTTTTTCTCTTTTTTTTTTGGAACAAAAGGAAATGGGCTTAATGCTATAGAAAATGACTTTCCAATGAGGGTTAATGGTAATACAACAAGTGTGTTTGTATGAATAGATGGATAAGTATGGTTTAAGAAAAGATTATTTGAATATGAATAATAAATGAAAATGAATAAAGAAATTGTTATAAATTGTGATAAAATGAATGGATAGAAAAATTGAATTGAAATGGAAAGGATTATAATATAAATTGGATATGAACTTGGAACATGAATAAATGGATAAAAAAGATATGTATGTGGATATTAAAAACGAATATAGTGAAAAACGAATGATGGCCAAAAATCGAATATTCGAATAGAATTTGGATACTGACGAATGAAATTGGACAAATGGCTTAGAAAGAGAAATGGTTTACGAAATGGCTATAAACCGACTTTATGAAATGAACCAGCTATCATCCACACACACAATCATGACTCAGCTTGTATTATTTCCACACGCCTCTGACAAAAGCATGAAGTGCCACTATCATAACCCACAAACCATCCTCTGAGAGAATACATCCGCCGATGTACCCAAATGAGTGTATAATCATACCAAACCTGAATCCTTGAGCCTAAAACCATCACCTGAACCATTGCCTGGAAAAACTGATGACCTCTGCCCACAAAGCAGCCCGACTTTGAAACACGTCGCCTGAGCAATAACCACCAACGCAGATGACTTGCAAATGAAGCAGTCTTTTGATAGTTTGACCAAGATTAGGTCAAACGTCCATCTGAAACAGATCATGAACTGAATAGCCACCCTGAACTGAAATCACTGCCATGATCCATGCTATGCTTCAATGATGTATATTATGCTTCATTTTTCTATGATAATGATGCAGTGCGAAATATGAAAATGATATGCTAAATGCTACGAAAATGAGAGGGCAAATTTAGGGTGTTACATTAACATATATACATGATATGTGAAGTCTCGTATCATTTCAAATAGTCCCCAATTAAAGTTGATATTTTTAACCGAAACTAGTGTATAATATACTATGATTTTTGACCGAATCTTGCATTTCGAAAAGTTTCATAGAATCTAATTTTCGGATGATTTTTTGCATGGAATTCCATCATAACCATCCCTCGTAAAATATATAAACGATATGTGAAGTTTCGTATAATTTCGAACAGTCCACAATTAAATTTGATTTTTGACCGAAACTAGTATAAACTAGTGTATAATATACTATGATTTTTGACCGAAACTTGCATTTCGAAAAGTTTCATAGAATCTAATTTTCCGATGATTTTTTGAATGGACTTCCATCATAACCTTCCCTCGTAAAATATATAAATGATATGTGAAGTCTCGTATCATTTCGAATAGTCCCCGATTAAGTTTTATTTTTTTGACCGAAACTTCTGTATAATATACTATGATTTTTGGCCGAAACTGGAATTTCGAAAAGTTTCATAGAATCTAATTTTCAGATGATTTTTTTGCATGGACATCCATCATAACCTTCCCTCTTAACATATATACATGACATGTGAAGTCTCCTATCATTTCAAATAGTCCCCAATTAAATTTGATATTTTTAACCGAAACTAGTGTATAATATACTATGATTTTTGACCGAAACTTGCATTTCGAAAAGTTTCATAGAATCTAATTTTGGGGTGATTTTTTGCATGGACTTCCATCATAACCATCCCTCGTAAAATATGTAAACGATATGTGATGTTTCGTATCATTTTGAACATTCCATAATTTAATTTGATTTTTGACAGAAACTAGTATAAACTAGTGTATAATATAGTATGAATTTTGACAGAAACTTGCATTTCGAAAAGTTTCATAGAATCTAATTTTCCGATGATTTTTTGAATGGACTTCCATCATAACCTTCCCTCGTAAAATATATAAATGATATGTGAAGTCTCGTATCATTTCGAATAGTCCCCGATTAAATTTGATTTTTTTGATCGAAACTCTTGTATAATACTATGATTTTTGACCGAAACTGGCATTTCAAAAAGTTTCATAGAATCTAATTTTCAGATGATTTTTTTTGCATGGACATCCATCATAACCTTCCCTCTTAACATATATACATGATATGTGAAGTCTCGTATCATTTCAAATAGTCCCCAGATAAATTTGATATTTTTGACCGAAACTGGTGTATAATATACTAAGATTTTTGACCGAAACTTGCATTTCGAAAAGTTTCATAGAATCTAATTTTCGGACTATTTTTTGCATGGACTTCCATCATAACCTTCCGTCGTAAAATATGTAAACGATATGTGAAGTTTAGTATCATTTCGAACAGTCCATAATTTAATTTGATTTTTGACCGAAACTGGTATAAACTGGTGTATAATATATACTATGAATTTTGACAGAAACTTGCATTTCTAAAAGTTTCATAGAATCTACTTTTCCGATGTTTTTTTGAATGGACTTCCATCATAACCTTCCCTTGTAAAATATATAAATGATATGTGAAGTCTCGTATCATTTCGAATAGTCCCCGATTAAATTTGATTTTTTTTGACCGTAACTCGTGTATAATATAGTATGATTTTTGACCGAAACTGGCATTTCGAAAAGTTTCATAGAATGTAATTTTCAGATGATTTTTTTGCATGGACATCCATCATAACCTTCCCTCTTAGCATATATACATGATATGTGAAGTCTCGTATCATTTCAAATAGTCCCCAATTAAATTTGATATTTTTGACCGAAACTAGTGTATAATATACTATGATTTTTGACCGAAACTTGCATTTCGAAAAAGTTTCATAGAATCTAATTTTCGGATGATTTTTTGCATGGACTTCCATCATAACCATCCCTCGTAAAATATATAAACAATATGTGAAGTTTCATATAATTTCGAACAGTCCACAATTAAATTTGATTTTTGACCGAAACTAGTATAAACTAGTGTATAATATACTATGATTTTTGACCGAAACTTGCGTTTCGAAAAGTTTCATAGAATTTAATTTTCCGATGATTTTTTGAATGGAATTCCAGCATAACCTTCCCTCGTAAAATATATAAATGATATGTGAAGTCTCGTATCATTTCGAATAGTCCCCGATTAAATTTGATTTTTTTTGACCGAAACTCGTGTATAATATACTATGATTTTTGACCAAAACTGGCATTTCAAAAAGTTTCATAGAATCTAATTTTCAGATGATTTTTTTTGCATGGACATCCATCATAACCTTCCCTCTTAACATATATACATGATATGTGAAGTCTCGTATCATTTCAAATAGTCCCCAGATAAATTTGATATTTTTGACCGAAACTGGTGTATAATATACTATGATTTTTGACCGAATCTTGCATTTCGAAAAGTTTCATAGAATCTAATTTTCGGATGATTTTTTGCATGGAATTCCATCATAACCATCCCTCGAAAATATATAAACGATATGTGAAGTTTCGTATAATTTCGAACAGTCCACAATTAAATTTGATTTTTGACCGAAACTGGTATAAACTAGTGTATAATATACTATGATTTTTGACCGAAACTTGCATTTCGAAAAGTTTCATTGAATCTAATTTTCCGATG
Source organism: Lathyrus aphaca (assembly GCA_963966055.1). NCBI lineage: Eukaryota > Viridiplantae > Streptophyta > Magnoliopsida > Fabales > Fabaceae > Lathyrus > Lathyrus aphaca. The sequence continues at coordinate 558,095,688 of OZ014524.1, read as the reverse complement.
ATTTTTTGAATGGACTTCCATCATAACCTTCCCTCGTAAAATATATAAATGATATGTGAAGTCTCGTATCATTTCGAATAGTCCCCGATTAAGTTTTATTTTTTTGACCGAAACTTGTGTATAATATACTATGATTTTTGGCCGAAACTGGAATTTCGAAAAGTTTCATAGAATATAATTTTCAGATGATTTTTTTGCATGGACATCCATCATAACCTTCCCTCTTAACATATATACATGACATGTGAAGTCTCCTATCATTTCAAATAGTCCCCAATTAAATTTGATATTTTTAACCGAAACTAGTGTATAATATACTATGATTTTTGACCGAAACTTGCATTTCGAAAAGTTTCATAGAATCTAATTTTGGGGTGATTTTTTGCCTGGACTTCCATCATAACCATCCCTCGTAAAATATGTAAACGATATGTGATGTTTCGTATCATTTTGAACATTCCATAATTTAATTTGATTTTTGACAGAAACTAGTATAAACTAGTGTATAATATAGTATGAATTTTGACAGAAACTTGCATTTCGAAAAGTTTCATAGAATCTAATTTTCCGATGATTTTTTGAATGGACTTCCATCATAACCTTCCCTCGTAAAATATATAAATGATATGTGAAGTCTCGTATCATTTCTAATAGTCCCCGATTAAATTTGATTTTTTTGATCGAAACTCGTGTATAATACTATGATTTTTGACCGAAACTAGCATTTCAAAAAGTTTCATAGAATCTAATTTTCAGATGATTTTTTTTGCATGGACATCCATCATAACCTTCCCTCTTAACATATATACATGATATGTGAAGTCTCGTATCATTTCAAATAGTCCCCAGATAAATTTGATATTTTTGACCGAAACTGGTGTATAATATACTAAGATTTTTGACCGAAACTTGCATTTCGAAAAGTTTCATAGAATCTAATTTTCGGACTATTTTTTGCATGGACTTCCATCATAACCTTCCGTCGTAAAATATGTAAACGATATGTGAAGTTTTGTTTCATTTCGAACAGTCCATAATTTAATTTGATTTTTGACCGAAACTGGTATAAACTGGTGTATAATATACTATGTATTTTGACATAAACTTGCATTTCTAAAAGTTTCATAGAATCTACTTTTCCGATGATTTTTTGAATGGACTTCCATCATAACCTTCCCTCGTAAAATATATAAATGATATGTGAAGTCTCGTATCATTTCGAATAGTCCCCGATTAAATTTGATTTTTTTTGACCGAAACTCGTGTATAATATACTATGATTTTTGACCAAAACTGGCATTTCGAAAAGTTTCATAGAATGTAATTTTCAGATGATTTTTTTGCATGGACATCCATCATAACCTTCCCTCTTAGCATATGTACATGATATGTGAAGTCTCGTATCATTTCAAATAGTCCCCAATTAAAGTTGATATTTTTGACCGAAACTAGTGTATAATATACTATGATTTTTGACCGAAACTTGCATTTCGAAAAAGTTTCATAGAATCTAATTTTCGGATGATTTTTTTGCATGGACTTCCATCATAACCATCCCTCGTAAAATATATAAACGATATGTGAAGTTTCGTATAATTTCGAACAGTCCACAATTAAATTTGATTTTTGACCGAAACTAGTATAAACTAGTGTATAATATTCTATGATTTTTGACCGAAACTTGCATTTCGAAAAGTTTCATTGAATCTAATTTTCCGATGATTTTTTGAATGGACTTCCATCATAACCTTCCCTCGTAAAATATATAAATGATATGTGAAGTCTCGTATCATTTCGAATAGTCCCCGATTAAATTTGATTTTTTTGACCGAAACCCGTGTATAATATACTATGATTTTTGACCAAAACTGGCATTTCGAAAAGGTTCATAGAATGTAATTTTCAGATGATTTGTTTGCATGGACATCCATCATAACCTTCCCTCTTAACATATATACATGATATGTGAAGTCTCCTATCATTTCAAATAGTCCCCAATTAAATTTGATATTTTTAACCGAAACTAGTGTATAATATACTATGATTTTTGACCGAAACTTGCATTTCGAAAAGTTTCATTGAATCTAATTTTCGGATGATTTTTTGCATGGACTTCCATCATAACCATCCCTCATAAAATATGTAAACGATATTCGATGTTTCGTATCATTTTGAACAGTCCATAATTTAATTTGATTTTTGACAAAAACTAGTATAAACTAATGTATAATATAGTATGAATTTTGACAGAAACTTGCATTTCGAAAAGTTTCATAGAATCTAATTTTCCGATGATTTTTTGAATGGACTTCCATCATAACGTTCCCTAGTAAAATATATAAATGATATGTGAGGTCTCGTATCATTTCGAATAGTCCCCGATTAAATTTGATTTTTTTGATCGAAACTCGTGTATAATACTATGATTTTTGACCGAAACTGGCATTTCGAAAAGTTTCATAGAATCTAATTTTCAGATGATTTTTTTGCATGGACATCCATCATAACCTTCCCTCTTAACATATATACATGATATGTGAAGTCTCGTATCATTTCAAATAGTCCCCAGATAAATTTAATATTTTTGACCGAAACTGGTGTATAATATACTATGATTTTTGACCGAAACTTGCATTTCGAAAAGTTTCATAGAATCTAATTTTCGGATTATTTTTTGCATTGACTTCCATCATAACCTTCCCTCGTAAAATATGTAAACGATATGTGAAGTTTCATATCATTTCGAACAGTCCATAATTTAATTTGATTTTTGACCGAAACTGGTATAAACTGGTGTATAATATACTATGAATTTTGACAGAAACTTGCATTTCTAAAAGTTTCATAGAATCTACTTTTCCGATGTTTTTTTGAATGGACTTCCATCATAACCTTCCCTCGTAAAATATATAAATGATATGTGAAGTCTCGTATCATTTCGAATAGTGCCCGATTAAATTTGATTTTTTTTGACCGAAACTCGTGTATAATATAGTATGATATTTGACCGAAACTGGCATTTCGAAAAGTTTCATAGAATGTAATTTTCAGATGATTTTTTTGCATGGACATCCATCCTATCCTTCCCTCTTAGCATATATACATGATATGTGAAGTCTCGTATCATTTCAAATAGTCCCCAATTAAATTTGATATTTTTGACCGAAACTAGTGTATAATATATACTATGATTTTTGACTGAAACTTGCATTTCGAAAAAGTTTCATAGAATCTAATTTTCGGATGATTTTTTTGCATGGACTTCCATCATAACCATCCCTCGTAAAATATATAAACGATATGTGAAGTTTCGTATAATTTCGTACAGTCCACAATTAAATTTGATTTTTGACCGAAACTAGTGTATAATATACTATGATTTTTGACCGAAACTTGCATTTCGAAAAGTTTCATAGAATCTAATTTTCCGATGATTTTTTGAATGGACTTCCATCATAACCTTCCCTCGTAAAATATATAAATGATATGTGAAGTCTCGTATCATTTTGAATAGTCCCCGATTAAATTTGATTTTTTTGACCGAAACCCGTGTATAATATACTATGATTTTTGACCAAAACTGGCATTTCGAAAAGGTTCATAGAATGTAATTTTCAGATGATTTGTTTGCATGGACATCCATCATAACCTTCCCTCTTAACATATATACATGATATGTGAAGTCTCCTATCATTTCAAATAGTCCCCAATTAAATTTGATATTTTTAACCGAAACTAGTGTATAATATACTATGATTTTTGACCGAAACTTGCATTTCAAAATGTTTCATTGAATCTAATTTTCGGATGATTTTTTGCATGGACTTCCATCATAACCATCCCTCATAAAATATGTAAACGATATTCGATGTTTCGTATCATTTTGAACAGTCCATAATTTAATTTGATTTTTGACAGAAACTAGTATAAACTAATGTATAATATAGTATGAATTTTGGCAGAAACTTGCATTTCGAAAAGTTTCATAGAATCTAATTTTCCGATGATTTTTTGAATGGACTTCCATCATAACCTTCCCCGTAAAATATATAAATGATATGTGAGGTCTCGTATCATTTCGAATAGTCCCCGATTAAATTTGATTTTTTTGATCGAAACTCGTGTATAATACTATGATTTTTGACCGAAACTGGCATTTCGAAAAGTTTCATAGAATCTAATTTTCAGATGATTTTTTTGCATGGACATCCATCATAACCTTCCCTCTTAACATATATACATGATATGTGAAGTATTGTATCATTTCAAATAGTCCCCAGATAAATTTAATATTTTTGACCGAAACTGGTGTATAATATACTATGATTTTTGACCGAAACTTGCATTTCGAAAAGTTTCATAGAATCTAATTTTCGGATTATTTTTTGCATTGACTTCCATCATAACCTTCCCTCGTAAAATATGTAAACGATATGTGAAGTTTCATATCATTTCGAACAGTCCATAATTTAATTTGATTTTTGACTGAAACTGGTATAAACTGGTGTATAATATACTATGAATTTTGACAGAAACTTGCATTTCTAAAAGTTTCATAGAATCTACTTTTCCGATGTTTTTTTGAATGGACTTCCATCATAACCTTCCCTCGTAAAATATATAAATGATATGTGAAGTCTCGTATCATTTCGAATAGTGCCCGATTAAATTTGATTTTTTTGGACCGAAACTCGTGTATAATATAGTATGATATTTGACCGAAACTGGCATTTCGAAAAGTTTCATAGAATGTAATTTTCAGATGATTTTTTTGCATGGACATCCATCCTATCCTTCCCTCTTAGCATATATACATGATATGTGAAGTCTCGTATCATTTCAAATAGTCCCCAATTAAATTTGATATTTTTGACCAAAACTAGTGTATAATATATACTATGATTTTTGACCGAAACTTGCATTTCGAAAAGTTTCATAGAATCTAATTTTCGGACTATTTTTTGCATGGACTTCCATCATAACCTTCCGTCGTAAAATATGTAAACGATATGTGAAGTTTTGTATCATTTCGAACAGTCCATAATTTAATTTGATTTTTGACCGAAACTGGTATAAACTGGTGTATAATATACTATGTATTTTGACATAAACTTGCATTTCTAAAAGTTTCATAGAATCTACTTTTCCGATGATTTTTTGAATGGACTTCCATCATAACCTTCCCTCGTAAAATATATAAATGATATGTGAAGTCTCGTATCATTTCGAATAGTCACCGATTAAATTTGATTTTTTTTGACCGAAACTCGTGTATAATATAGTATGATTTTTGACCGAAACTGGCATTTCGAAAAGATTCATAGAATGTAATTTTCAGATGATTTTTTTGCATGGACATCCATCATAACCTTCCCTCTTAGCATATGTACATGATATGTGAAGTCTCGTATCATTTCAAATAGTCCCCAATTAAATTTGATATTTTTGACCGAAACTAGTGTATAATATACTATGATTTTTGACCGAAACTTGCATTTCGAAAAAGTTTCATAGAATCTAATTTTCGGATGATTTTTTTGCATGGACTTCCATCATAACCATCCCTCGTAAAATATATAAACGATATGTGAAGTTTCGTATAATTTCGAACAGTCCACAATTAAATTTGATTTTTGACCGAAACTAGTATAAACTAGTGTATAATATACTATGATTTTTGACCGAAACTTGCATTTCGAAAAGTTTCATTGAATCTAATTTTCCGATGATTTTTTGAATGGACTTCCATCATAACCTTCCCTCGTAAAATATATAAATTATATGTGAAGTCTCGTATCATTTCGAATAGTCCCCGATTAAATTTGATTTTTTTGACCGAAACCCGTGTATAATATACTATGATTTTTGACCAAAACTGGCATTTCGAAAAGGTTCATAGAATGTAATTTTCAGATGATTTGTTTGCATGGACATCCATCATAACCTTCCCTCTTAACATATATACATGATATGTGAAGTCTCCTATCATTTCAAATAGTCCCCAATTAAATTTGATATTTTTAACCGAAACTAGTGTATAATATACTATGATTTTTGACCGAAACTTGCATTTCGAAAAGTTTCATTGAATCTAATTTTCGGATGATTTTTTGCATGGACTTCCATCATAACCATCCCTCATAAAATATGTAAACGATATTCGATGTTTCGTATCATTTTGAACAGTCCATAATTTAATTTGATTTTTGACAGAAACTAGTATAAACTAATGTATAATATAGTATGAATTTTGACAGAAACTTGCATTTCGAAAAGTTTCATAGAATCTAATTTTCCGATGATTTTTTGAATGGACTTCCATCATAACCTTCCCCGTAAAATATATAAATGATATGTGAGGTCTCGTATCATTTCGAATAGTCCCCGATTAAATTTGATTTTTTTGATGGAAACTCGTGTATAATACTATGATTTTTGACCGAAACTGGCATTTCGAAAAGTTTCATAGAATCTAATTTTCAGATGATTTTTTTGCATGGACATCCATCATAACCTTCCCTCTTAACATATATACATGATATGTGAAGTATTGTATCATTTCAAATAGTCCCCAGATAAATTTAATATTTTTGACCGAAACTGGTGTATAATATACTATGATTTTTGACCGAAACTTGCATTTCGAAAAGTTTCATAGAATCTAATTTTCGGATTATTTTTTGCATTGACTTCCATCATAACCTTCCCTCGTAAAATATGTAAACGATATGTGAAGTTTCATATCATTTCGAACAGTCCATAATTTAATTTGATTTTTGACTGAAACTGGTATAAACTGGTGTATAATATACTATGAATTTTGACAGAAACTTGCATTTCTAAAAGTTTCATAGAATCTACTTTTCCGATGTTTTTTTGAATGGACTTCCATCATAACCTTCCCTCGTAAAATATATAAATGATATGTGAAGTCTCGTATCATTTCGAATAGTGCCCGATTAAATTTGATTTTTTTGGACCGAAACTCGTGTATAATATAGTATGATATTTGACCGAAACTGGCAGTTCGAAAAGTTTCATAGAATGTAATTTTCAGATGATTTTTTTGCATGGACATCCATCCTATCCTTCCCTCTTAGCATATATACATGATATGTGAAGTCTCGTATCATTTCAAATAGTCCCCAATTAAATTTGATATTTTTGACCAAAACTAGTGTATAATATATACTATGATTTTTGACCGAAACTTGCATTTCGAAAAGTTTCATAGAATCTAATTTTCGGACTATTTTTTGCATGGACTTCCATCATAACCTTCCGTCGTAAAATATGTAAACGATATGTGAAGTTTTGTATCATTTCGAACAGTCCATAATTTAATTTGATTTTTGACCGAAACTGGTATAAACTGGTGTATAATATACTATGTATTTTGACATAAACTTGCATTTCTAAAAGTTTCATAGAATCTACTTTTCCGATGATTTTTTGAATGGACTTCCATCATAACCTTCCCTCGTAAAATATATAAATGATATGTGAAGTCTCGTATCATTTCGAATAGTCACCGATTAAATTTGATTTTTTTTGACCGAAACTCGTGTATAATATAGTATGATTTTTGACCGAAACTGGCATTTCGAAAAGATTCATAGAATGTAATTTTCAGATGATTTTTTTGAATGGACATCCATCATAACCTTCCCTCTTAGCATATGTACATGATATGTGAAGTCTCATATCATTTCAAATAGTCCCCAATTAAATTTGATATTTTTGACCGAAACTAGTGTATAATATACTATGATTTTTGACCGAAACTTGCATTTCGAAAAAGTTTCATAGAATCTAATTTTCGGATGATTTTTTTGCATGGACTTCCATCATAACCATCCCTCGTAAAATATATAAACGATATGTGAAGTTTCGTATAATTTCGAACAGTCCACAATTAAATTTGATTTTTGACCGAAACTAGTATAAACTAGTGTATAATATACTATGATTTTTGACCGAAACTTGCATTTCGAAAAGTTTCATTGAATCTAATTTTCCGATGATTTTTTGAATGGACTTCCATCATAACCTTCCCTCGTAAAATATATAAATGATATGTGAAGTCTCGTATCATTTCGAATAGTCCCCGATTAAATTTGATTTTTTTGACCGAAACCCGTGTATAATATACTATGATTTTTGACCAAAACTGGCATTTCGAAAAGGTTCATAGAATGTAATTTTCAGATGATTTGTTTGCATGGACATCCATCATAACCTTCCCTCTTAACATATATACATGATATGTGAAGTCTCCTATCATTTCAAATAGTCCCCAATTAAATTTGATATTTTTAACCGAAACTAGTGTATAATATACTATGATTTTTGACCGAAACTTGCATTTCGAAAAGTTTCATTGAATCTAATTTTCGGATGATTTTTTGCATGGACTTCCATCATAACCATCCCTCATAAAATATGTAAACGATATTCGATGTTTCGTATCATTTTGAACAGTCCATAATTTAATTTGATTTTTGACAGAAACTAGTATAAACTAATGTATAATATAGTATGAATTTTGACAGAAACTTGCATTTCGAAAAGTTTCATAGAATCTAATTTTCCGATGATTTTTTGAATGGACTTCCATCATAACCTTCCCCGTAAAATATATAAATGATATGTGAGGTCTCGTATCATTTCGAATAGTCCCCGATTAAATTTGATTTTTTTGATCGAAACTCGTGTATAATACTATGATTTTTGACCGAAACTGGCATTTCGAAAAGTTTCATAGAATCTAATTTTCAGATGATTTTTTTGCATGGACATCCATCATAACCTTCCCTCTTAACATATATACATGATATGTGAAGTCTCGTATCATTTCAAATAGTCCCCAGATAAATTTAATATTTTTGACCGAAACTGGTGCATAATATACTATGATTTTTGACCAAAACTTGCATTTCGAAAAGTTTCATAGAATCTAATTTTCGGATTATTTTTTGCATTGACTTCCATCATAACCTTCCCTCGTAAAATATGTAAACGATATGTGAAGTTTCATATCATTTCGAACAGTCCATAATTTAATTTGATTTTTGACTGAAACTGGTATAAACTGGTGTATAATATACTATGAATTTTGACAGAAACTTGCATTTCTAAAAGTTTCATAGAATCTACTTTTCCGATGTTTTTTTGAATGGACTTCCATCATAACCTTCCCTCGTAAAATATATAAATGATATGTGAAGTCTCGTATCATTTCGAATAGTGCCCGATTAAATTTGATTTTTTTTGACCGAAACTCGTGTATAATATAGTATGATATTTGACCGAAACTGGCATTTCGAAAAGTTTCATAGAATGTAATTTTCAGATGATTTTTTTGCATGGACATCCATAATAACCTTCCCTCTTAGCATATGTACATGATATGTGAAGTCTCGTATCATTTCAAATAGTCCCCAATTAAATTTGATATTTTTGACCGAAACTAGTGTATAATATACTATGATTTTTGACCGAAACTTGCATTTCGAAAAAGTTTCATAGAATCTAATTTTCGGATGATTTTTTTGCATGGACTTCCATCATATGCATCCCTCGTAAAATATATAAAAGATATGTGAAGTTTCGTATAATATCGAACAGTCCACAATTAAATTTGATTTTTGACCGAAACTAGTATAAACTAGTGTATAATATACTATGATTTTTGACCGAAACTTGCATTTCGAAAAGTTTCATTGAATCTAATTTTCCGATGATTTTTTGAATGGACTTCCATCATAACCTTCCCTCGTAAAATATATAAATGATATGTGAAGTCTCGTATCATTTCGAATAGTCCCCGATTAAATTTGATTTTTTTGACCGAAACCCGTGTATAATATACTATGATTTTTGACCAAAACTGGCATTTCGAAAAGGTTCATAGAATGTAATTTTCAGATGATTTGTTTGCATGGACATCCATCATAACCTTCCCTCTTAACATATATACATGATATGTGAAGTCTCCTATCATTTCAAATAGTCCCCAATTAAATTTGATATTTTTAACCGAAACTAGTGTATAATATACTATGATTTTTGACCGAAACTTGCATTTCGAAAAGTTTCATTGAATCTAATTTTCGGATGATTTTTTGCATGGACTTCCATCATAACCATCCCTCATAAAATATGTAAACGATATTCGATGTTTCGTATCATTTTGAACAGTCCATAATTTAATTTGATTTTTGACAGAAACTAGTATAAACTAATGTATAATATAGTATGAATTTTGACAGAAACTTGCATTTCGAAAAGTTTCATAGAATCTAATTTTCCGATGATTTTTTGAATGGACTTCCATCATAACCTTCCCCGTAAAATATATAAATGATATGTGAGGTCTCGTATCATTTCGAATAGTCCCCGATTAAATTTGATTTTTTTGATCGAAACTCGTGTATAATACTATGATTTTTGACCGAAACTGGCATTTCGAAAAGTTTCATAGAATCTAATTTTCAGATGATTTTTTTGCATGGACATCCATCATAACCTTCCCTCTTAACATATATACATGATATGTGAAGTCTCGTATCATTTCAAATAGTCCCCAGATAAATTTAATATTTTTGACCGAAACTGGTGCATAATATACTATGATTTTTGACCAAAACTTGCATTTCGAAAAGTTTCATAGAATCTAATTTTCGGATTATTTTTTGCATTGACTTCCATCATAACCTTCCCTCGTAAAATATGTAAACGATATGTGAAGTTTCATATCATTTCGAACAGTCCATAATTTAATTTGATTTTTGACTGAAACTGGTATAAACTGGTGTATAATATACTATGAATTTTGACAGAAACTTGCATTTCTAAAAGTTTCATAGAATCTACTTTTCCGATGTTTTTTTGAATGGACTTCCATCATAACCTTCCCTCGTAAAATATATAAATGATATGTGAAGTCTCGTATCATTTCGAATAGTGCCCGATTAAATTTGATTTTTTTTGACCGAAACTCGTGTATAATATAGTATGATATTTGACCGAAACTGGCATTTCGAAAAGTTTCATAGAATGTAATTTTCAGATGATTTTTTTGCATGGACATCCATAATAACCTTCCCTCTTAGCATATGTACATGATATGTGAAGTCTCGTATCATTTCAAATAGTCCCCAATTAAATTTGATATTTTTGACCGAAACTAGTGTATAATATACTATGATTTTTGACCGAAACTTGCATTTCGAAAAAGTTTCATAGAATCTAATTTTCGGATGATTTTTTTGCATGGACTTCCATCATATGCATCCCTCGTAAAATATATTAAAGATATGTGAAGTTTCGTATAATATCGAACAGTCCACAATTAAATTTGATTTTTGACCGATACTAGTATAAACTAGTGTATAATATACTATGATTTTTGATCGAAACTTGCATTTCGAAAAGTTTCATAGAATCTAATTTTCCGATGATTTTTTGAATGGACTTCCATCATAATCTTCCCTCGTAAAACATATAAATGATATGTGAAGTCTCGTATCATTTCGAATAGTCCCCGATTAAATTTGATTTTTTGACCGAAACTCGTGTATAATATACTATGATTTTTGACCAAAACTGGCATTTCGAAAAGGTTCATAGAATGTAATTTTCAGATGATTTGTTTGCATGGACATCCATCATAACCTTCCCTCTTAACATATATACATGATATGTGAAGTCTCGTATCATTTCAAATAGTCCCCAATTAAAGTTGATATTTTTAACAGAAACTAGTGTATAATATATATGATATTTGACTGAAAACTTGCATTTCGAAAAGTTTAATAGAATCTAATTTTTGGATAATTTTTTGCATGGACTTCCATCATAACCATCCCTCATAAAATATGTAAACGATATGTGATGTTTCATATCATTTTGAACAGTCCATAATTTAATTTGATTTTTGACAGAAACTAGTTTAAACTAGTGTGTAATACAGTATGAATTTTGACAGAAACTTGCATTTCGAAAAGTTTCATAGAATCTAATTTTCCGATGATTTTTTGAATGGATTTCCATCATAACCTTCCCTCGTAAAATATATAAATGATATGTGAAGTCTCGTATCATTTCGAATAGTCCCCGATTAAATTTGATTTTTTTGATCGAAACTCGTGTATAATACTATGATTTTTGACCGAAACTGACATTTCGAAATGTTTCATAGAATCTAATTTTCAGATGATTTTTTTGCATGGACATCCATCATAACCTTCCCTCTTAACATATATACATGATATGTGATGTCTCGTATCATTTCAAATAGTCCCCAGATAAATTTGATATTTTTGACCGAAACTGGTGTATAATATACTATGATTTTTGACCGAAACTTGCATTTCGAAAAGTTTCATAGAATCTAATTTTCGGATTATTTTTTGCATGGACTTCCATCATAACCTTCCGTCGTAAAATATGTAAACGATATGTGAAGTTTAGTATCATTTCGAACAGTCCATAATTTAATTTGATTTTTGACCGAAACTGGTATAAACTGGTGTATAATATATACTATGAATTTTGACAGAAACTTGCATTTCTAAAAGTTTCATAGAATCTACTTTTCCGATGTTTTTTTGAATGGACTTCCATCATAACCTTTCCTTGTAAAATATATAAATGATATGTGAAGTCTCGTATCATTTCGAATAGTCCCCGATTAAATTTGATTTTTTTTGACCGTAACTCGTGTATAATATAGTATGATTTTTGACCGAAACTGGCATTTCGAAAAGTTTCATAGAATGTAATTTTCAGATGATTTTTTTGCATGGACATCCATCATAACCTTCCCTCTTAGCATATATACATGATATGTGAAGTCTCGTATCATTTCAAATAGTCCCCAATTAAATTTGATATTTTTGACCGAAACTAGTGTATAATATTCTATGATTTTTGACCGAAACTTGCATTTCGAAAAAGTTTCATAGAATCTAATTTTCGGATGATTTTTTGCATGGACTTCCATCATAACCATCCCTCGTAAAATATATAAACGATATGTGAAGTTTCGTATAATTTCGAACAGTCCACAATTAAATTTGATTTTTGACCGAAACTAGTATAAACTAGTGTATAATATACTATGATTTTTGACCGAAACTTGCGTTTCGAAAAGTTTCATAGAATTTAATTTTCCGATGATTTTTTGAATGGAATTCCATCATAACCTTCCCTCGTAAAATATATAAATGATATGTGAAGTCTCGTATCATTTCGAATAGTCCCCGATTAAATTTGATTTTTTTTGACCGAAACTCGTGTATAATATACTATGATTTTTGACCAAAACTGGCATTTCGAAAAGGTTCATAGAATATAATTTTCAGATGATTTTTTTGCATGGACATCCATCATAACCTTCCCTCTTAGCATATATACATGATATGTGAATCTCGTAATATTTCAAATAATCCCCAATTAAATTTGATATTTTTGACCGAAACTAGTGTATAATATACTATGATTTTTGACCGAAACTTGCATTTCGAAAAAGTTTCATAGAATCTAATTTTCGGATGATTTTTTGCATGGACTTCCATCATAACCATCCCTCGTAAAATATATAAACGATATGTGAAGTTTCCTATCATTTCGAACAGTCCACAATTAAATTTGATTTTTGACCGAAACTAGTATAAACTAGTGTATAATATACTATGATTTTTGACCGAAACTTGCATTTCGAAAAGTTTTATAGAATCTAATTTTCCGATGATTTTTTGAATGGACTTCCATCATAACCTTCCCTCGTAAAATATATAAATGATATGTGAAGTCTCGTATCATTTCGAATAGTCCCCGATTAAATTTGATTTTTTTGACCGAAACTCGTGTATAATATACTATGATTTTTGACCAAAACTGGCATTTCGAAAAGGTTCATAGAATGTAATTTTCAGATGATTTGTTTGCATGGACATCCATCATAACCTTCCCTCTTAACATATATACATGATATGTGAAGTCTCGTATCATTTCAAATAGTCCCCAATTAAAGTTGATATTTTTAACAGAAACTAGTGTATAATATATATGATATTTGACTGAAAACTTGCATTTCGAAAAGTTTAATAGAATCTAATTTTTGGATAATTTTTTGCATGGACTTCCATCATAACCATCCCTCATAAAATATGTAAACGATATGTGATGTTTCATATCATTTTGAACAGTCCATAATTTAATTTGATTTTTGACAGAAACTAGTTTAAACTAGTGTGTAATACAGTATGAATTTTGACAGAAACTTGCATTTCGAAAAGTTTCATAGAATCTAATTTTCCGATGATTTTTTGAATGGATTTCCATCATAACCTTCCCTCGTAAAATATATAAATGATATGTGAAGTCTCGTATCATTTCGAATAGTCCCCGATTAAATTTGATTTTTTTGATCGAAACTCGTGTATAATACTATGATTTTTGACCGAAACTGACATTTCGAAATGTTTCATAGAATCTAATTTTCAGATGATTTTTTTGCATGGACATCCATCATAACCTTCCCTCTTAACATATATACATGATATGTGATGTCTCGTATCATTTCAAATAGTCCCCAGATAAATTTGATATTTTTGACCGAAACTGGTGTATAATATACTATGATTTTTGACCGAAACTTGCATTTCGAAAAGTTTCATAGAATCTAATTTTCGGATTATTTTTTGCATGGACTTCCATCATAACCTTCCGTCGTAAAATATGTAAACGATATGTGAAGTTTAGTATCATTTCGAACAGTCCATAATTTAATTTGATTTTTGACCGAAACTGGTATAAACTGGTGTATAATATATACTATGAATTTTGACAGAAACTTGCATTTCTAAAAGTTTCATAGAATCTACTTTTCCGATGTTTTTTTGAATGGACTTCCATCATAACCTTTCCTTGTAAAATATATAAATGATATGTGAAGTCTCGTATCATTTCGAATAGTCCCCGATTAAATTTGATTTTTTTTGACCGTAACTCGTGTATAATATAGTATGATTTTTGACCGAAACTGGCATTTCGAAAAGTTTCATAGAATGTAATTTTCAGATGATTTTTTTGCATGGACATCCATCATAACCTTCCCTCTTAGCATATATACATGATATGTGAAGTCTCGTATCATTTCAAATAGTCCCCAATTAAATTTGATATTTTTGACCGAAACTAGTGTATAATATTCTATGATTTTTGACCGAAACTTGCATTTCGAAAAAGTTTCATAGAATCTAATTTTCGGATGATTTTTTGCATGGACTTCCATCATAACCATCCCTCGTAAAATATATAAACGATATGTGAAGTTTCGTATAATTTCGAACAGTCCACAATTAAATTTGATTTTTGACCGAAACTAGTATAAACTAGTGTATAATATACTATGATTTTTGACCGAAACTTGCGTTTCGAAAAGTTTCATAGAATTTAATTTTCCGATGATTTTTTGAATGGAATTCCATCATAACCTTCCCTCGTAAAATATATAAATGATATGTGAAGTCTCGTATCATTTCGAATAGTCCCCGATTAAATTTGATTTTTTTTGACCGAAACTCGTGTATAATATACTATGATTTTTGACCAAAACTGGCATTTCGAAAAGGTTCATAGAATATAATTTTCAGATGATTTTTTTGCATGGACATCCATCATAACCTTCCCTCTTAGCATATATACATGATATGTGAATCTCGTAATATTTCAAATAATCCCCAATTAAATTTGATATTTTTGACCGAAACTAGTGTATAATATACTATGATTTTTGACCGAAACTTGCATTTCGAAAAAGTTTCATAGAATCTAATTTTCGGATGATTTTTTGCATGGACTTCCATCATAACCATCCCTCGTAAAATATATAAACGATATGTGAAGTTTCCTATCATTTCGAACAGTCCACAATTAAATTTGATTTTTGACCGAAACTAGTATAAACTAGTGTATAATATACTATGATTTTTGACCGAAACTTGCATTTCGAAAAGTTTTATAGAATCTAATTTTCCGATGATTTTTTGAATGGACTTCCATCATAACCTTCCCTCGTAAAATATATAAATGATATGTGAAGTCTCGTATCATTTCGAATAGTCCCCGATTAAATTTGATTTTTTTGATCGAAACTCGTGTATAATACTATGATTTTTGACCGAAACTGGCATTTCAAAAAGTTTCATAGAATCTAATTTTCAGATGATTTTTTTTGCATGGACATCCATCATAACCTTCCCTCTTAACATATATACATGATATGTGAAGTCTCGTATCATTTCAAATAGTCCCCAGATAAATTTGATATTTTTGACCGAAACTGGTGTATAATATACTAAGATTTTTGACCGAAACTTGCATTTCGAAAAGTTTCATAGAATCTAATTTTCGGACTATTTTTTGCATGGACTTCCATCATAACCTTCCGTCGTAAAATATGTAAACGATATGTGAAGTTTTGTATTATTTCGAACAGTCCATAATTTAATTTGATTTTTGACCGAAACTGGTATAAACTGGTGTATAATATACTATGTATTTTGACATAAACTTGCATTTCTAAAAGTTTCATAGAATCTACTTTTCCGATGATTTTTTGAATGGACTTCCATCATAACCTTCCCTCGTAAAATATATAAATGATATGTGAAGTCTCGTATCATTTCGAATAGTCCCCGATTAAATTTGATTTTTTTTGACCGAAACTCGTGTATAATATAGTATCATTTTTGACCGAAACTGGCATTTCGAAAAGTTTCATAGAATGTAATTTTCAGATGATTTTTTTGCATGGACATCCATCATAACCTTCCCTCTTAGCATATGTACATGATATGTGAAGTCTCATATCATTTCAAATAGTCCCCAATTAAATTTGATATTTTTGACCGAAACTAGTGTATAATATACTATGATTTTTGACCGAAACTTGCATTTCGAAAAAGTTTCATAGAATCTAATTTTCGGATGAGTTTTTTGCATGGACTTCCATCATAACCATCCCTCGTAAAATATATAAACGATATGTGAAGTTTCGTATAATTTCGAACAGTCCACAATTAAATTTGATTTTTGACCGAAACTAGTATAAACTAGTGTATAATATACTATGATTTTTGATCGAAACTTGCATTTCGAAAAGTTTCATAGAATCTAATTTTCCGATGATTTTTTGAATGGACTTCCATCATAACCTTCCGTCGTAAAACATATAAATGATATGTGAAGTCTCGTATCATTTCGAATAGTCCCCGATTAAATTTGATTTTTTTGACCGAAACTCGTGTATAATATACTATGATTTTTGACCAAAACTGGCATTTCGAAAAGGTTCATAGAATGTAATTTTCAGATGATTTGTTTGCATGGACATCCATCATAACCTCCCCTCTTAACATATATACATGATATGTGAAGTCTCGTATCATTTCAAATAGTCCCCAATTAAAGTTGATATTTTTAACCAAAACTAGTGTATAATATATATGATATTTGACTGAAACTTGCATTTCGAAAAGTTTAATAGAATCTAATTTTTAGATAATTTTTTACATGGACTTCCATCATAACCATCCCTCATAAAATATGTAAACGATATGTGATGTTTCGTATCATTTTGAACAGTCCGTAATTTAATTTGATTTTTGACAGAATCTAGTATAAACTAGTGTGTAATATAGTATGAATTTTGACAGAAACTTGCATTTCGAAAAGTTTCATAGAATCTAATTTTCCGATGATTTTTTGAATGGACTTCCATCATAACCTTCCCTCGTAAAATATATAAATGATATGTGAAGTCTCGTATCATTTCGAATAGTCCCCGATTAAATTTGATTTTTTTGATCGAAACTCGTGTATAATACTATGATTTTTGACCGAAACTGGCATTTCGAAAAGTTTCATAGAATCTGATTTTCAGATGATTTTTTTGCATGGACATCCATCATAACCTTCCCTCTTAACATATATACATGATATGTGAAGTCTCGTATCATTTCAAATAGTCCCCAGATAAATTTGATATTTTTGACCGAAACTGGTGTATAATATACTATTATTTTTGACCGAAACTTGCATTTCGAAAAGTTTCATAGAATCTAATTTTCGGATTATTTTTTGCATGGACTTCCATCATAACCTTCCCTCGTAAAATATGTAAACGATATGTGAAGTTTCGTATCATTTCGAACAGTCCATAATTTAATTTGATTTTTGACCGAAACTGGTATAAACTGGTGTATAATATACTATGAATTTTGACAGAAACTTGCATTTCTAAAAGTTTCATAGAATCTACTTTTCCGATGTTTTTTGAATGGACTTCCATCATAACCTTCCCTCGTAAAATATATAAATGATATGTGAAGTCTCGTATCATTTCGAATAGTCCCCGATTAAATTTGATTTTTTTTGACCGAAACTCGTGTATAATATAGTATGATTTTTGACCGAAACTGGCATTTCGAAAAGTTTCATAGAATGTAATTTTCAGATGATTTTTTTGCATGGACATCCATCATAACCTTCCCTCTTAGCATATGTACATGATATGTGAAGTCTCGTATCATTTCAAATAGTCCCCAATTAAATTTGATATTTTTGACCGAAACTAGTGTATAATATACTATGATTTTTGACCGAAACTTGCATTTCGAAAAAGTTTCATAGAATCTAATTTTCGGATGATTTTTTTGCATGGACTTCCATCATAACCATCCCTCGTAAAATATATAAACGATATGTGAAGTTTCGTATAATTTCGAACAGTCCACAATTAAATTTGATTTTTGACCGAAACTAGTATAAACTAGTGTATAATATACTATGATTTTTGATCGAAACTTGCAATTCGAAAAGTTTCATAGAATCTAATTTTCCGATGATTTTTTGAATGGACTTCCATCATAACCTTCCCTCGTAAAACATATAAATGATATGTGAAGTCTCGTATCATTTCGAATAGTCCCCGATTAAATTTGATTTTTTTGACCGAAACTCGTGTATAATATACTATGATTTTTGACCAAAACTGGCATTTCGAAAAGGTTCATAGAATGTAATTTTCAGATGATTTGTTTGCATGGACATCCATCATAACCTTCCCTCTTAACATATATACATGATATGTGAAGTCTCGTATCATTTCAAATTGTCCCCAATTAAAGTTGATATTTTTAACCGAAACTAGTGTATAATATATATGATATTTGACTGAAACTTGCATTTCGAAAAGTTTAATAGAATCTAATTTTTGGATAATTTTTTGCATGGACTTCCATCATAACCATCCCTCATAAAATATGTAAACGATATGTGATGTTTCGTATCATTTTGAACAGTCCATAATTTAATTTGATTTTTGACAGAAACTAGTATAAACTAGTGTGTAATATAGTATGAATTTTGACAGAAACTTGCATTTCGAAAAGTTTCATAGAATCTAATTTTACGATGATTTTTTGAATGGACTTCCATCATAACCTTCCCTCGTAAAATATATAAATGATATGTGAAGTCTCGTATCATTTCGAATAGTCCCCGATTAAATTTGATTTTTTTGATCGAAACTCGTGTATAATACTATGATTTTTGACCGAAACTGGCATTTCGAAAAGTTTCATAGAATCTAATTTTCAGATGATTTTTTTGCATGGACATCCATCATAACCTTCCCTCTTAGCATATATACATGATATGTGAAGTCTCGTATCATTTCAAATAGTCCCCAATTAAATTTGATATTTTTGACCGAAACTAGTGTATAATATACTATGATTTTTGACCGAAACTTGCATTTCGAAAAAGTTTCATAGAATCTAATTTTCGGATGATTTTTTGCATGGACTTCCATCATAACCATCCCTCGTAAAATATATAAACGATATGTGAAGTTTCGTAAAATTTCGAACTGTCCACAATTAAATTTGATTTTTGACCGAAACTAGTATAAACTAGTGTATAATATACTATGATTTTTGACCGAAACTTGCGTTTCGAAAAGTTTCATAGAATTTAATTTTCCGATGATTTTTTGAATGGACTTCCATCATAACCTTCCCTCGTAAAATATATAAATGATATGTGAAGTCTCGTATCATTTCGAATAGTCCCCGATTAAATTTGATTTTTTTTGACCGAACCTCGTGTATAATATACTATGATTTTTGACCAAAACTGGCATTTCGAAAAGGTTCATAGAATGTAATTTTCAGATGATTTTTTTGCATGGACATCCATCATAACCTTCCCTCTTAGCATATATACATGATATGTGAATCTCGTATCATTTCAAATAATCCCCAATTAAATTTGATATTTTTGACCGAAAATAGTGTATAATATACTATGATTTTTGACCGAAACTTGCATTTCGAAAAAGTTTCATAGAATCTAATTTTCGGATGATTTTTTGCATGGACTTCCATCATAACCATCCCTCGTAAAATATATAAACGATATGTGAAGTTTCCTATCATTTCGAACAGTCCACAATTAAATTTGATTTTTGACCGAAACTAGTATAAACTAGTGTATAAATATACTATGATTTTTGACCGAAACTTGCATTTCGAAAAGTTTCATAGAATCTAATTTTCCGATGATTTTTTGAATGGACTTCCATCATAACCTTCCCTCGTAAAATATATAAATGATATGTGAAGTCTCGTATCATTTCGAATAGTCCCCGATTAAATTTGATTTTTTTGACCAAAACTCGTGTATAATATACTATGATTTTTGACCAAAAATGGCATTTCGAAAAGTTTCATAGAATGTAATTTTCAGATGATTTTTTTGCATGGACATCCATCATAACCTTCCCTCTTAACATATATACATGACATGTGAAGTCTCATATCATTTCAAATAGTCCCCAATTAAATTTGATATTTTTAACCGAAACTAGTGTATAATATACTATGATTTTTGACCGAAACTTGCATTTCGAAAAGTTTCATAGAATCTAATTTTGGGGTGATTTTTTGCATGGACTTCCATCATAACCATCCCTCGTAAAATATGTAAATGATATGTGATGTTTCGTATCATTTTGAACATTCCATAATTTAATTTGATTTTTGACAGAAACTAGTATAAACTAGTGTATAATATAGTATGAATTTTGACAGAAACTTGCATTTCGAAAAGTTTCATAGAATCTAATTTTCCGATGATTTTTTGAATGGACTTCCATCATAACCTTCCCTCGTAAAATATATAAATGATATGTGAAGTTTCGTATCATTTCGAATAGTCCCCGATTAAATTTGATTTTTTTGATCGAAACTCGTGTATAATACTATGATTTTTGACCGAAACTGGCATTTCAAAAAGTTTCATAGAATCTAATTTTCAGATGATTTTTTTTGCATGGACATCCATCATAACCTTCCCTCTTAACATATATACATGATATGTGAAGTCTCGTATCATTTCAAATAGTCCCCAGATAAATTTGATATTTTTGACCGAAACTGGTGTATAATATACTAAGATTTTTGACCGAAACTTGCATTTCGAAAAGTTTCATAGAATCTAATTTTCGGACTATTTTTTGCATGGACTTCCATCATAACCTTCCGTCGTAAAATATGTAAACGATATGTGATGTTTTGTATCATTTCGAACAGTCCATAATTTAATTTGATTTTTGACCGAAACTGGTATAAACTGGTGTATAATATACTATGTATTTTGACAGAAATTTGCATTTCTAAAAGTTTCATAGAATCTACTTTTCCGATGATTTTTTGAATGGACATCCATCATTACCTTCCCTCGTAAAATATATAAAAGATATGTGAAGTCTCGTATCATTTCGAAAAGTCCCCGATTAAATTTGATTTTTTTTGACCGAAACTCGTGTATAATATAATATGATTTTTGACCGAAACTGGCATTTCGAAAAGTTTCATAGAATGTAATTTTCAGATGATTTTTTTGCATGGACATCCATCATAACCTTCCATCTTAACATATATACATGATATGTGAAGTCTCGTATCATTTCAAATAGTCCCCAATTAAATTTGATATTTTTGACCGAAACTAGTGTATAATATTCTATGATTTTTGACCGATACTTGCATTTCGAAAAAGTTTCATAGAATCTAATTTTCGGATGATTTTTTGCATGGACTTCCATCATAACCATCCCTCGTAAAATATATAAACGATATATGAAGTTTCCTATCATTTCGAACAGTCCACAATTAAATTTGATTTTTGACCGACACAAGTATAAACTAGTGTATAATATACTATGATTTTTGACCGAAACTTGCATTTCGAAAAGTTTCATAGAATCTAATTTTCCGATGATTTTTTGAATGGACTTCCATCATAACCTTCCCTCGTAAAATATATAAATGATATGTGAAGTCTCGAATCATATCGAATAGTCCCCGATTAAATTTTATTTTTTTTGAATGAAACACGTGTTTAATATACTATGATTTTTGACCAAAACTGGCATTTCGAAAAGGTTCATAGAATGTAATTTTCAGATGATTTTTTTGCATGGACATCCATCATAACCTTCCCTCTTAGCATATATACATGATATGTGAAGTCTCGTATCATTTCAAATAGTCCCCAATTAAATTTGATATTTTTGACCGAAACTAGTGTATAATATACTATGATTTATGACCGAAACTTGCATTTCGAAAAAGTTTCATAGAATCTAATTTTCGGATGATTTTTTGCATGGACTTCCATCATAACCATCCCTCGTAAAATATATAAACGATATGTGAAGTTTCCTATCATTTCGAACAGTCCACAATTAAGTTTGATTTTTGACCGAAACTAGTATAAACTGGTGTATAATATACTATGAATTTTGACAGAAACTTGCATTTCGAAAAGTTTCATAGAATCTAATTTTCCGATGATTTTTTGAATGGACTTCCATCATAACCTTCCCTCGTAAAATATATAAATGATATGTGAAGTCTCGTATCATTTCGAATAGTCCCCGATTAAATTTGATTTTTTTGACCTAAACTCGTGTATAATATACTATGATTTTTGACCAAAACTGGCATTTCGAAAAGGTTCATAGAATGTAATTTTCAGATGATTTTTTTGCATGGACATCCATCATAACCTTCCATCTTAACATATATACATGATATGTGAAGTCTCGTATCATTTCATATAGTCCCCAATTAAAGTTGATATTTTTAACCGAAACTAGTGTATAATATACTATGATTTTTGACCGAAACTTGCATTTCGAAAAGTTTCATAGAAACTAATTTTCGGATGATTTTTTGCATGGACTTCCATCATAACCATCCCTCGTAAAATATATAAACGATATGTGATGTTTCGTATAATTTCGAACTGTCCACAATTAAATTTGATTTTTGACCGAAACTAGTATAAACTAGTGTATAATATACTATGATTTTTGACCGAAACTTGCATTTCGAAAAGTTTCATAGAATCTAATTTTCCGATGATTTTTTGAATTGATTTCCATCATAACCTTCCCTCGTAAAATATATAAATGATATGTGAAGTCTCGTATCATTTCAAATAGTCTTCGATTAAATTTGATTTTTTTGACCGAAACTTGTGTATAATATACTATGATTTTTGACCGAAACTGGAATTTCGAAAAGTTTCATAGAATGTAATTTTCAGATGATTTTTTTGCATGGACATCCATCATAACCTTTCCTCTTTACATATATACATGATATGTTAAGTCTCATATCATTTCAAATAGTCCCCAGATAAATTTGATATTTTTGACCGAAACTGGTGTATAATATACTATGATTTTTGACCGAAACTTTCATTTCGAAAAGGTTCATAGAATCTAATTTTCGGATTATTTTTTGCATGGACTTCCATCATAACCTTCCCTCGTAAAATATGTAACCGATATGTGATGTTTCGTATCATTTCGAACAGTCCATAATTTAATTTGTTTTTTGACCGAAACTGGTATAAACTGGTGTATAATATACTATGAATTTTGACAGAAACTTGCATTTCTAAAAGTTTCAAAGAATCTACTTTTCCGATGATTTTTTGAATGGACTTCCATCATAACCCTCCCTCATAAAATATATAATTGATATGTGAAGTCTCGTATCATTTCGAATAGTCCCCGATTAAATTTGATTTTTTTTGACCGAAACTCTTGTATAATATAGTATGATTTTTGACCGAAACTGGCATTTCGAAAAGTTTCATAGAATGTAATTTTCAGATTATTTTTTTGCATGGATATCCATCATAACCTTCCCTCTTAGCATATATACATGATATATGAAGTCTCGTAACATTTCAAATAGTCCCCAATTAAATTTGATATTTTTGACCGAAACTAGTGTATAATATACTATGATTTTTGACCGAAACTTGCATTTCGAAAAAGTTTCATAGAATCTAATTTTCAAATGATTTTTTGCATGGACTTCCATCATAACCATCCCTCGTAAAATATATAAACGATATGTGAAGTTTCCTATCATTTCGAACAGTCCACAATTAAATTTGATTTTTGACCGAAACTAGTATAAACTAGTGTATAATATACTATGATTTTTGACCGAAACTTGCATTTCGAAAAGTTTCATAGAATCTAATTTTTGGATGATTTTTTGCATGGACTTCCATCATAACCATCCCTCGTAAAATATGTAAACGATATTTGATGTTTCGTATCATTTCGAACAGTCCACAATTAAATTTGATTTTTGACAGAAACTAGTATAAACTAGTGTATAATATACTATGAATTTTGACCGAAACTTGCATTTCGAAACGTTTCATAGAATCTAATTTTCCGATGATTTTTTGAATGGACTTCCATCATAACCTTCCCTCGTAAAATATATAAATGAGATGTGAAGTCTCGTATCATTTCGAATAGTCCCCGATTAAATTTGATTTTTTTGATCGAAACTCGTGTATAATACTATGATTTTTGACCGAAACTGGCATTTCGAAAAGTTTCATAGAATCTAATTTTCAGATGATTTTTTTGCATGGACATCCATCATAACCTTCCCTCTTAACATATATACATGATATGTGAAGTCTCGTATCATTTCAAATAGTCCCCAGATAAATTTGATATTTTTGACCGAAACTGGTGTATAATATACTATGATTTTTGACCGAAACTTGCATTTCGAAAAGTTTCATAGAATCTAATTTTCGGATTATTTTTTGCATGGACTTCCATCATAACCTTCCCTCGTAAAATATGTAAACGATATGTGAAGTTTCGTATCATTTCGAACATTCCATAATTTAATTTGATTTTTGACCGAAACTGGTATAAACTGGTGTATAATATACAATGAATTTTGACAGAAACTTGCATTTCTAAAAGTTTCAAAGAATCTACTTTTCCGATGATTTTTTGAATGAACTTCCATTATAACCTTCCCTCGTAAAATATATAAATGATATGTGAAGTATCGTATCATTTCGAATAGTCCCCGATTAAATTTGATTTTTTTGGACCGAAACTCGTGTATAATATAGTATGATTTTTGACCGAAACTGGAATTTCGAAAAGTTTCATAGAATCTAATTTTCAGATGATTTTTTTGCATGGACATCCATCATAACCTTCCCTCTTAGCATATATACATGATATGTGAAGTCTCGTATCATTTCAAATAGTCCCCAATTAAATTTGATATTTTTGACCGAAACTAGTGTATAATATACTATGATTTTTGACCGAAACTTGCATTACGAAAAAGTTTCATAGAATCTAATTTTCGGATGATTTTTTGCATGGACTTCCATCATAATGATCCCTCGTAAAATATATAAACGATATGTGAAGTTTCCTATCATTTCGAACAGTCCACAATTAGATTTGATTTTTGACCGAAACTAGTATAAACTGGTGTATAATATACTATGATTTTTGACCGAAACTTGCATTTCGAAAAGTTTCATAGAATCTAATTTTCCGATGATTTTTTGAATGGACTTCCATCATAACCTTCCCTCGTAAAATATATAAATGATATGTGAAGTCTCGTATCATTTCGAATAGTCCCCGATTAAATTTGATTTTTTTGACCGAAACTCGTGTATAATATACTATGATTTTTGACCAAAACTGGCATTTCGAAAAGTTTCATAGAATGTAATTTTCAGATGATTTTTTTGCATGGACATCCATCATAACCTTCCATCTTAACATATATACATGATATGTGAAGTCTCGTATCATTTCAAATAGTACCCAATTAAAGTTGATATTTTTAACCGAAACTAGTGTATAATATACTATGATTTTTGACCGAAACTTGCATTTCGAAAAAGTTTCATAAAATCTAATTTTCGGATGATTTTTTGCATGGACTTGCATCATAACCATCCCTCGTAAAATTTATAAACGATATGTGAAGTTTCCTATCATTTCGAACAGTCCACAATTAAATTTGATTTTTGACCGAAACTAGTATAAACTAGTGTATAATATACTATGATTTTTGACCGAAACTTGCATTTCGAAACGTTTCATAGAATCTAATTTTCCGATGATTTTTTGAATGGACTTCCATCATAACCTTCCCTCGTAAAATATATAAATGAGATGTGAAGTCTCGTATCATTTCGAATAGTCCCCGATTAAATTTGATTTTTTTGATCGAAACTCGTGTATAATACTATGATTTTTGACCGAAACTGGCATTTCGAAAAGTTTCATAGAATCTAATTTTCAGATGATTTTTTTGCATGGACATCCATCATAACCTTCCCTCTTAACCTATATACATGATATGTGAAGTCTCGTATCATTTCAAATAGTCCCCAGATAAATTTGATATATTTGACCGAAACTGGTGTATAATATACTATGATTTTTGACCGAAACTTGCATTTCGAAAAGTTTCATAGAATCTAATTTTCGGATTATTTTTTGCATGGACTTCCATCATAACCTTCCCTCGTAAAATATGTAAACGATATGTGAAGTTTCGTATCATTTCGAACAGTCCATAATTTAATTTGATTTTTGACCGAAACTGGTATAAACTGGTGTATAATATACTATGAATTTTGACAGAAACTTGCATTTCTAAAAGTTTCAAAGAATCTACTTTTCCGATGATTTTTTGAATGGACTTCCATCATAACCTTCCCTCGTAAAATATATAAATGATATGTGAAGTATCGTATCATTTCGAATAGTCCCCGATTAAATTTGATTTTTTTGGACCGAAACTCGTGTATAATATAATATGATTTTTGACCGAAACTGGAATTTCGAAAAGTTTCATAGAATCTAATTTTCAGATGATTTTTTTGCATGGACATCCATCATAACCTTCCCTCTTAGCATATATACATGATATGTGAAGTCTCGTATCATTTCAAATAGTCCCCAATTAAATTTGATATTTTTGACCGAAACTAGTGTATAATATACTATGATTTTTGACCGAAACTTGCATTACGAAAAAGTTTCATAGAATCTAATTTTCGGATGATTTTTTGCATGGACTTCCATCATAACGATCCCTCGTAAAATATATAAACGATATGTGAAGTTTCCTATCATTTCGAACAGTCCACAATTAGATTTGATTTTTGACCGAAACTAGTATAAACTGGTGTATAATATACTATGATTTTTGACCGAAACTTGCATTTCGAAAAGTTTCATAGAATCTAATTTTCCGATGATTTTTTGAATGGACTTCCATCATAACCTTCCCTCGTAAAATATATAAATGATATGTGAAGTCTCGTATCATTTCGAATAGTCCCCGATTAAATTTGATTTTTTTGACCGAAACTCGTGTATAATATACTATGATTTTTGACCAAAACTGGCATTTCGAAAAGTTTCATAGAATGTAATTTTCAGATGATTTTTTTGCATGGACATCCATCATAACCTTCCATCTTAACATATATACATGATATGTGAAGTCTCGTATCATTTCAAATAGTACCCAATTAAAGTTGATATTTTTAACCGAAACTAGTGTATAATATACTATGATTTTTGACCGAAACTTGCATTTCGAAAAAGTTTCATAGAATCTAATTTTCGGATGATTTTTTGCATGGACTTGCATCATAACCATCCCTCGTAAAATTTATAAACGATATGTGAAGTTTCCTATCATTTCGAACAGTCCACAATTAAATTTGATTTTTGACCGAAACTAGTATAAACTAGTGTATAATATACTATGATTTTTGACCGAAACTTGCATTTCGAAACGTTTCATAGAATCTAATTTTCCGATGATTTTTTGAATGGACTTCCATCATAACCTTCCCTCGTAAAATATATAAATGAGATGTGAAGTCTCGTATCATTTCGAATAGTCCCCGATTAAATTTGATTTTTTTGATCGAAACTCGTGTATAATACTATGATTTTTGACCGAAACTGGCATTTCGAAAAGTTTCATAGAATCTAATTTTCAGATGATTTTTTTGCATGGACATCCATCATAACCTTCCCTCTTAACCTATATACATGATATGTGAAGTCTCGTATCATTTCAAATAGTCCCCAGATAAATTTGATATATTTGACCGAAACTGGTGTATAATATACTATGATTTTTGACCGAAACTTGCATTTCGAAAAGTTTCATAGAATCTAATTTTCGGATTATTTTTTGCATGGACTTCCATCATAACCTTCCCTCGTAAAATATGTAAACGATATGTGAAGTTTCGTATCATTTCGAACAGTCCATAATTTAATTTGATTTTTGACCGAAACTGGTATAAACTGGTGTATAATATACTATGAATTTTGGAAGAAACTTGCATTTCTAAAAGTTTCAAAGAATCTACTTTTCCGATGATTTTTTGAATGGACTTCCATCATAACCTTCCCTCGTAAAATATATAAATGATATGTGAAGTATCGTATCATTTCGAATAGTCCCCGATTAAATTTGATTTTTTTGGACCGAAACTTGTGTATAATATAATATGATTTTTGACCGAAACTGGAATTTCGAAAAGTTTCATAGAATCTAATTTTCAGATGATTTTTTTGCATGGACATCCATCATAACCTTCCCTCTTAGCATATATACATGATATGTGAAGTCTCGTATCATTTCAAATAGTCCCCAATTAAATTTGATATTTTTGACCGAAACTAGTGTATAATATACTATGATTTTTGACCGAAACTTGCATTACGAAAAAGTTTCATAGAATCTAATTTTCGGATGATTTTTTGCATGGAATTCCATCATAACGATCCCTCGTAAAATATATAAACGATATGTGAAGTTTCCTATCATTTCGAACAGTCCACAATTAGATTTGATTTTTGACCGAAACTAGTATAAACTGGTGTATAATATACTATGATTTTTGACCGAAACTTGCATTTCGAAAAGTTTCATAGAATCTAATTTTCCGATGATTTTTTGAATGGACTTCCATCATAACCTTCCCTCGTAAAATATATAAATGATATGTGAAGTCTCGTATCATTTCGAATAGTCCCCGATTAAATTTGATTTTTTTGACCGAAACTCGTGTATAATATACTATGATTTTTGACCAAAACTGGCATTTCGAAAAGTTTCATAGAATGTAATTTTCAGATGATTTTTTTGCATGGACATCCATCATAACCTTCCATCTTAACATATATACATGATATGTGAAGTCTCGTATCATTTCAAATAGTACCCAATTAAAGTTGATATTTTTAACCGAAACTAGTGTATAATATACTATGATTTTTGACCGAAACTTGCATTTCGAAAAAGATTCATAGAATCTAATTTTCGGATGATTTTTTGCATGGACTTGCATCATAACCATCCCTCGTAAAATTTATAAACGATATGTGAAGTTTCCTATCATTTCGAACAGTCCACAATTAAATTTGATTTTTGACCGAAACTAGTATAAACTAGTGTATAATATACTATGATTTTTGACCGAAACTTGCATTTCGAAACGTTTCATAGAATCTAATTTTCCGATGATTTTTTGAATGGACTTCCATCATAACCTTCCCTCGTAAAATATATAAATGAGATGTGAAGTCTCGTATCATTTCGAATAGTCCCCGATTAAATTTGATTTTTTTGATCGAAACTCGTGTATAATACTATGATTTTTGACCGAAACTGGCATTTCGAAAAGTTTCATAGAATCTAATTTTCAGATGATTTTTTTGCATGGACATCCATCATAACCTTCCCTCTTAACCTATATACATGATATGTGAAGTCTCGTATCATTTCAAATAGTCCCCAGATAAATTTGATATTTTTGACCGAAACTGGTGTATAATATACTATGATTTTTGACCGAAACTTGCATTTCGAAAAGTTTCATAGAATCTAATTTTCGGATTATTTTTTGCATGGACTTCCATCATAACCTTCCCTCGTAAAATATGTAAACGATATGTGAAGTTTCGTATCATTTCGAACAGTCCATAATTTAATTTGATTTTTGACCGAAACTGGTATAAACTGGTGTATAATATACTATGAATTTTGACAGAAACTTGCATTTCTAAAAGTTTCAAAGAATCTACTTTTCCGATGATTTTTTGAATGGACTTCCATCATAACCTTCCCTCGTAAAATATATAAATGATATGTGAAGTATCGTATCATTTCGAATAGTCCCCGATTAAATTTGATTTTTTTGGACCGAAACTCGTGTATAATATAGTATGATTTTTGACCGAAACTGGAATTTCGAAAAGTTTCATAGAATCTAATTTTCAGATGATTTTTTTGCATGGACATCCATCATAACCTTCCCTCTTAGCATATATACATGATATGTGAAGTCTCGTATCATTTCAAATAGTCCCCAATTAAATTTGATATTTTTGACCGAAACTAGTGTATAATATACTATGATTTTTGACCGAAACTTGCATTACGAAAAAGTTTCATAGAATCTAATTTTCGGATGATTTTTTGCATGGACTTCCATCATAACGATCCCTCGTAAAATATATAAACGATATGTGAAGTTTCCTATCATTTCGAACAGTCCACAATTAGATTTGATTTTTGACCGAAACTAGTATAAACTGGTGTATAATATACTATGATTTTTGACCGAAACTTGCATTTCGAAAAGTTTCATAGAATCTAATTTTCCGATGATTTTTTGAATGGACTTCCATCATAACCTTCCCTCGTAAAATATATAAATGATATGTGAAGTCTCGTATCATTTCGAATAGTCCCCGATTAAATTTGATTTTTTTGATCGAAACTCGTGTATAATATACTATGATTTTTGACCAAAACTGGCATTTCGAAAAGTTTCATAGAATGTAATTTTCAGATGATTTTTTTGCATGGACATCCATCATAACCTTCCATCTTAACATATATACATGATATGTGAAGTCTCGTATCATTTCAAATAGTCCCCAATTAAAGTTGATATTTTTAACCGAAACTAGTGTATAATATACTATGATTTTTGACCGAAACTTGCATTTCGAAAAAGTTTCATAGAATCTAATTTTCGGATGATTTTTTGCATGGACTTGCATCATAACCATCCCTCGTAAAATTTATAAACGATATGTGAAGTTTCCTATCATTTCGAACAGTCCACAATTAAATTTGATTTTTGACCGAAACTAGTATAAACTAGTGTATAATATACTATGATTTTTGACCGAAACTTGCATTTCGAAACGTTTCATAGAATCTAATTTTCCGATGATTTTTTGAATGGACTTCCATCATAACCTTCCCTCGTAAAATATATAAATGAGATGTGAAGTCTCGTATCATTTCGAATAGTCCCCGATTAAATTTGATTTTTTTGATCGAAACTCGTGTATAATACTATGATTTTTGACCGAAACTGGCATTTCGAAAAGTTTCATAGAATCTAATTTTCAGATGATTTTTTTGCATGGACATCCATCATAACCTTCCCTCTTAACCTATATACATGATATGTGAAGTCTCGTATCATTTCAAATAGTCCCCAGATAAATTTGATATTTTTGACCGAAACTGGTGTATAATATACTATGATTTTTGACCGAAACTTGCATTTCGAAAAGTTTCATAGAATCTAATTTTCGGATTATTTTTTGCATGGACTTCCATCATAACCTTCCCTCGTAAAATATGTAAACGATATGTGAAGTTTCGTATCATTTCGAACAGTCCATAATTTAATTTGATTTTTGACCGAAACTGGTATAAACTGGTGTATAATATACTATGAATTTTGACAGAAACTTGCATTTCTAAAAGTTTCAAAGAATCTACTTTTCCGATGATTTTTTGAATGGACTTCCATCATAACCTTCCCTCGTAAAATATATAAATGATATGTGAAGTATCGTATCATTTCGAATAGTCCCCGATTAAATTTGATTTTTTTGGACCGAAACTCGTGTATAATATAGTATGATTTTTGACCGAAACTGGAATTTCGAAAAGTTTCATAGAATCTAATTTTCAGATGATTTTTTTGCATGGACATCCATCATAACCTTCCCTCTTAGCATATATACATGATATGTGAAGTCTCGTATCATTTCAAATAGTCCCCAATTAAATTTGATATTTTTGACCGAAACTAGTGTATAATATACTATGATTTTTGACCGAAACTTGCATTACGAAAAAGTTTCATAGAATCTAATTTTCGGATGATTTTTTGCATGGACTTCCATCATAACGATCCCTCGTAAAATATATAAACGATATGTGAAGTTTCCTATCATTTCGAACAGTCCACAATTAGATTTGATTTTTGACCGAAACTAGTATAAACTGGTGTATAATATACTATGATTTTTGACCGAAACTTGCATTTCGAAAAGTTTCATAGAATCTAATTTTCCGATGATTTTTTGAATGGACTTCCATCATAACCTTCCCTCGTAAAATATATAAATGATATGTGAAGTCTCGTATCATTTCGAATAGTCCCCGATTAAATTTGATTTTTTTGATCGAAACTCGTGTATAATATACTATGATTTTTGACCAAAACTGGCATTTCGAAAAGTTTCATAGAATGTAATTTTCAGATGATTTTTTTGCATGGACATCCATCATAACCTTCCATCTTAACATATATACATGATATGTGAAGTCTCGTATCATTTCAAATAGTCCCCAATTAAAGTTGATATTTTTAACCGAAACTAGTGTATAATATACTATGATTTTTGACCGAAACTTGCATTTCGAAAAAGTTTCATAGAATCTAATTTTCGGATGATTTTTTGCATGGACTTGCATCATAACCATCCCTCGTAAAATTTATAAACGATATGTGAAGTTTCCTATCATTTCGAACAGTCCACAATTAAATTTGATTTTTGACCGAAACTAGTATAAACTAGTGTATAATATACTATGATTTTTGACCGAAACTTGCATTTCGAAACGTTTCATAGAATCTAATTTTCCGATGATTTTTTGAATGGACTTCCATCATAACCTTCCCTCGTAAAATATATAAATGAGATGTGAAGTCTCGTATCATTTCGAATAGTCCCCGATTAAATTTGATTTTTTTGATCGAAACTCGTGTATAATACTATGATTTTTGACCGAAACTGGCATTTCGAAAAGTTTCATAGAATCTAATTTTCAGATGATTTTTTTGCATGGACATCCATCATAACCTTCCCTCTTAACCTATATACATGATATGTGAAGTCTCGTATCATTTCAAATAGTCCCCAGATAAATTTGATATTTTTGACCGAAACTGGTGTATAATATACTATGATTTTTGACCGAAACTTGCATTTCGAAAAGTTTCATAGAATCTAATTTTCGGATTATTTTTTGCATGGACTTCCATCATAACCTTCCCTCGTAAAATATGTAAACGATATGTGAAGTTTCGTATCATTTCGAACAGTCCATAATTTAATTTGATTTTTGACCGAAACTGGTATAAACTGGTGTATAATATACTATGAATTTTGACAGAAACTTGCATTTCTAAAAGTTTCAAAGAATCTACTTTTCCGATGATTTTTTGAATGGACTTCCATCATAACCTTCCCTCGTAAAATATATAAATGATATGTGAAGTATCGTATCATTTCGAATAGTCCCCGATTAAATTTGATTTTTTTGGACCGAAACTCGTGTATAATATAGTATGATTTTTGACCGAAACTGGAATTTCGAAAAGTTTCATAGAATCTAATTTTCAGATGATTTTTTTGCATGGACATCCATCATAACCTTCCCTCTTAGCATATATACATGATATGTGAAGTCTCGTATCATTTCAAATAGTCCCCAATTAAATTTGATATTTTTGACCGAAACTAGTGTATAATATACTATGATTTTTGACCGAAACTTGCATTACGAAAAAGTTTCATAGAATCTAATTTTCGGATGATTTTTTGCATGGACTTCCATCATAACGATCCCTCGTAAAATATATAAACGATATGTGAAGTTTCCTATCATTTCGAACAGTCCACAATTAGATTTGATTTTTGACCGAAACTAGTATAAACTGGTGTATAATATACTATGATTTTTGACCGAAACTTGCATTTCGAAAAGTTTCATAGAATCTAATTTTCCGATGATTTTTTGAATGGACTTCCATCATAACCTTCCCTCGTAAAATATATAAATGATATGTGAAGTCTCGTATCATTTCGAATAGTCCCCGATTAAATTTGATTTTTTTGATCGAAACTCGTGTATAATATACTATGATTTTTGACCAAAACTGGCATTTCGAAAAGTTTCATAGAATGTAATTTTCAGATGATTTTTTTGCATGGACATCCATCATAACCTTCCATCTTAACATATATACATGATATGTGAAGTCTCGTATCATTTCAAATAGTCCCCAATTAAAGTTGATATTTTTAACCGAAACTAGTGTATAATATACTATGATTTTTGACCGAAACTTGCATTTCGAAAAAGTTTCATAGAATCTAATTTTCGGATGATTTTTTGCATGGACTTGCATCATAACCATCCCTCGTAAAATTTATAAACGATATGTGAAGTTTCCTATCATTTCGAACAGTCCACAATTAAATTTGATTTTTGACCGAAACTAGTATAAACTAGTGTATAATATACTATGATTTTTGACCGAAACTTGCATTTCGAAACGTTTCATAGAATCTAATTTTCCGATGATTTTTTGAATGGACTTCCATCATAACCTTCCCTCGTAAAATATATAAATGAGATGTGAAGTCTCGTATCATTTCGAATAGTCCCCGATTAAATTTGATTTTTTTGATCGAAACTCGTGTATAATACTATGATTTTTGACCGAAACTGGCATTTCGAAAAGTTTCATAGAATCTAATTTTCAGATGATTTTTTTGCATGGACATCCATCATAACCTTCCCTCTTAACCTATATACATGATATGTGAAGTCTCGTATCATTTCAAATAGTCCCCAGATAAATTTGATATTTTTGACCGAAACTGGTGTATAATATACTATGATTTTTGACCGAAACTTGCATTTCGAAAAGTTTCATAGAATCTAATTTTCGGATTATTTTTTGCATGGACTTCCATCATAACCTTCCCTCGTAAAATATGTAAACGATATGTGAAGTTTCGTATCATTTCGAACAGTCCATAATTTAATTTGATTTTTGACCGAAACTGGTATAAACTGGTGTATAATATACTATGAATTTTGACAGAAACTTGCATTTCTAAAAGTTTCAAAGAATCTACTTTTCCGATGATTTTTTGAATGGACTTCCATCATAACCTTCCCTCGTAAAATATATAAATGATATGTGAAGTATCGTATCATTTCGAATAGTCCCCGATTAAATTTGATTTTTTTGGACCGAAACTCGTGTATAATATAGTATGATTTTTGACCGAAACTGGAATTTCGAAAAGTTTCATAGAATCTAATTTTCAGATGATTTTTTTGCATGGACATCCATCATAACCTTCCCTCTTAGCATATATACATGATATGTGAAGTCTCGTATCATTTCAAATAGTCCCCAATTAAATTTGATATTTTTGACCGAAACTAGTGTATAATATACTATGATTTTTGACCGAAACTTGCATTACGAAAAAGTTTCATAGAATCTAATTTTCGGATGATTTTTTGCATGGACTTCCATCATAACGATCCCTCGTAAAATATATAAACGATATGTGAAGTTTCCTATCATTTCGAACAGTCCACAATTAGATTTGATTTTTGACCGAAACTAGTATAAACTGGTGTATAATATACTATGATTTTTGACCGAAACTTGCATTTCGAAAAGTTTCATAGAATCTAATTTTCCGATGATTTTTTGAATGGACTTCCATCATAACCTTCCCTCGTAAAATATATAAATGATATGTGAAGTCTCGTATCATTTCGAATAGTCCCCGATTAAATTTGATTTTTTTGATCGAAACTCGTGTATAATATACTATGATTTTTGACCAAAACTGGCATTTCGAAAAGTTTCATAGAATGTAATTTTCAGATGATTTTTTTGCATGGACATCCATCATAACCTTCCATCTTAACATATATACATGATATGTGAAGTCTCGTATCATTTCAAATAGTCCCCAATTAAAGTTGATATTTTTAACCGAAACTAGTGTATAATATACTATGATTTTTGACCGAAACTTGCATTTCGAAAAAGTTTCATAGAATCTAATTTTCGGATGATTTTTTGCATGGACTTGCATCATAACCATCCCTCGTAAAATTTATAAACGATATGTGAAGTTTCCTATCATTTCGAACAGTCCACAATTAAATTTGATTTTTGACCGAAACTAGTATAAACTAGTGTATAATATACTATGATTTTTGACCGAAACTTGCATTTCGAAACGTTTCATAGAATCTAATTTTCCGATGATTTTTTGAATGGACTTCCATCATAACCTTCCCTCGTAAAATATATAAATGAGATGTGAAGTCTCGTATCATTTCGAATAGTCCCCGATTAAATTTGATTTTTTTGATCGAAACTCGTGTATAATACTATGATTTTTGAACGAAACTGGCATTTCGAAAAGTTTCATAGAATCTAATTTTCAGATGATTTTTTTGCATGGACATCCATCATAACCTTCCCTCTTAACCTATATACATGATATGTGAAGTCTCGTATCATTTCAAATAGTCCCCAGATAAATTTGATATTTTTGACCGAAACTGGTGTATAATATACTATGATTTTTGACCGAAACTTGCATTTCGAAAAGTTTCATAGAATCTAATTTTCGGATTATTTTTTGCATGGACTTCCATCATAACCTTCCCTCGTAAAATATGTAAACGATATGTGAAGTTTCGTATCATTTCGAACAGTCCATAATTTAATTTGATTTTTGACCGAAACTGGTATAAACTGGTGTATAATATACTATGAATTTTGACAGAAACTTGCATTTCTAAAAGTTTCAAAGAATCTACTTTTCCGATGATTTTTTGAATGGACTTCCATCATAACCTTCCCTCGTAAAATATATAAATGATATGTGAAGTATCGTATCATTTCGAATAGTCCCCGATTAAATTTGATTTTTTTGGACCGAAACTCGTGTATAATATAGTATGATTTTTGACCGAAACTGGAATTTCGAAAAGTTTCATAGAATCTAATTTTCAGATGATTTTTTTGCATGGACATCCATCATAACCTTCCCTCTTAGCATATATACATGATATGTGAAGTCTCGTATCATTTCAAATAGTCCCCAATTAAATTTGATATTTTTGACCGAAACTAGTGTATAATATACTATGATTTTTGACCGAAACTTGCATTACGAAAAAGTTTCATAGAATCTAATTTTCGGATGATTTTTTGCATGGACTTCCATCATAACGATCCCTCGTAAAATATATAAACGATATGTGAAGTTTCCTATCATTTCGAACAGTCCACAATTAGATTTGATTTTTGACCGAAACTAGTATAAACTGGTGTATAATATACTATGATTTTTGACCGAAACTTGCATTTCGAAAAGTTTCATAGAATCTAATTTTCCGATGATTTTTTGAATGGACTTCCATCATAACCTTCCCTCGTAAAATATATAAATGATATGTGAAGTCTCGTATCATTTCGAATAGTCCCCGATTAAATTTGATTTTTTTGATCGAAACTCGTGTATAAGATACTATGATTTTTGACCAAAACTGGCATTTCGAAAAGTTTCATAGAATGTAATTTTCAGATGATTTTTTTGCATGGACATCCATCATAACCTTCCATCTTAACATATATACATGATATGTGAAGTCTCGTATCATTTCAAATAGTCCCCAATTAAAGTTGATATTTTTAACCGAAACTAGTGTATAATATACTATGATTTTTGACCGAAACTTGCATTTCGAAAAAGTTTCATAGAATCTAATTTTCGGATGATTTTTTGCATGGACTTGCATCATAACCATCCCTCGTAAAATTTATAAACGATATGTGAAGTTTCCTATCATTTCGAACAGTCCACAATTAAATTTGATTTTTGACCGAAACTAGTATAAACTAGTGTATAATATACTATGATTTTTGACCGAAACTTGCATTTCGAAACGTTTCATAGAATCTAATTTTCCGATGATTTTTTGAATGGACTTCCATCATAACCTTCCCTCGTAAAATATATAAATGAGATGTGAAGTCTCGTATCATTTCGAATAGTCCCCGATTAAATTTGATTTTTTTGATCGAAACTCGTGTATAATACTATGATTTTTGAACGAAACTGGCATTTCGAAAAGTTTCATAGAATCTAATTTTCAGATGATTTTTTTGCATGGACATCCATCATAACCTTCCCTCTTAACCTATAT
This sequence comes from Lathyrus aphaca, assembly GCA_963966055.1. Classification (NCBI taxonomy): domain Eukaryota; kingdom Viridiplantae; phylum Streptophyta; class Magnoliopsida; order Fabales; family Fabaceae; genus Lathyrus; species Lathyrus aphaca. The sequence continues at coordinate 558,056,848 of OZ014524.1, read as the reverse complement.
ACATGATATGTGAAGTCTCGTATCATTTCAAATAGTCCCCAGATAAATTTGATATTTTTGACCGAAACTGGTGTATAATATACTATGATTTTTGACCGAAACTTGCATTTCGAAAAGTTTCATAGAATCTAATTTTCGGATTATTTTTTGCATGGACTTCCATCATAACCTTCCCTCGTAAAATATGTAAACGATATGTGAAGTTTCTTATCATTTCGAACAGTCCATAATTTAATTTGATTTTTGACCGAAACTGGTATAAACTGGTGTATAATATACTATGAATTTTGACAGAAACTTGCATTTCTAAAAGTTTCAAAGAATCTACTTTTCCGATGATTTTTTGAATGGACTTCCATCATAACCTTCCCTCGTAAAATATATAAATGATATGTGAAGTATCGTATCATTTCGAATAGTCCCCGATTAAATTTGATTTTTTTGGACCGAAACTCGTGTATAATATAGTATGATTTTTGACCGAAACTGGAATTTCGAAAAGTTTCATAGAATCTAATTTTCAGATGATTTTTTTGCATGGACATCCATCATAACCTTCCCTCTTAGCATATATACATGATATGTGAAGTCTCGTATCATTTCAAATAGTCCCCAATTAAATTTGATATTTTTGACCGAAACTAGTGTATAATATACTATGATTTTTGACCGAAACTTGCATTACGAAAAAGTTTCATAGAATCTAATTTTCGGATGATTTTTTGCATGGACTTCCATCATAACGATCCCTCGTAAAATATATAAACGATATGTGAAGTTTCCTATCATTTCGAACAGTCCACAATTAGATTTGATTTTTGACCGAAACTAGTATAAACTGGTGTATAATATACTATGATTTTTGACCGAAACTTGCATTTCGAAAAGTTTCATAGAATCTAATTTTCCGATGATTTTTTGAATGGACTTCCATCATAACCTTCCCTCGTAAAATATATAAATGATATGTGAAGTCTCGTATCATTTCGAATAGTCCCCGATTAAATTTGATTTTTTTGATCGAAACTCGTGTATAATATACTATGATTTTTGACCAAAACTGGCATTTCGAAAGTTTCATAGAATGTAATTTTCAGATTTTTTTTATGCATGGACATCCATCATAACCTTCCATCTTAACATATATACATGATATGTGAAGTCTCGTATCATTTCAAATAGTCCCCAATTAAAGTTGATATTTTTAACCGAAACTAGTGTATAATATACTATGATTTTTGACCGAAACTTGCATTTCGAAAAAGTTTCATAGAATCTAATTTTCGGATGATTTTTTGCATGGACTTGCATCATAACCATCCCTCGTAAAATTTATAAACGATATGTGAAGTTTCCTATCATTTCGAACAGTCCACAATTAAATTTGATTTTTGACCGAAACTAGTATAAACTAGTGTATAATATACTATGATTTTTGACCGAAACTTGCATTTCGAAACGTTTCATAGAATCTAATTTTCCGATGATTTTTTGAATGGACTTCCATCATAACCTTCCCTCGTAAAATATATAAATGAGATGTGAAGTCTCGTATCATTTCGAATAGTCCCCGATTAAATTTGATTTTTTTGATCGAAACTCGTGTATAATACTATGATTTTTGACCGAAACTGGCATTTCGAAAAGTTTCATAGAATCTAATTTTCAGATGATTTTTTTGCATGGACATCCATCATAACCTTCCCTCTTAACCTATATACATGATATGTGAAGTCTCGTATCATTTCAAATAGTCCCCAGATAAATTTGATATTTTTGACCGAAACTGGTGTATAATATACTATGATTTTTGACCGAAACTTGCATTTCGAAAAGTTTCATAGAATCTAATTTTCGGATTATTTTTTGCATGGACTTCCATCATAACCTTCCCTCGTAAAATATGTAAACGATATGTGAAGTTTCGTATCATTTCGAACAGTCCATAATTTAATTTGATTTTTGACCGAAACTGGTATAAACTGGTGTATAATATACTATGAATTTTGACAGAAACTTGCATTTCTAAAAGTTTCAAAGAATCTACTTTTCCGATGATTTTTTGAATGGACTTCCATCATAACCTTCCCTCGTAAAATATATAAATGATATGTGAAGTATCGTATCATTTCGAATAGTCCCCGATTAAATTTGATTTTTTTGGACCGAAACTCGTGTATAATATAGTATGATTTTTGACCGAAACTGGAATTTCGAAAAGTTTCATAGAATCTAATTTTCAGATGATTTTTTTGCATGGACATCCATCATAACCTTCCCTCTTAGCATATATACATGATATGTGAAGTCTCGTATCATTTCAAATAGTCCCCAATTAAATTTGATATTTTTGACCGAAACTAGTGTATAATATACTATGATATTTGACCGAAACTTGCATTACGAAAAAGTTTCATAGAATCTAATTTTCGGATGATTTTTTGCATGGACTTCCATCATAACGATCCCTCGTAAAATATATAAACGATATGTGAAGTTTCCTATCATTTCGAACAGTCCACAATTAAATTTGATTTTTGACCGAAACTAGTATAAACTGGTGTATAATATACTATGATTTTTGACCGAAACTTGCATTTCGAAAAGTTTCATAGAATCTAATTTTCCGATGATTTTTTGAATGGACTTCCATCATAACCTTCCCTCGTAAAATATATAAATGATATGTGAAGTCTCGTATCATTTCGAATAGTCCCCGATTAAATTTGATTTTTTTGACCGAAACTCGTGTATAATATACTATGATTTTTGACCAAAATTGGCATTTCGAAAAGTTTCATAGAATGTAATTTTCAGATGATTTTTTTGCATGGACATCCATCATAACCTTCCATCTTAACATATATACATGATATGTGAAGTCTCGTATCATTTCAAATAGTCCCCAATTAAAGTTGATATTTTTAACAGAAACTAGTGTATAATATACTATGATTTTTGACCGAAACTTGCATTTCGAAAAAGTTTCATAGAATCTAATTTTCGGATGATTTTTTGCATGGACTTCCATCATAACCATCCCTCGTAAAATTTATAAACGATATGTGAAGTTTCCTATCATTTCGAACAGTCCACAATTAAATTTGATTTTTGACCGAAACTAGTATAAACTAGTGTATAATATACTATGATTTTTGACCGAAACATGCATTTCGAAAAGTTTCATAGAATCTAATTTTCCGATGATTTTTTATAATGGACTTCCATCATAACCTTCCCTCGTAAAATATATAAATGATATGTGAAGTCTTCAATCATTTTGAATAGTCCCCGATTAAATTTGATTTTTTTGACCGAAACTCGTGTCTAATATACTATGATTTTTGACCAAAACTGGCATTTCGAAAAGTTTCACAGAATGTAATTTTCAGATGATTTTTTTACATGGACATCCATCATAACCTTCCATCTTAACATATATACATGATATGTGAAGTCTCATATCATTTCAAATAGTCCCCAATTAAAGTTGATATTTTTAACCGAAACTAGTGTATAATATACTATGATTTTTGACCGAAACTTGCATTTCGAAAAAGTTTCATAGAATCTAATTTTCGGATGATTTTTTGCTTGGACTTCCATCATAACCATCCCTCCAAAAATTTATAAACGATATGTGAAGTTTCCTATCATTTCGAACAGTCAACAATTAAATTTGATTTTTGACCGAAACTAGTATAAACTAGTGTATAATATACTATGATTTTTGACCGAAACTTGCATTTCGAAAAGTTTCATAGAATCTAATTTTCCGATGATTTTTTGAAAGGACTTCCATCATAACCTTCCATCGTAAAATATATAAATGAATTGTGAAGTCTCGTATCATTTCGAATAGTCCCCGATTAAATTTGATTTTTTTGACCGAAACTCGTGTATAATATACTATGATTTTTGACCAAAACTGGCATTTCGAAAAGTTTCATAGAATGTAATTTTCAGATGATTTTTTTGCATGGACATCCATCATAACCTTCCATCTTAACATATATACATGATATGTGAAGTCTCGTATCATTTCAAATAGTCCCCAATTAAATTTGATATTTTTGACCGAAACTAGTGTATAATATACTATGATATTTGACCGAAACTTGCATTACGAAAAAGTTTCATAGAATCTAATTTTCGGATGATTTTTTGCATGGACTTCCATCATAACGATCCCTCGTAAAATATATAAACGATATGTGAAGTTTCCTATCATTTCGAACAGTCCACAATTAAATTTGATTTTTGACCGAAACTAGTATAAACTGGTGTATAATATACTATGATTTTTGACCGAAACTTGCATTTCGAAAAGTTTCATAGAATCTAATTTTCCGATGATTTTTTGAATGGACTTCCATCATAACCTTCCCTCGTAAAATATATAAATGATATGTGAAGTCTCGTATCATTTCGAATAGTCCCCGATTAAATTTGATTTTTTTGACCGAAACTCGTGTATAATATACTATGATTTTTGACCAAAACTGGCATTTCGAAAAGTTTCATAGAATGTAATTTTCAGATGATTTTTTTGCATGGACATCCATCATAACCTTCCATCTTAACATATATACATGATATGTGAAGTCTCGTATCATTTCAAATAGTCCCCAATTAAAGTTGATATTTTTAACCGAAACTAGTGTATAATATACTATGATTTTTGACCGAAACTTGCATTTCGAAAAAGTTTCATTGAATCTAATTTTCGGATGATTTTTTGCATGGACTTGCATCATAACCATCCCTCGTAAAATTTATAAACGATATGTGAAGTTTCCTATCATTTCGAACAGTCCACAATTAAATTTGATTTTTGACCGAAACTAGTATAAACTAGTGTATAATATACTATGATTTTTGACAGAAACTTGCATTTCGAAACGTTTCATAGAATCTAATTTTCCGATGATTTTTTGAATGGACTTCCATCATAACCTTCCCTCGTAAAATATATAAATGAGATGTGAAGTCTCGTATCATTTCGAATAGTCCCCGATTAAATTTGATTTTTTTGATCGAAACTCGTGTATAATACTATGATTTTTGACCGAAACTGGCATTTCGAAAAGTTTCATAGAATCTAATTTTCAGATGATTTTTTTGCATGGACATCCATCATAACCTTCCCTCTTAACCTATATACATGATATGTGAAGTCTCGTATCATTTCAAATAGTCCCCAGATAAATTTGATATTTTTGACCGAAACTGGTGTATAATATACTATGATTTTTGACCGAAACTTGCATTTCGAAAAGTTTCATAGAATCTAATTTTCGGATTATTTTTTGCATGGACTTCCATCATAACCTTCCCTCGTAAAATATGTAAACGATATGTGAAGTTTCGTATCATTTCGAACAGTCCATAATTTAATTTGATTTTTGACCGAAACTGGTATAAACTGGTGTATAATATACTATGAATTTTGACAGAAACTTGCATTTCTAAAAGTTTCAAAGAATCTACTTTTCCGATGATTTTTTGAATGGACTTCCATCATAACCTTCCCTCGTAAAATATATAAATGATATGTGAAGTATCGTATCATTTCGAATAGTCCCCGATTAAATTTGATTTTTTTGGACCGAAACTCGTGTATAATATAGTATGATTTTTGACCGAAACTGGAATTTCGAAAAGTTTCATAGAATCTAATTTTCAGATGATTTTTTTGCATGGACATCCATCATAACCTTCCCTCTTAGCATATATACATGATATGTGAAGTCTCGTATCATTTCAAATAGTCCCCAATTAAATTTGATATTTTTGACCGAAACTAGTGTATAATATACTATGATATTTGACCGAAACTTACATTACGAAAAAGTTTCATAGAATCTAATTTTCGGATGATTTTTTGCATGGACTTCCATCATAACGATCCCTCGTAAAATATATAAACGATATGTGAAGTTTCCTATCATTTCGAACAGTCCACAATTAAATTTGATTTTTGACCGAAACTAGTATAAACTGGTGTATAATATACTATGATTTTTGACCGAAACTTGCATTTCGAAAAGTTTCATAGAATCTAATTTTCCGATGATTTTTTGAATGGACTTCCATCATAACCTTCCCTCGTAAAATATATAAATGATATGTGAAGTCTCGTATCATTTCGAATAGTCCCCGATTAAATTTGATTTTTTTGACCGAAACTCGTGTATAATATACTATGATTTTTGACCAAAATTGGCATTTCGAAAAGTTTTATAGAATGTAATTTTCAGATGATTTTTTTGCATGGACATCCATCATAACCTTCCATCTTAACATATATACATGATATGTGAAGTCTCGTATCATTTCAAATAGTCCCCAATTAAAGTTGATATTTTTAACAGAAACTAGTGTATAATATACTATGATTTTTGACCGAAACTTGCATTTCGAAAAAGTTTCATAGAATCTAATTTTCGGATGATTTTTTGCATGGACTTCCATCATAACCATCCCTCGTAAAATTTATAAACGATATGTGAAGTTTCCTATCATTTCGAACAGTCCACAATTAAATTTGATTTTTGACCGAAACTAGTATAAACTAGTGTATAATATACTATGATTTTTGACCGAAACATGCATTTCGAAAAGTTTCATAGAATCTAATTTTCCGATGATTTTTTATAATGGACTTCCATCATAACCTTCCCTCGTAAAATATATAAATGATATGTGAAGTCTTCAATCATTTCGAATAGTCCCCGATTAAATTTGATTTTTTTGACCGAAACTCGTGTCTAATATACTATGATTTTTGACCAAAACTGGCATTTCGAAAAGTTTCACAGAATGTAATTTTCAGATGATTTTTTTACATGGACATCCATCATAACCTTCCATCTTAACATATATACATGATATGTGAAGTCTCATATCATTTCAAATAGTCCCCAATTAAAGTTGATATTTTTAACCGAAACTAGTGTATAATATACTATGATTTTTGATCGAAACTTGCATTTCGAAAAAGTTTCATAGAATCTAATTTTCGGATGATTTTTTGCTTGGACTTCCATCATAACCATCCCTCCAAAAATTTATAAACGATATGTGAAGTTTCCTATCATTTCGAACAGTCCACAATTAAATTTGATTTTTGACCGAAACTAGTATAAACAAGTGTATAATATACTATGATTTTTGACCGAAACTTGCATTTCGAAAAGTTTCATAGAATCTAATTTTCCGATGATTTTTTGAAAGGACTTCCATCATAACCTTCCATCGTAAAATATATAAATGATTTGTGAAGTGTCGTATCATTTCGAATAGTCCCCGATTAAATTTGATTTTTTTGACCGAAACTCGTGTATAATATACTATGATTTTTGACCAAAACTGGCATTTCGAAAAGTTTCATAGAATGTAATTTTCAGATGATTTTTTTGCATGGACATCCATCATAACCTTCCATCTTAACATATATACATGATATGTGAAGTCTCGTATCATTTCAAATAGTCCCCAATTAAATTTGATATTTTTGACCGAAACTAGTGTATAATATACTATGATATTTGACCGAAACTTGCATTACGAAAAAGTTTCATAGAATCTAATTTTCGGATGATTTTTTGCATGGACTTCCATCATAACGATCCCTCGTAAAATATATAAACGATATGTGAAGTTTCCTATCATTTCGAACAGTCCACAATTAAATTTGATTTTTGACCGAAACTAGTATAAACTGGTGTATAATATACTATGATTTTTGACCGAAACTTGCATTTCGAAAAGTTTCATAGAATCTAATTTTCCGATGATTTTTTGAATGGAATTCCATCATAACCTTCCCTCGTAAAATATATAAATGATATGTGAAGTCTCGTATCATTTCGAATAGTCCCCGATTAAATTTGATTTTTTTGACCGAAACTCGTGTATAATATACTATGATTTTTGACCAAAACTGGCATTTCGAAAAGTTTCATAGAATGTAATTTTCAGATGATTTTTTTGCATGGACATCCATCATAACCTTCCATCTTAACATATATACATGATATGTGAAGTCTCGTATCATTTCAAATAGTCCCCAATTAAAGTTGATATTTTTAACCGAAACTAGTGTATAATATACTATGATTTTTGACCGAAACTTGCATTTCGAAAAAGTTTCATTGAATCTAATTTTCGGATGATTTTTTGCATGGACTTGCATCATAACCATCCCTCGTAAAATTTATAAACGATATGTGAAGTTTCCTATCATTTCGAACAGTCCACAATTAAATTTGATTTTTGACCGAAACTAGTATAAACTAGTGTATAATATACTATGATTTTTGACCGAAACTTGCATTTCGAAACGTTTCATAGAATCTAATTTTCCGATGATTTTTTGAATGGACTTCCATCATAACCTTCCCTCGTAAAATATATAAATGAGATGTGAAGTCTCGTATCATTTCGAATAGTCCCCGATTAAATTTGATTTTTTTGATCGAAACTCGTGTATAATACTATGATTTTTGACCGAAACTGGCATTTCGAAAAGTTTCATAGAATCTAATTTTCAGATGATTTTTTTGCATGGACATCCATCATAACCTTCCCTCTTAACCTATATACATGATATGTGAAGTCTCGTATCATTTCAAATAGTCCCCAGATAAATTTGATATTTTTGACTGAAACTGGTGTATAATATACTATGATTTTTGACCGAAACTTGCATTTCGAAAAGTTTCATAGAATCTAATTTTCGGATTATTTTTTGCATGGACTTCCATCATAACCTTCCCTCGTAAAATATGTAAACGATATGTGAAGTTTCGTATCATTTCGAACAGTCCATAATTTAATTTGATTTTTGACCGAAACTGGTATAAACTGGTGTATAATATACTATGAATTTTGACAGAAACTTGCATTTCTAAAAGTTTCAAAGAATCTACTTTTCCGATGATTTTTTGAATGGACTTCCATCATAACCTTCCCTCGTAAAATATATAAATGATATGTGAAGTATCGTATCATTTCGAATAGTCCCCGATTAAATTTGATTTTTTTGGACCGAAACTCGTGTATAATATAGTATGATTTTTGACCGAAACTGGAATTTCGAAAAGTTTCATAGAATCTAATTTTCAGATGATTTTTTTGCATGGACATCCATCATAACCTTCCCTCTTAGCATATATACATGATATGTGAAGTCTCGTATCATTTCAAATAGTCCCCAATTAAATTTGATATTTTTGACCGAAACTAGTGTATAATATACTATGATATTTGACCGAAACTTGCATTACGAAAAAGTTTCATAGAATCTAATTTTCGGATGATTTTTTGCATGGACTTCCATCATAACGATCCCTCGTAAAATATATAAACGATATGTGAAGTTTCCTATCATTTCGAACAGTCCACAATCAAATTTGTTTTTTGACCGAAACTAGTATAAACTGGTGTATAATATACTATGATTTTTGACCGAAACTTGCATTTCGAAAAGTTTCATAGAATCTAATTTTCCGATGATTTTTTGAATGGACTTCCATCATAACCTTCCCTCGTAAAATATATAAATGATATGTGAAGTCTCGTATCATTTCGAATAGTCCCCGATTAAATTTGATTTTTTTGACCGAAACTCGTGTATAATATACTATGATTTTTGACCAAAATTGGCATTTAGAAAAGTTTCATAGAATGTAATTTTCAGATGATTTTTTTGCATGGACATCCATCATAACCTTCCATCTTAACATATATACATGATATGTGAAGTCTCGTATCATTTCAAATAGTCCCCAATTAAAGTTGATATTTTTAACAGAAACTAGTGTATAATATACTATGATTTTTGACCGAAACTTGCATTTCGAAAAAGTTTCATAGAATCTAATTTTCGGATGATTTTTTGCATGGACTTCCATCATAACCATCCCTCGTAAAATTTATAAACGATATGTGAAGTTTCCTATCATTTTGAACAGTCCACAATTAAATTTGATTTTTGACCGAAACTAGTATAAACTAGTGTATAATATACTATGATTTTTGACCGAAACATGCATTTCGAAAAGTTTCATAGAATCTAATTTTCCGATGATTTTTTATAATGGACTTCCATCATAACCTTCCCTCGTAAAATATATAAATGATATGTGAAGTCTTCAATCATTTCGAATAGTCCCCGATTAAATTTGATTTTTTTGACCGAAACTCGTGTCTAATATACTATGATTTTTGACCAAAACTGGCATTTCGAAAAGTTTCACAGAATGTAATTTTCAGATGATTTTTTTACATGGACATCCATCATAACCTTCCAGCTTAACATATATACATGATATGTGAAGTCTCATATCATTTCAAATAGTCCCCAATTAAAGTTGATATTTTTAACCGAAACTAGTGTATAATATACTATGATTTTTGACCGAAACTTGCATTTCGAAAAAGTTTCATTGAATCTAATTTTCGGATGATTTTTTGCATGGACTTGCATCATAACCATCCCTCGTAAAATTTATAAACGATATGTGAAGTTTCCTATCATTTCGAACAGTCCACAATTAAATTTGATTTTTGACCGAAACTAGTATAAACTAGTGTATAATATACTATGATTTTTGACCGAAACTTGCATTTCGAAAAGTTTCATAGAATCTAATTTTCCGATGATTTTTTGAATGGACTTCCATCATAACCTTCCCTCGTAAAATATATAAATGATATGTGAAGTCTCGTATCATTTCGAATAGTCCCCGATTAAATTTGATTTTTTTGACCGAAACTCGTGTATAATATACTATGATTTTTGACCAAAATTGGCATTTAGAAAAGTTTCATAGAATGTAATTTTCAGATGATTTTTTTGCATGGACATCCATCATAACCTTCCATCTTAACATATATACATGATATGTGAAGTCTCGTATCATTTCAAATAGTCCCCAATTAAAGTTGATATTTTTAACAGAAACTAGTGTATAATATACTATGATTTTTGACCGAAACTTGCATTTCGAAAAAGTTTCATAGAATCTAATTTTCGGATGATTTTTTGCATGGACTTCCATCATAACCATCCCTCGTAAAATTTATAAACGATATGTGAAGTTTCCTATCATTTTGAACAGTCCACAATTAAATTTGATTTTTGACCGAAACTAGTATAAACTAGTGTATAATATACTATGATTTTTGACCGAAACATGCATTTCGAAAAGTTTCATAGAATCTAATTTTCCGATGATTTTTTATAATGGACTTCCATCATAACCTTCCCTCGTAAAATATATAAATGATATGTGAAGTCTTCAATCATTTCGAATAGTCCCCGATTAAATTTGATTTTTTTGACCGAAACTCGTGTCTAATATACTATGATTTTTGACCAAAACTGGCATTTCGAAAAGTTTCACAGAATGTAATTTTCAGATGATTTTTTTACATGGACATCCATCATAACCTTCCAGCTTAACATATATACATGATATGTGAAGTCTCATATCATTTCAAATAGTCCCCAATTAAAGTTGATATTTTTAACCGAAACTAGTGTATAATATACTATGATTTTTGACCGAAACTTGCATTTCGAAAAAGTTTCATTGAATCTAATTTTCGGATGATTTTTTGCATGGACTTGCATCATAATCATCCCTCGTAAAATTTATAAACGATATGTGAAGTTTCCTATCATTTCGAACAGTCCACAATTAAATTTGATTTTTGACCGAAACTAGTATAAACTAGTGTATAATATACTATGATTTTTGACCGAAACTTGCATTTCGAAACGTTTCATAGAATCTAATTTTCCGATGATTTTTTGAATGAACTTCCATCATAACCTTCCCTCGTAAAATATATAAATGAGATGTGAAGTCTCGTATCATTTCGAATAGTCCCCGATTAAATTTCATTTTTTTGATCGAAACTCGTGTATAATACTATGATTTTTGACTGAAACTGGCATTTCGAAAAGTTTCATAGAATCTAATTTTCAGATGATTTTTTTGCATGGACATCCATCTTAACCTTCCCTCTTAACCTATATACATGATATGTGAAGTCTCGTATCATTTCAAATAGTCCCCAGATAAATTTGATATTTTTGACCGAAACTGGTGTATAATATACTATGATTTTTGACCGAAACTTGCATTTCGAAAAGTTTCATAGAATCTAATTTTCGGATTATTTTTTGCATGGACTTCCATCATAACCTTCCCTCGTAAAATATGTAAACGATATGTGAAGTTTCGTATCATTTCGAACAGTCCATAATTTATTTTTGATTTTTGACCGAAACTGGTATAAACTGGTGTATAATATACTATGAATTTTGACAGAAACTTGCATTTCTAAAAGTTTCAAAGAATCTACTTTTCCGATGATTTTTTGAATGGACTTCCATCATAACCTTCCCTCGTAAAATATATAAATGATATGTGAAGTATCGTATCATTTCGAATAGTCCCCGATTAAATTTGATTTTTTTGGACCGAAACTCGTGTATAATATAGTATGATTTTTGACCGAAGCTGGAATTTCGAAAAGTTTCATAGAATCTAATTTTCAGATGATTTTTTTGCATGGACATCCATCATAACCTTCCCTCTTAGCATATATACATGATATGTGATGTCTCGTATCATTTCAAATAGTCCCCAATTAAATTTGATATTTTTGACCGAAACTAGTGTATAATATACTATGATATTTGACCGAAACTTGCATTACGAAAAAGTTTATAAGAATCTAATTTTCGGATGATTTTTTGCATGGACTTCCATCATAACGATCCCTCGTAAAATATATAAACGATATGTGAAGTTTCCTATCATTTCGAACAGTCCACAATTAAATTTGATTTTTGACCGAAACTAGTATAAACTGGTGTATAATATACTATGATTTTTGACCGAAACTTGCATTTCGAAAAGTTTCATAGAATCTAATTTTCCGATGATTTTTTGAATGGACTTCCATCATAACCTTCCCTCGTAAAATATATAAATGATATGTGAAGTCTCGTATCATTTCGAATAGTCCCCGATTAAATTTGATTTTTTTGACCGAAACTCGTGTATAATATACTATGATTTTTGACCAATACTGGTATTTCGAAAAGTTTCATAGAATGTAATTTTCAGATGATTTTTTTGCATGGACATCCATCATAACCTTCCATCTTAACATATATACATGATATGTGAAGTCTCGTATCATTTCAAATAGTCCCCAATTAAAGATGATATTTTTAACCGAAACTAGTGTATAATATACTATGATTTTTGACCGAAACTTGCATTTCGAAAAAGTTTCATTGAATCTAATTTTCGGATGATTTTTTGCATGGACTTGCATCATAACCATCCCTCGTAAAATTTATAAACGATATGTGAAGTTTCCTATCATTTCGAACAGTCCACAATTAAATTTGATTTTTGACCGAAACTAGTATAAACTAGTGTATAATATACTATGATTTTTGACCGAAACTTGCATTTCGAAACGTTTCATAGAATCTAATTTTCCGATGATTTTTTGAATGGACTTCCATCATAACCTTCCCTCGTAAAATATATAAATGAGATGTGAAGTCTCTTATCATTTCGAATAGTCCCCGATTAAATTTGATTTTTTTGATCGAAACTCGTGTATAATACTATGATTTTTGACCGAAACTGGCATTTCGAAAAGTTTCATAGAATCTAATTTTCAGATGAATTTTTTGCATGGACATCCATCATAACCTTCCCTCTTAACCTATATACATGATATGTGAAGTCTCGTATCATTTCAAATAGTCCCCAGATAAATTTGATATTTTTGACCGAAACTGGTGTATAATATACTATGATTTTTGACCGAAACTTGCATTTCGAAAAGTTTCATAGAATCTAATTTTCGGATTATTTTTTGCATGGACTTCCATCATAACCTTCCCTCGTAAAATATGTAAACGATATGTGAAGTTTCGTATCATTTCGAACAGTCCATAATTTAATTTGATTTTTGACCGAAACTGGTATAAACTGGTGTATAATATACTATGAATTTTGACAGAAACTTGCATTTCTAAAAGTTTCAAAGAATCTACTTTTCCGATGATTTTTTGAATGGACTTCCATCATAACCTTCCCTCGTAAAATATATAAATGATATGTGAAGTATCGTATCATTTCGAATAGTCCCCGATTAAATTTGATTTTTTTGGACCGAAACTCGTGTATAATATAGTATGATTTTTGACCGAAACTGGAATTTCGAAAAGTTTCATAGAATCTAATTTTCAGATGATTTTTTTGCATGGACATCCATCATAACCTTCCCTCTTAGCATATATACATGATATGTGAAGTCTCGTATCATTTCAAATAGTCCCCAATTAAATTTGATATTTTTGACCGAAACTAGTGTATAATATACTATGATATTTGACCGAAACTTGCATTACGAAAAAGTTTCATAGAATCTAATTTTCGGATGATTTTTTGCATGGACTTCCATCATAACGATCCCTCGTAAAATATATAAACGATATGTGAAGTTTCCTATCATTTCGAACAGTCCACAATTAAATTTGATTTTTGACCGAAACTAGTATAAACTGGTGTATAATATACTATGATTTTTGACCGAAACTTGCATTTCGAAAAGTTACATAGAATCTAATTTTCCGATGATTGTTTGAATGGACTTCCATCATAACCTTCCCTCGTAAAATATATAAATGATATGTGAAGTCTCGTATCATTTCGAATAGTCCCCGATTAAATTTGATTTTTTTGACCGAAACTCGTGTATAATATACTATGATTTTTGACCAAAATTGGCATTTCGAAAAGTTTCATAGAATGTAATTTTCAGATGATTTTTTTGCATGGACATCCATCATAACCTTCCATCTTAACATATATACATGATATGTGAAGTCTCGTATCATTTCAAATAGTCCCCAATTAAAGTTGATATGTTTAACAGAAACTAGTGTATAATATACTATGATTTTTGACCGAAACTTGCATTTCGAAAAAGTTTCATAGAATCTAATTTTCGGATGATTTTTTGCATGGACTTCCATCATAACCATCCCTCGTAAAATTTATAAACGATATGTGAAGTTTCCTATCTTTTCGAACAGTCCACAATTAAATTTGATTTTTGACCGAAACTAGTATAAACTAGTGTATAATATACTATGATTTTTGACCGAAACTTGCATTTCGAAACGTTTCATAGAATCTAATTTTCGGATTATTTTTTGCATGGACTTCCATCATAACCTTCCCTCGTAAAATATGTAAACGATATGTGAAGTTTCATATCATTTCGAACAGTCCATAATTTAATTTGATTTTTGACCGAAACTGTTATAAACTGGTGTATAATATACTATGAATTTTGACAGAAACTTGCATTTCTAAAAGTTTCAAAGAATCTACTTTTCCGATGATTTTTTGAATGGACTTCCATCATAACCTTCCCTCGTAAAATATATAAATGATATGTGAAGTATCGTATCATTTTGAATAGTCCCCGATTAAATTTGATTTTTTTGGACCGAAACTCGTGTATAATATAGTATGATTTTTGACCGAAACTGGAATTTCGAAAAGTTTCATAGAATCTAATTTTCAGATGATTTTTTTGCATGGACATCCATCATAACCTTCCATCTTAACATATATACATGATATGTGAAGTCTCGTATCATTTCAAATAGTCCTCAATTAAATTTGATATTTTTGACCGAAACTAGTGTATAATATACTATGATTTTTGACCGAAACTTGCATTACGAAAAAGTTTCATAAAATCTAATTTTCGGATGATTTTTTGCATGGACTTCCATCATAACGATCCCTCGTAAAATATATAAACGATATTTGAAGTTTCCTATCATTTCGAACAGTCCACAATTAAATTTGATTTTTGACCGAAACTAGTATAAACTGGTGTATAATATACTATGATTTTTGACCGAAACTTGCATTTCGAAAAGTTTCATAGAATCTAATTTTCCGATGATTTTTTGAATGGACTTCCATCATAACCTTCCCTCGTAAAATATATAAATGATATGTGAAGTCTCGTATCATTTCGAATAGTCCCCGATTAAATTTGATTTTTTTGACCGAAACTCGTGTATAATATACTATGATTTTTGATTGAAACTAGCATTTCGAAAAGTTTCATAGAATGTAATTTTCAGATGATTTTTTTGCATGGACTTCCATCATAACCTTCCCTCTTAACATATATAAATGATATTTGAAGTCTCGTATCATTTCAAATATTCCCCAATTAAATTTGATTTTTTTGATCGAAACTAGTGTATAATATACTATGATTTTTTTACCGAAATTTGCATTTCAAAAAGTTTCATAGAATCTAATTTTTGGATGTTTTTTTGCATGGACTTCCATCATAACCTTCCTTCGTAAAATATATAAACGATATGTGAAGTTTCTTATCATTTCGAACAGTCCACAATTAAATTTGATTTTTGACTGAAACTTAGTATAAACTAGCGTATAATATACTATGATTTTTGACCGAAACTTGCATTTCAAAAAGTTTCATAGAATCTAATTTTCCGATGATTTTTTGAATGGACTTCCATAATAACCTTCCCTCGTAAAATATATAAATGATATGTGAAGTATCGTATAATTTCGAATAGTCCCCGATTAAATTTGACTTTTTTGACCGAAAGTTGTGTATAATATACTATGATTTTGTACCGAAATTGGCATTTCGAAAAGTTTCATAAAATGTAATTTTCAGATGATTTTTTTGCATGGACTTCCATCATAACCTTCCCTCTTAACATATATACATGACATGTGAAGTATCGTTTCATTTCAAATAGTCCCCAATTAAATTTGATTTTTTTGACCGAAACTAGTGTATAATATTCTATGATTTTTGTCAGAAACTTGCATTTCGAAAAGTTTCATAGAATCTAATTTTCGGACGATTTTTTGCATGGACTTCCATCATAACCATCCCTCGTAAAATATTTAAACGATATGCGAAGTTTCTTATCATTTCGAACAGTCCACAATTAAATTTGATTTTTGACCGAAACTAGTATAAACTAGTGTATAATATACTATGATTTTTGACCGAAACATGCATTTCGAAAAGTTTCATAGAATCTAATTTTCCGATGATTTTTTGAATGGACTTCCATCATAACCTTCCCTCGTAAAATATATAAATAATATGTGAAGTCTCATATCATTTCGAATAGTCCCAGATTAAATTTGATTTTTTTGACCGAAACTTGTGTATAATATACTATGATTTTGTACCGAAATTGGCATTTCGAAAAGTTTCATAGAATGTAATTTTCAGATGATTTTTTTTGCATGGACTTCCATCATAACCTTCCCTCTTAACATATATACATGATATGTGAAGTATCGTTTCATTTCAAATAGTCCCCAATTAAATTTGATTTTTTTGACCGAAACTAGTGTATAATATACTATGATTTTTGACCGAAACTTGCATTTCGAAAAGTTTCATAGAATCTAATTTTAGGATGATTTTTTGCATGGACTTCCATCATAACCATCCCTCGTAAAATATTTAAACGATATGCGAAGTTTCTTATCATTTCGAATAGTCCACAATTAAATTTGATTTTTGACCGAAACTAGTATAAACTAGTGTATAATATACTATGATTTTTGACCGAAACATGCATTTCGAAAAGTTTCATAGAATCTAATATTCCGATGATTTTTTGAATGGACATCCATCATAACCTTCCCTCGTAAAATATATAAATGATATGCGAAGTCTCAAATCATTTCGAATAGTCCCAGATTAAATTTGATTTTTTTGACCGAAACTTGTGTATAATATACTATGATTTTGTACCGAAATTGACATTTCGAAAAGTTTCATAGAATGTAATTTTCAGATGATTTTTTTTGCATGGACTTCCATCATAACCTTCCCTCTTAACATATATACATGATATGTGAAGTATCGTTTCAATTCAAATAGTCTCCAATTAAATTTGATTTTTTTGACCGAAACTAGTGTATAATATACTATGATTTTTGACAGAAACATGCATTTTGAAAAGTTTCATAGAATCTAATTTCCGGATGATTTTTTGCATGGACTTCCATCATAATTGTCCCTCGTAAAATATATAAACGATATGGGAAGTTTCTTATCATTTCGAACAGTCCACAATTAAATTTGATTTTTGACCGAAACTAGTATAAACTAGTGTATAATATACTATGATTTTTGACCGAAACATGCATTTCGGAAAGTTTCATAGAATCTAATATTCCGATGATTTTTTGAATGGACTTCAATCATAACCTTCCATAGTAAAATATATAAATGATATGTGAAGTCTCGTATCATTTCGAATAGTCCCAGATTAAATTTGATTTTTTTGACCGAAACTTGTGTATAATATACTATGATTTTTGACCGAAACTAGCATTTCGAAAAGTTTCATAGAATGTAATTTTCAGATGATTTTTTTGCAAGGACTTCCATCATAATCTTCCTTCTTAACATATATAATTGATATGTGAAGTATCGTTTCATTTAAAATAGTCCCCAATTAAATTTTATTTTTTTTACCGAAACTAGTGTATAATATACTATGATTTTTGACCGAAATTTGCATTTCGAAAAGTTTCATTTAATCTAATTTTCGGATGTTTTTTGCATGGACTTCCGTCATAACCTTACTTCGTAAAATATATAAACGATATGTGAAGTTTCTTATCATTTCGAACATTCCACAATTCAATTTGATTTTTGACCGAAACTAGTATAAACTAGTGTATAATATACTATGATTTTTGACCGAAACATGCATTTCGAAAAGTTTCATAGAATGTAATTTTCAGATGATTTTTTTTGCATGGACTTCCATCATAACCTTCCCTCTTAACATATATACATGATATGTGAAGTATCGTTTCATTTCAAATAGTCCCCAATTAAATTTGATTTTTTTGACCGAAACTAGTGTATAATATACTATGATTTTTGACCGAAACTTGCATTTCGAAAAGTTTCATAGAATCTAATTTTAGGATGATTTTTTGCATGGACTACCATCATAACCATCCCTCGTAAAATATTTAAACGATATGCGAAGTTTCTTATCATTTCGAATAGTCCACAATTAAATTTGATTTTTGACCGAAACTAGTATAAACTAGTGTATAATATACTATGATTTTTGACCGAAACATGCATTTCGAAAAGTTTCATAGAATCTAATATTCCGATGATTTTTTGAATGGACTTCCATCATAACCTTCCCTCGTAAAATATATAAATGATATGCGAAGTCTCATATCATTTCGAATAGTCCCAGATTAAATTTGATTTTTTTGACCGAAACTTGTGTATAATATACTATGATTTTGTACCAAAATTGACATTTCGAAAAGTTTCATAGAATGTAATTTTCAGATGATTTTTTTTGCATGGACTTCCATCATAACCTTCCCTCTTAACATATATACATGATATGTGAAGTATCGTTTCAATTCAAATAGTCTCCAATTAAATTTGATTTTTTTGACCGAAACTAGTGTATAATATACTATGATTTTTGACAGAAACATGCATTTTGAAAAGTTTCATAGAATCTAATTTCCGGATGATTTTTTGCATGGACTTCCATCATAATTGTCCCTCGTAAAATATATAAACGATATGTGAAGTTTCTTATCATTTCCAACAGTCCACAATTAAATTTGATTTTTGACCGAAACTAGTATAAACTAGTGTATAATATACTATGATTTTTGACCGAAACATGCATTTCGAAAAGTTTCATAGAATCTAATATTCCGATGATTTTTTGAATGGACTTCCATCATAACCTTCCCTCGTAAAATATATAAATGATATGTAAAGTCTCGTATCATTTCGAATAGTCCCATATTAAATTTGATTTTTTTGACCGAAACTTGTGTATAATATACTATGATTTTTTACTGAAACTAGCATTTCGAAAAGTTTCATAGAATGTAATTTTCAGATGATTTTTTTGCATGGACTTCCATCATAACCCTCCCTCTTAACATATATAAATGATATTTGAAGTCTCGTATCATTTCAAATATTCCCCAATTAAATTTGATTTTTTTGATCGAAACTAGTGTATAATATACTATGATTTTTGACCGAAATTTGCATTTCAAAAAGTTTCATAGAATCTAATTTTCGGATGTTTTTTTGCATGGACTTCCATCATAACCTTCCTTCTTAAAATATATAAATGATATGTGAAGTTTCTTATCATTTCGAACAGTCACAATTAAATTTGATTTTTGACCGAAACTTAGTATAAACTAGTGTATAATATACTATGATTTTTGACCGAAACTTGCACTTCAAAAAGTTTCATAGAATCTAATTTTCCGATGATTTTTTGAATGGACTTCCATAATAACCTTCCCTCGTAAAATATATAAATGATATGTGAAGTATCGTATAATTTCGAATAGTCCCCGATTAAATTTGATTTTTTTGACCGAAACTTGTGTATAATATACTATGATTTTGTACCGAATTTGGCATTTCGAAAATTTTCATAAAATGTAATTTTCAGATGATTTTTTTGCATGGACTTCCATTATAACCTTCCCTCTTAATATATATACATGATATGTGAAGTATCGTTTCATTTCAAATAGTCCCCAATTAAATTTGATTTTTTTGACCGAAACTAGTGTATAATATACTATGATTTTTGACCGAAACTTGCATTTCGAAAAGTTTCATAGAATCTAATTTTCGGATGATTTTTTGCATGGACTTCCATCATAACCATCCCTCGTAAAATATTTAAACGATATGCGAAGTTTCTTATCATTTCGAACAGTCCACAATTAAATTTGATTTTTGACCGAAACTAGTATAAACTAGTGTATAATATACTATGATTTTTGACCGAAACATGCATTTCGAAAAGTTTCATAGAATCTAATATTTCGATGATTTTTTGAATGAACTTCCATCATAACCTTCCCTCGTAAAATATATAAATGATATGCGAAGTCTCATATCATTTCGAATAGTCCCAGATTAAATTTGATTTTTTTGACCGAAACTTGTGTATAATATACTATGATTTTGTACCGAAATTGACATTTCGAAAAGTTTCATAGAATGTAATTTTCAGATGATTTTTTTTGCATGGACTTCCATCATAACCTTCCCTCTTAACATATATACATGATATGTGAAGTATCGTTTCAATTCAAATAGTCTCCAATTAAATTTGATTTTTTTGACCGAAACTAGTGTATAATATACTATGATTTTTGACAGAAACATGCATTTTGAAAAGTTTCATAGAATCTAATTTCCGGATGATTTTTTGCATGGACTTCCATCATAATTGTCCCTCGTAAAATATATAAACGATATGTGAAGTTTCTTATCATTTCCAACAGTCCACAATTAAATTTGATTTTTGACCGAAACTAGTATAAACTAGTGTATAATATACTATGATTTTTGACCGAAACATGCATTTCGAAAAGTTTCATAGAATCTAATATTCCGATGATTTTTTGAATGGACTTCAATCATAACCTTCCATAGTAAAATATATAAATGATATGTGAAGTCTCGTATCATTTCGAATAGTCCCAGATTAAATTTGATTTTTTTGACCGAAACTTGTGTATAATATACTATGATTTTTGACCGAAACTAGCATTTCGAAAAGTTTCATAGAATGTAATTTTCAGATGATTTTTTTGCAAGGACTTCCATCATAGCCTTCCCTCTTAACATATATAATTGATATGTGAAGTATCGTTTCATTTAAAATAGTCCCCAATTAAATTTTATTTTTTTTTACCGAAACTAGTGTATAATATACTATGATTTTTGACCGAAATTTGCATTTCGAAAAGTTTCATTTAATCTAATTTTCGGATGTTTTTTGCATGGACTTCCGTCATAACCTTACTTCGTAAAATATATAAACGATATGTGAAGTTTCTTATCATTTCGAACATTCCACAATTCAATTTGATTTTTGACCGAAACTAGTATAAACTAGTGTATAATATACAATGATTTTTGACCGAAACATGCATTTCGAAAAGTTTCATAGAATGTAATTTTCAGATGATTTTTTTGTATAGACTACCATCATAACCTTCCCTCTTAACATATATACATGATATGTGAAATATCGTTTCATTTCAAATAGTCCCCAATTAAATTTAATTTTTTTGACCGAAACTAGTGTATAATATACTATGATTTTTGACCGAAACTTGCATTTCGAAAAGTTTCATAGAATCTAATTTCCGGATGATTTTTTGCATGGACTACCATCATAACCATCCCTCGTAAAATATATAAACGATATGTGAAGGTTCTTATCATTTCGAACAGTCCACAATTAAATTTGATTTTTGACCGAAACTAGTATAAACTAGTGTATAATATACTATGATTTTTGACCGAAACATGCATTTCGAAAACTTTCATAGAATCTAATATTCCGATGATTTTTTGAATGGACTTCCATCATATTCTTCCCTCGTAAAATATATAAATGATATGTGAAGTATCGTATAATTTCGAATAGTCCCCGATTAAATTTGATTTTTTTGACCGAAACTTGTGTATAATATACTATGATTTTGTACCGAATTTGGCATTTCGAAAATTTTCATAAAATGTAATTTTCAGATGATTTTTTTGCATGGACTTCCATTATAACCTTCCCTCTTAACATATATACATGATATGTGAAGTATCGTTTCATTTCAAATAGTCCCCAATTAAATTTGATTTTTTTGACCGAAACTAGTGTATAATATACTATGATTTTTGACCGAAACTTGCATTTCGAAAAGTTTCATAGAATCTAATTTTCGGACGATTTTTTGCATGGACTTCCATCATAACCATCCCTCGTAAAATATTTAAACGATATGCGAAGTTTCTTATCATTTCGAACAGTCCACAATTAAATTTGATTTTTGACCGAAACTAGTATAAACTTGTGTATAATATACTATGATTTTTGATCGAAACATGCATTTCGAAAAGTTTCATAGAATCTAATATTCCGATGATTTTTTGAATGGACTTATCATAACCTTCCCTCGTAAAATATATAAATGATATGTGAAGTCTCATATCATTTCGAATAGTCCCAGATTAAATTTGATTTTTTTGACCGAAACTTGTGTATAATATACTATGATTTTGTACCGAAATTGGCATTTCGAAAAGTTTCATAGAATGTAATTTTCAGATGATTTTTTTTGCATGGACTTCCATCATAACCTTCCCTCTTAACATATATACATGATATGTGAAGTATCGTTTCATTTCAAATAGTCCCCAATTAAATTTGATTTTTTTGACCGAAACTAGTGTATAATATACTATGATTTTTGACCGAAACTTGCATTTCAAAAAGTTTCATAGAATCTAATTTTCGGATGATTTTTTGCATGGACTTCCATCATAACCATCCCTCGTAAAATATTTAAACGATATGCGAAAATTCTTATCATTTCGAACAGTCCACAATTAAATTTGATTTTTGACCGAAACTAGTATAAACTAGTGTATAATATACTATGATTTTTGACCGAAACATGCATTTCGATAAGTTTCATAGAATCTAATATTCCGATGAATTTTTTAATGGACTTCCATCATAACCTTCCCTCGTAAAATATATAAATGATATGTGAAGTCTCATATCATTTCGAATAGTCTCAGATTAAATTTGATTTTTTTGACCGAAACTTGTGTATAATATACTATGATTTTGTACCGAAATTGGCATTTCGAAAAGTTTCATAGAATGTAATTTTCAGATGATTTTTTTTGCATGGACTTCCATCATAACCTTCCCTCTTAACATATATACATGATATGTGAAGTATCGTTTCATTTCAAATAGTCCCCAATTAAATTTGATTTTTTTGACCGAAACAAGTGTATAATATACTATGATTTTTGACAGAAACTTGCATTTTGAAAAGTTTCATAGAACCAACCTGGTTGGGTGTAATCAGCTTTACCATCTTTTTCAACAAACCAACCTTGATATCAAAGAACTTGAAATGAATATTCTGCTTGCGAGGATCTTCCATCTTTGAAGAGAATACCGGAACCGGAAGCAGAGATATGAACCTGTGAATGAAAACAAAAAACAATGATTAATGATGTAATGATGCAATGCAGATGCAAATGCAAGGACATATGGTCATTTGAGACTGTCTGGAGTCTGGCCACTGACAAGGTCCCTCTGAATAACTAACAAACCAAAAGTCCACTGAGTCACACTCTCTGATAATCACAACCCTCTGAAGAAAATCTCTGGACCACAGTATCAAGAATACCAGAACCAGAAAACCAGAACTCCGGAACCAAAGTAACTGTATCATAACATGGACTGTACTGGTAACAAGGGTATGATGTGGTCAAGGGTTCCTGCAAACCTGTAAACCCCTCTCAATCCCACGGGTGTGCTCCGGGTCAAACATCACGGACTCTCAAAGCCGAATAGCAATAATACTTTCACCATTTCCGAGAAATGGCTCATGACCAAATCAGGGAATCGGTTAGGCATTATGTACTACGCAGGGAGGCCTCAGCTGAGTCCGGGAAAAACAAGCATCCCTTATAGGTTCCCAGCTTCAAGCGCTGCAATCGAGAAACAATAGTACATTCAGCCCGTAGGATACAGTACTAATGTCATACGACCAGATGCTTTGACTGAGTTCCTATAAGAAAACCAGGCCATCCTATGCGAGTCCCCAGTGGTCCCTCGGGTGCGAATGGGTTTGCCACAAAATGTGGTCTGCCACTGTCACCACTGGAGAGGGTTGTTTCCACAAAGGTTCTCAACGATCGGTCCCCAGATGCACATAACTATCAAGGTCCTATCTCGAAGTGGAGGAATTCCCCACACAAGATATTTCCAAAACAGTCGCAATCTGGGCGTGAAACACATCGCCACTCATCATGCCACATGCGAGTACAATATGTCCACTCTAATCCTAGGGTGCACTCAAGTCGGGTACTTGGCTTATCTCTCAGAAACAGTATCACCCATCCCACCAAACAGAAAACCAGTCCAGACAGTCTAGTATGATATACATGATGCATAAAATAAATACTGAAAACTGTAAATAAAGTTGTAAATAAAGCTGTAAATAAACAACAATACAACAAGCCACATCAAACAAACATCACCCAATGAAACAGAAACAAACAAGCGCTAGGAGAGACTCACAGGGGAACCAGAGATTCTGTGTCGTGTCCCCAGCAGAGTCGCCAGCTGTCGCTCCCGGGATTTTCATCCTAGTACAAACGCGAAAGTGGCGCGGAAAGGTTAGAGTCGCCAGCCAGGCATTTTTATCCCGAAGAAAGGGAATGGCAATGCTGCACAAACCAGAAGAAAGAAGAGGAAGGACACAGGTCCTGCGAACCAAAGAGACTGAGCTCGGGAGTCGGTTATGACCTGGGAAGGTATTAGCACCCAGATCGTCCGCCGTACCCGACGGGATCCACGCTTGCAAAGAAACTGTTTCAAAGGGTGAGGGTATGAAAGCTGCAGCTAAAGGAATGAAAATGAAAGGAAAACTGGAACTGGAAATGAAATGAAATAAGAAACGAAGAGAAAAATGTAGGGAAAATAAAGATTGTGCTCGAACGGGCCCTACCCCGCTGCCTACGTACCTCATCAGGATAATGAGGATCAGAGACGCCGTAGTTCCCCTAACTAGGGGTAACAAAGGGAAATTGCTTGTGAATTAAGGCTTGAACTGCCTATGCCATTGCTCAGGTGTTGCAGACTCGGACGACGAGTGCGTAACCGTCTTGCAAAATGACAAGTAGGAGCAAGTTCGCGTACGAAGCGAATGAGATGAGAAAGAATTCCCGAAGGAAAGGCGCTTATTGTTTGTTTGGTGTTTTTTAGAAACTTTTATGAGTGAAAGTTTGCATAGGTAAGTGTACCTAAGTCTTACTCGATGGGATGTGTACATCTCACATCATCCCGAAATGGAATGCGCAAGAGGCACACCTATCTATGGAGGAAATCCCCAAAGCTAGTCCCACAAGTGAAGGCTCAAGCACACTGGCCTATTACCCTTATTAAGTGTTTTTGTAGTTTTTTGGTTAAGAAGTGTTTTTTAGCTTTTCTTTGTGAGGTACTCATGCTAAGACCTATCCACCACGAGTGATGACTCACACCTCGCCCCGAAATGGAACGCATGTGAGCATCTCATAGCAAAGTCTCATGTCACATGAAAGTACTCAACCTTTATTAAGTGAATTAAAATTAAGTTTGAAGATGAGAAGAGAGAGAGCACCAAAGGATCTCAAAGGAAAAATTCTAAAGGGGACTAAAAATAATCCTAAGTGTTACATGCATGGATATCCTAAAGGTTAGTGAGGTTTCTATCCTAATGAAGAAGGAAGAAGAAGATAGAAGAAGGGATGAGAAAGGCCTAGGCCAAACAAAAGAGAGTTAGCTCACATAAACATAAAAGGAAGAGATAAGAATTAGAGATGTGGAACTCAATTCCCACATCTCACACTTACCATAGCCCCTGCAAGGTTAGCATGCACAAGTGAACAAAAATGAACAAATTAACATAACATCATCCAACAATCAGAAGTGAAATGAAGTAAACAAATGCTTAATGCTAATTCAACTCAAAGAAATAAAGATGAGAAGCTTATGACTTAAAATGAGGCAACATGAATACATATGGAAACAAGTGCGCACTTATGAAAGATGTAATACAAAACACACAAAATACAAACACCAAGTTCAAAACCAGAATCAAAATGATATAAAGAATGGCCTAAGAGGCCAGCAAGATGAAGAGAGAAGTCACACAATACCAAACAATGTCAAAATAGAGGCAACGGGATCAAAATATGGAATTTAAACACTTAAAGAAACAAATGACTTGAATATGAAGCAAACTCAAAAATTCAGAATAAGCAAGACCTCTCCTAGGACCAGGAAGGTATCCATACCCCAAATAAACCCCAAATGAGAAGAAGAAGTTGGCACAAGTGCCCTTCTAAGCCTATAAGAGATCTAATGAACCAAAAGAAGCAAAATGGGATAAGGTGAGAACAAAAATCCACAAATAATCAACCAGCCATCTAAAAATTCTACAACTGAAACCAAATGATTATGAAACACATAAAATCAACTTGCCAAAAGGATTTGCAAATATTCATAAAGGAACTAGGTCAAATGGATGTATAAACACAAGCTAGGACAGAAAACTTACATCACAAGATACCTGGCCAAAACTCAAGAAATAAATTTCTAAAAATTCTGAGAAAAATCAAATGAGAACTAGAAGATCTTAGGAACATAATGCAAAAAGAATGGGATCAAAACTCCCAATATTGAAGTCTATGGAAAATATACAAGACAGACTAGTCAAGAAATGAAGCAAATGAAGCTATGTACATTGGTGATTTAATTATGGCACGCCAATCAATGGAAAAAATAAAATAAAAATGCTACAAAATTTTAGAGACACAAAGGAACATCTATGATTTATTTGGGAATTTTTGGATGATTATAACTATTTTTAATGAATTAAAAACAAACTGAATAAAGGAGAAATTAAATTGAAAAAAAGCAAAATAAAAGAAGTTGAAGGAGGTGAGAATAGCAATGGTTTGAACATGGAAATTAATGGGCCAGTATAGGGTGAGGTGCGAATAGCACCTGATGAAGGCCCACACGCTGATGATTCATGATATATGGTGGAGGTGCAAACGGCAAGGAAATTCAGTTTAATGCATCCTGGGCCCAACAATGGGGGTGCAATTAACAACTGGCCTTAGGCCCACCCGAAATTCCTAAAAAAACCTTTACCAATAACTCAGACTTGTTACTATTATTATTAATGTTTTTATTAAAATAAAAATGAACAAAGTGTCATGTGACTTGATAACAATCGGTCAAGCTAGGTTTAAGTCACTAACAAACAAAATCTCAATACAGCCTCTCACAACTCACCACGTCATCATCTTCTCCCTCATGCTTATGAAAAATTCGAAAAATGCAAGAAACAGAGCAAGATTTCAGCATCATCATCAACCATTCATGGCACCATAACTCCTTCATCTCTCAATGAAAATTAAAAATGTAAAAACAAAAAATGAAGTATGAAACACAAGGATCATGAATATACCAATAGCTTTCACAACCAAGCATCATACATAGCAACTCGATCAAAACAAGATCATACATCAAAACTGATATTCATGATTTTGTGCCATACAAAATTTCTAAACACTTCACATCATGCATCTTAATCCATAACAACACAAAACAATCTAAAACACAACCAAACCGAAGCCATTAATTGAGAAGCACAAACCTGAACTTGAAGCTTCTTGAAGAAGTTGAGAAATCCAGAGATCTCCTTGCTTTCTTGAAGCTTCCTTGGATCTGGTTCAAGCCAAATAAAGGCTGATGGATGAAGATGATGCAAACTCAGAGGTGCTGCTGAATCCTCAACTTGCTCAAAGCTCCAAGGTCCTTGCTATGGAGGTGCTGTGAGGTTCAATGTGAGAACTCAGAATTCTTGAGGATGAAGAATGAGATCAGAATTTGATCTGGAAGCTTCTTTTTCTGTTATTCAGTTGAGCTTTCAATGAGAGAAGAGTGAGGGATTGAAGAGTGTGATGTGTGAAAATGAAGTTCTCTCCCACTGAATTCGTGACTGAAGGTTAATATAGCTGGGGTGTGTGATCGAAGCATGAAGAGTGGCTGCACCAATTCTGTTATTATCCAAATGCAGAGCTCACCTCTCTCTTTTGCTTCCCTCCATTTTGTTATTTTTGAACACAATACCCTAGGGTGAGACGCGTGGTAATACTGGTGTGGTGCATGGAGTACATGAAGACTCCTGCTTCACGTGACCTTTGTTCTCTTTCTTGGTATAATACGCATGTGAATGAGAGTGAGGAAAAGCATGACCTCAAAGCAAATATGGGATGCTGATAAGGACGCGTGGCAAGCAAGGGTTGGCTGGACCCAAAATGTTGATCTCTTCCTCATATATTTCGTACACCATCACCACATGTCATTATTTTTTGATTATTTAAATATTTGGTCACATAAAATGATAACATGGCCCCATTAAAAAGTTAGTGAACAAAAATAACATGCCACGCCACCTAATTTCATTTAATAATGGGCCAATCACAAATTGACACATGTCCACCAAAAGAAACCCTAAAAATGCTCCAAACTTCAAAAAAATCATAACTTGAGTTCTAAAAATGCTATGAAGGTATTCTACGACTTTTCGGAAAGGGAAAATCGTGTTCTACAACTTTTGTGTTCACCGGAAAATCATTCGGAGTCTTTTCGCACATGAAATAATAGCTTGAAGTTTCGGGACGAATAATTTCCAAAAATGGAAATTTCTAAACTTCCAAATTTAGCAACTTTTTGCATACTCCCGATTTTTGACATTTGAGCTCAACTGAATTATTCCTTGACATGATATGACCTCACAAATTGATAATCCTGATTAAAAACCCTGAAATCTTCATGTTGACTTTTTTGACTGCAAAGTTGACTTTCTTGCTTCACCTT
This sequence comes from Lathyrus aphaca, assembly GCA_963966055.1. Taxonomy (NCBI): domain Eukaryota; kingdom Viridiplantae; phylum Streptophyta; class Magnoliopsida; order Fabales; family Fabaceae; genus Lathyrus; species Lathyrus aphaca. Next base: position 558,027,207 of record OZ014524.1, on the reverse strand, counting down.
CAAGTAACTAGACCAAATCTTGACTTCTTCAATGAATTTTTTCCTCAAACTTCATATATAAGCCATGCAAACCAAATGATATCCTTTGCCCACAAGAAATGGTCAAAATTAAGAGGATAGGAGGATCTGGCCCATAACCCTAATCAGGATTTCCCTCACACAGGAGAAAAAATGTACTCTTGAACTTCTGATGAAATAACTGACTTCCCTAAGGAAATTTCTCACCAAATTTCATCCCTAGGATCCTCTTGTCATATAAGGGACTTTGCCCAGATGAAATGGCCAAAGTCTCAAAGATTTCATGCTTGAAAGTGAAACCCTAATTTGGGATCATGGTGTAGGGGCCTGCCCTAGCTTGGGTTCTCTGATACTCTCCCAACCTCTTGAGTTTTTGTGACTGATCTTGAACTTGTGAATGCCATGTAGATTCCTCATGGGACTTGGACAAGTCCACTGGGCCTCTTGTTATAGCTTATAATACCTCAAATCCACTCACAGATGATCATATGCCTAATGCTAGGTCATGAGAATGTTATGCTTCATTCTTCCATACAATGATGCTGAGGAAATGATATGAGTATGATGAATATGATATGATATGATGCTTAAAATGAAGAGGGCAAATTTAGGGTGTTACAGCTGCCCCTATTCAATCAACTGTTAATCTGAAAAGGATGAGAGCAACGACTATCAGACATTCGAGATAAACTGTGATTGAATACCAAAAAGACCTGAAATTTGCACTCTGACGAAGAATGCAACACTGGGAAATAAACCCAACCAGATGACGCTCTGGGGATATGAGGTGGAGAAAAAAGCAGACGAGCTTCTTCCAAGTTGAAACTGATATCTGGAATAAGAACATGTTGACAGACGAGTCTTCGAATGACCTGTGACGCCAGGTGCATAGAGCGGACGAGCCCTTAAGGATCTTCAAAGTAGCCTGAGATAGACGAATCTCCTTCACTAATCCTTACGCAGATAAGTGGAATAAGACGGACGAGTCTTCTTCGGATAACCCTTACGCAGGTTCCGGGAATGCATTTAAGTCTGTGGGATAGACATGCAATCAAGGTAGACGAACCTTCTTCATATATTATCCGCGGATATATGGTATAAGACAGACGAGTCTTCTTGAGCAAACCTGTTACGCCAGGTGCAGCAACCATAATTGGTGCTTGAGACAGACGAGCCTCCTTCGGATTTACCTGTTACGCCAGGACCGGTAATCATTTCGACATTTAATTCCCACTTTCAGGATTCGAAACCTCTTCAATACAGACGAGTATTGGATGATCATCAAGATAACACAGACGAGTGCCATAAGTCAATGATACAGACGAGTATCAGACGATGATCTGAGAAACACAGACGAGCGTTTCAGGCAATGATACAGACGAGTATCAACCACTGGTATAGACGAATACCAGAAATTCAAACACAGACGAGCATTTGAAGTAGTCACAGAAATATCAGGATAAACAACAAATCTTCACATTCAGGTGCAAGCTAGCACAGACGAGTGCTGAGGATGATACAGACGAGTATCCAAGCAAAGCAGACGAGCTTCAGAACACAAACGACTTTTGGGGGATAAAAGCAGACGAGCTTCAAACAAACACAGACGAGTGCTGGACAGTTGCGGACGAGCAACAACAGAAAATACATATCAAGGCACAGACGAGTGCAGCGAAGGATCCAATACCAAACACAGACGAGTGTTGGGAGGTTGCAGACGAGCAACAACAAATAACATATCAGAACACAGACGAGTGTTGAGGAGTTGCGGACGAGCAACAGCAAATAACATATCAGAACACAGACGAGTGTTGAGGAGTGGCGGACAAACAACTGTCATAACCAAACACAGACGAGTGCTGGAAATTGCAGACGAGCAATAACAGAGGTATCGTAACACAGACGAGTATTGAGAATCAACAGCAAAATAATACATCTCGAAGCACAGACGAGTGCTGGAATTTGCAGACGAGCAATCAACAACTGATATAATCAAACACAGACGAGTGTTTGGAATTGCGAACGAGCAGAATCAAAGCAATCATAAACCACCATTGGGGAAAGCAAACGAGCGATACCACTGAGCTAACACAGACGAGTGTTGAAAGATGCAGACGAGCAGCAATAAAGTAGTGATATGTCCTTGCTGGGGAAAACTTGCTTAGGGATAACACATACGAGTGTTGAAGATTGCAGACGAGTAACAAACGAATGCCTGATCGGCAACAAGAGATACAACTCTGCAAGGGAAGACAAGTCAAGAGGTCTGGATACCCACTCCGACTGAGGTGATGAATACCTGGCTGTATCATCAAATAAACCAACAATAGGGCAACTTTGCTGGGAAATATTTCACGGACGGAGGTGAAAATCAAATATGAACTCTGTGGGGACTAATCATCTTCAGACTTGGCTGGGGAAGCTTCTTGGGCAAATACTCTGGCTGGGGAGAGCATCTGATGATTCAAGACTCTGAGGGGATATCAGGCTTTCAGTCACACCTGCTGGACATACTCCGCTGATGATAAAATACTGTTAATTCCAACTCTGGTGATGACATGCCTTCAGGTACCTGCTAGGCATACTTCGCTGGGGAAGAATGGACTGCTACTTCACTGGGGAAGTAGAACCTGCTTGGACTGCTGCCAAAGCTTGGTTGGAGGAAATCTCTGCCGGAGATGCCAGGCTTCAGATACCTGCTGGAGAAGAAATCTCTGCTTGGGGAGATACTCTACTGGGGGAGAGTAAATTGCTTGAGAGGATGTGACGCCATCCTGCAACCTGCAACAACAGAAAACACACGTGTGTCCCGGGGATTTGCATGGAATGATCGGTTCATCCATCGTCACCCGACACTCAAAGAGGGTTACAGTTTCCCTGCATGTCAGTTTTCTTTTCGAAATATCACCATGTTTAGATGCAATGCTATTTTGCCAAAAATTCAGGACATTTTTGCAAACAAAGATAAACACACACAGCTTTTTGACTGAATATTATTTTATTGAATGGCCTCTGAATAGGCAAAGATTTACATCAAGAAGCAAACACCTGGAAAGAGGTAGCCACTATAAAAATTGAGAAAAGAAACTATCCTAATGGCAATGTACACGGCATTCCAGGGAGTTCCATTTCTGCTATGACCTGCATGTCTTCAAGACTTTCCATTCTACTTTGGCTTTCTGAGTGGACGAGGAGACTGTTTCCTACCCTTCTGACATTGTCGAACTGTACGAAACGATGACGTGGTTCAGATAACTTGGATCATAGTTGTTCGCTTATTCCCTTATTTTGCGTGGATCGCCCTCTCGGGTTTTCAATCCACCGGGATACCCTTTTTTGCCTGAGCTGTCCAATGTGGCTTTTCAACTCAGCGGGTGTACATTTTTTATATTTATTTCCCTAATTTTTGCCCGAGCTTTTTATTCTGTTTTTAGCTCGCCGGGATGCCCTTTTCTTGCCTGGACTTACATTCTGTTTTTGTGTCCAGCGGGTCTCTTTATGCGAAGTATTTTTTAACTGCGTCCGAGTTAACAAGGGATGGGAAGTCCTCTCCATCCATAGTAGTGAGCATCAGCGCTCCTCCTGAGAATACTTTCTTCACTATGAATGGTCCTTCGTAGTTTGGGGTCCACTTGCCCCTGTTATCTGAACCTGGAGGAACGATCCTCTTCAATACAAGCTCTCCCACTCGATACTCTCGAGTACGTACTCGTTGATCGAATGCCCGCTTCATTCTCCTCTGATAAAGCTGACCATGACAGATAGCCGCTAATCTCTTTTCCTCAATTAGACATAGCTGATTGTAACGAGCACGCACCCATTCAGCCTCATCCAGCTTGACATCCATCATCACGCGCAGTGAAGGAATCTCTACTTCAACAGGCAGGACTGCCTCCATGCCATACACTAGAGAGAAGGGAGTTGCCCCTGTTGACGTCCTGACCGACGTTCGGTACCCATGCAAGGCAAACGGTAACATCTCATGCCAATCTTTGTAAGTGACAACCATTTTCTGCACAATCTTCTTTATATTCTTATTAGCTGCCTCTACCGCACCATTCATCTTTGGTCGGTAAGGAGAAGAATTGTGATGTTGTATTTTGAAGTCCCGACATAAGTCTGCCATCATCTTGTTGTTGAGATTAGAACCATTATCACTAATGATCCTTTCGGGCACTCCATATCTGCATATGATATCTCTTTTCAGAAATCTTGCCACCACTTGACGAGTGACATTGGCATAAGACGCTGCTTCTACCCACTTAGTAAAGTAATCAATCGCGACCAGGATGAAGCGATGACCGTTCGAAGCAGTTGGCTCAATCTTCCCGATCATGTCAATGCCCCACATAGAGAAAGGCCAAGGAGATGACATGATGTTGAGCGGGTTAGGAGGAACATGCACTTTATCTGCATATATTTGACACTTGTGGCATTTACGAGCGAATGAACAACAGTCTGCATCCATTGTCATCCAGTAATACCCTGATCTCAACAGTTTCTTTGCCATGGCATGCCCTCCTGCATGGGTACCAAAAGATCCTTCATGGACTTCCTGCATCAACAGGCCTGCTTCGTGTCTATCCACGCATCTGAGCAAAACCATGTCGAAGTTCCTCTTATACAAAACCCCGTCTGTGTTCAAGAAGAAACTAGCAGCGAGTCGTCTCAAGGTCTTTTTGTCTTTGGAAGATGCCCCTGTTGGGTATTCTTGCTTCTCCAGGAATAACTTGATATCAAAATACCAAGGTTTCTCGTCAGACACGGCGTCTACAGAGAAAGCATAAGCTGGAGAGTCAAGCCTGGAAATGTCAATTCTGGGCACAAAATTCCAACGCAGGACTTTAATCGACGAGGAGAGAGTGGCCAAAGCATCGGCAAATTGATTTTCGTCACGTGGTATGTATTTGAGCTCAACTGTCGTGAAGAATGTCAACAGTTTTCTAGCATAATCCCTGTACGGAACTAGATGCTCTTGATGTGTATACCACTTGCCGGTAATTTGGTTAATGACGAGGGCTGAATCTCCGAATATGTCGAGGTTCTTAATCCGAAGATCAATTGCCTCCTCTATTCCCATTATACACGCCTCGTATTCCGCTTCATTGTTGGTGCAGCCAAAAGTAATTCTGGCAGCGAAGGGTAAATGGACACCTTCAGGAGTAATAAGTACGGCACCAACTCCACGACCATTGATATTGACGGCCCCATCAAACATCAACTTCCATTTGGATTCAGGGTCAGGCCCCTCCTCCGGAAGTGGTTCCTCATAATCGTTTATTTTGAGGTACATGATGTCCTCATCAGGGAAATCAAATCTCATCGGCTGATAGTCATCCTCAAGAGGTTGATGAGCAAGGTATTCCGACAATACACTTCCTTTGATGGCTTTCTGAGAAGTGTACTGGATGTCGTATTTAGTTAAAATCATCTGCCATCTAGCAACCCTTCCGGTCAATGCTGGTTTCTCAAAGATGTACTTGACAGGATCCATCTTGGAAATGAGAAGTGTGGTATGGGTCAACATGTACTGCCTCAGTCGGCGAGCAGCCCATACCAAAGCGCAGCAAGTTTTCTCGAGCAGTGAGTATCGGGATTCACAGTCGGTAAACTTTTTGCTAAGGTAATAAATGGCGTACTCTTTTCGACCAGACTCGTCATGTTGGCCGAGCACACACCCCATCGACCCTTCTAGCACGGTCAAGTACATGATTAACGGTCTCCCTTCCACTGGAGGCATCAGAATTGGAGGCTCCTGCAAATATTCCTTTATTTTGTCGAAAGCTCTTTGGCAATCATCGTTCCACCTGACCGTTTGCTCTTTTCTTAGCAACTTGAATATCGGTTCGCACGTGGCCGTTAGTTGAGATATGAACCGTGAAATGTAGTTCAATCTACCTAAGAACCCACGCACTTCCTTTTCTGTCCTCGGTGCAGGCATATCTTGAATAGCTTTCACTTTAGCAGGATCTACCTCAATTCCTCTTTGACTTACAATGAAACCCAACAATTTTCCGGAACGCACTCCGAAAGTGCACTTGTTCGGATTCAACCTCAGCTTGTACTTGATCAATCTATCAAATAGCTTCTTTAGGTTAACCAAATGCTCCTCTTCGTCTTTAGACTTTGCAATCATATCATCCACATAACATTCGATCTCCTTGTGGATCATGTCATGGAACAATGTGACCATTGCCCGTTGATAAGTTGCCCCGGCATTCTTCAGACCGAAGGGCATGACCTTGTAGCAGAATGTTCCCCATGGGGTAATGAACGTTGTTTTCTCCATGTCTTCCGACGCCATTTTTATCTGATTATAACCGGAGAATCCATCCATGAAGGAGAACACTGAGAATTGAGCAGTATTGTCGACCAACACGTCAATGTGTGGCAACGGAAAATCGTCTTTTGGGCTTGCTCTGTTCAAATCTCGATAGTCAACGCACATCCGGACCTTGCCGTCCTTCTTAGGTACTGGTACGATGTTAGCTACCCACGGTGGGTAACTAGTCACGGCAAGGAACCCGGCATCCCACTGCTTCTGAACCTCCTCTTTAATCTTCATCGCCATATCCGGGCGAGTTCTTCTCAATTTTTGCTTTACAGGAGGACAGTCTTCTCTCAGGGGTAGCTTATGCATCACGATGTCGGTATCTAAACCTGGCATATCTTGATATGACCAAGCAAAGATATCCACATACTCTCTCAGCATACTGATCAGCTCTTGTTTGACGTCGGCCTGCAGATTGGCCCCTATCTTGATTTCCTTCTTTGCATCTTCACTGCCAATGTTGATGGTCTCAATCTCCTCTTGATGAGGCTGAATAACTCGTTCCTCTTGTTTCAACAATCTGACCAACTCTTCAGGGAGGTCACAGTCTTCCTCAACCCCTTCATCAGCTTGGTAGACTGGATTATCAAAGTTATGCATAGTCATAGCAGGAACGTTATCCGTGGAATCCGGATGATCAACACTGCACAAATGATGTGCTTATTCAGAATCTGCTTATTTTGAAAAAGAGACGCTAACACAAAACAAAAAATGAAAAACACATTGCCATTTTTATATATCTTTTTGTGAAAAAAGTTTAAAAACAAAGACAGGGAACACAGTTTGTCTGAAAATGTCCTTTTATTCCATAGCAAAATAACGATGCGATACAAAACATGGTGGCCCAATACAATGGATCTAAGCATCTTGGGCAGAATGCTGGATTTGACAATGCAGTATGCTAATAAAAGGAAACAAAGCAATTACTTTGAGAGCCAGGTGACTTGAACGATGTCTTCAGCAGACCAATTTCCTAGCTCCTCACCGGGTGCACACGGGCGGATCTAATTGTTGTCCCAGTCTCTATCACTATCCCCGTCTTGGCTGGCCATACAGATTTGATCGCGATCGAGCAACCCAGCACTTGTGAATGTGATAGCTTTACCACTCTGAGTAGACCCCCCAGGCTGATACCCTAAGCCGAATTTATCATCCTTCTTTTCCATCTCCAACAGCTTGCCCCAGCCCTGAGCATTGCCTGATTGGACGACCTCCTTTGCTTCCTGGTAGGAATGAATCGACGTGCCTTCGTTGTTTTTCTTCACCGGAGTCAAGATACTGACATCTGCTTCAAAAGCTTGGCACAAAGTCTCGTGTATTTCTCCATCCATTTCTACATATTTAAACGTTGACAGATGGCTGACAAATATATCTTCTTCCCCACAAACTGTGATGACCTGGCCGTCCACCACGTATTTAAGCTTCTGATGCAGGGTTGAGGTGACGGCTCCAGCAGCATGTATCCACGGTCTGCCCAACAAGCAACTATACGCAGGCTGGATGTCCATAACATAGAAGACACTCTTGAAGACTTGAGAGCCTATCTTGACAGGCAACTCAACCTCTCCGAAAACTGATCTCCTTGAACCATCGAAAGCTTTAACCACCAGATCACTCGGCGTCAGGATAATCCCATCAATGTTAAGCTTCATCAACGCCTTCTTCGGAAGCACATTCAAGGAAGAGCCTGTGTCTACAAGAACATGAGACAACACAGCGCCCTTGCATTCCATCGTGATGTGCAGTGCTTTATTGTGATTCCTTCCCTCCGAAGTAAGGTCTCTGTCAGTGAAGCCTAAGCCATGGCTAGCATTGACACTTCCAACAACAGCCTCGAGTTGATTGACCGTAATCTCTTGAGGAACGTAGGCCATTTGAAGTACTTTCAATAAAGCTTCTCGGTGTGCAGGGGAGCACATCAGCAGTGACAAGATAGAAATCTTTGAAGGTGTCTGGTTCAGTTGATCAACCACCTTGTAGTCACTTCTTTTGATGATCCTCATGAACTCCTCTACCTCCTTTTCAAACGTCCCCTGCCCGGCCACAGGAGTAGTTGACTCGTCATTCGCAGTCTGCTTTCCTTTGTCTTTGGACAAAGCCTCAGCCTCAGGATCCTTTCTCAGTGCAGGGGGAGCGAACAAACGACCACTTCGGGTAAAACCCCCAACACCTCCCACATTTTCAATAGTCAGGTCAGCGACAGGTCTACTCTCCATCTTTTGTCCAGCTACATAGACATCGGAACCGTAATGCCAAGGAATGGCTCTATCATCGGAGTATGGCACTGGCCCAGGTATAGTTATACTCACGGGACTAATCTGAGGAGCGTAAATGGTAACCGGCTCTTGTCTGACGGGCATATCAGCTTCATCATAAAAGATAGTAATGGTTGACACATCATCAGCCTCTTCATCACTAATCTTACTGAACTGCAAGGACCCCTCATCAATCAACCCTTGCAAACCCGTCTTCAATTTCTCGCATCCATTCACAACACTCATACAGTCTTCACAATCGAGACAACAACCAGGAAATACTTGACCCTTCAACAATCTCTCCTTCACCACCCTCAAAGGTGTCTTGACTCCATCGATACTTAGCACCAGACTCAACTTATCGTCACCCTCAACAACATTGACTCTTGCCCCGCCATGATGAGGCATGGGGTTTGAGTTGACATTCGGTGGCGGCGCAAAGTTGATTGCCTTAGAATCTACAAGATCCTGAACTTTGTGATGCAGCGCCCTGCACTTCTCGGTTGAGTGCCCGGGTGCTCCTGAGTGAAAGGCGCATCGCGCGTTGACATCATAACCAGCTGGAAGCTCTCCAGGAGGTGGTGGTGCCAAAGTCCTCAATTGAATAAGGTTCAGATCTAGTAGTCTTGGCAACAAGGCAGCATACGTCATCGGAATAGCCTCGATCACCCTGTTAGCCGGGCGAGTCTGCCTCGGCTGATATGGTCTCTGCTGGTAGTTGGTTCGAGGTTGTTGTTGTTGCTGATGTTGTTGTGGTGGAGGTAGCATCTGTTGTATGGGAGCTGCAGGAATGGTGACAGCAACCATATGTTCATAAGGTCTTCTGTAACCACGACCCTGGCTTCGGCCGAATACAGCATTGGTCTCACCTTCTCGCCTTCTCGGAGGTCCACTAAAAGCTTTCCTCGCTCCATTTGAGCTACTAGCACCGGGGTCTTGTATCTTCCCCATTTTCAACAGCGTTTCAACCCTTTCCCCCGCAATGACAATATCGTTGAACTTTGTAGCAGAACTCGACGCCAGTCTTTCAAGAAATACCCCCTGGAGGGTACCCATAAACATATCGGCCATTTCATTCTCTAACAAGGGTGGTTGCACCCTGGCAGCTAGCTGACGCCACCTCTGGGCGTATTCTTTGAAGCCTTCTCTTGCTGTCTGAGCCATATGCTGCAACTGCGTGCGATTCGGAGCCATATCCATGTTATATTGGTACTGCCTCACAAAGGCTTCAGCGAGATCCTTCCAGCTCTTGACATTGACCCTACTGAGTTTCATGTACCATTCAAGGGAAGCTCCCACCAAGCTGTCCTGAAAGTAATACATCCACAGTTTTTCATCGTCTGTATGCGCGGCGATTCTCCCAACATATGATTGCAGATGGGTCTTTGGACAAGCAGTGCCGTTATACTTCTCGAAGGTTGGAACTTTGAACTTATACGGAATCCTGACTCCAGGAACCAAGCCCAAGTCTGTTATATCGAATCCCAAAGAGCTCTGGGACTGAATAGCCTTGATTTGCTCGGCCATCTCTTCAAACCTCTTGTTCATTTCTACCCCTTGACCTTCGGCTTCATCAAGTAGAGTGAACTGATCCTCATGGTTGTCCATCTGAAGGTGATGCAATCCGTCGTTGTTTATTGTCACCCCTGGTTGTGTAACTGGAGTTCCACCCTGACGTGCACCCGCACCGGTATGATTATCAGCATTTGCAGCAGCAGCAGCGTTCCGGTTCTGATTCTCAACCATCTCTTGCAGACGCTCTTGATTCTGCCCCATGCCGGCCATTAACGTCATGAAGTTATCCATTCTCTGCCTTAGATCTGCCAAATCTGCCTGCATTTGATCCATGGCTCGCTCTCTGTTAGTCTTGGTTGGGTATCTGTGCACTGCTGGTTGTTCTCGAACTTTACGAGGAGCTATAGTGCCTGTTACACAAAACACGTTAGTAACTGAGACACTACCTGCAAAACAACAAACAAGTTATATGGATGCAATGCAGTTGTTTATGTTTCCAATCATAGGTCATTTATGCCCCGGTTCCGGTATTTAGCAAAGAAAACCAGATGGGCACTGATCCTCGACTTTCAGAAACCTTTGCAGGAAATCACATTCAAACCATAATAGCAAGCAAACCAAGAAATGGTGAGAAACATCATAACATAGATCAGCCCATTAGGCACAATAAAACAGAATTCCTCATAGGGTACGAGTTCTTACAGAGGATAAACAAACAGCTAGGACTCCTACAACATGCCTGTAGGTAATCCAAATACAAAGAAAACAAACTAAGAAGCACAACCACCGCCTGAGGATCCTGAAACTCCATCATCAGACCTGACCTTCTTGACTCCTGCCATCAACTTGAGGTCTTCAATCTCTTTGAGTGCTGCTTCGAGGGCTTGTTGACTGTCTGCGAGCTGTTGGGTCTTCTCTCTGCGAATCCTGTGGGCCTGCTCCACCTCTTCTTTCTTGTAACCCATCTGAGTTTCAAAGAACTCCTCTTTTTCTTTATATTGCTTCAACTCTTGCTCTCTTTGTCCCTTCAACCAGACAATAGACTGACGAGCATCTCGGAGGGTCTTTGACTTCTTCTTGCGCTCAACTTCTCTTTGAGCTTCCATCATCCCTAATCTGCGGAAATGTGTTTCTCTTCCCGCAAAGTCCTTCTCCTTAGCCTCCAAAGTCGTCTGTATCTTCAGCAACTTCTCCTCAGCTTCATTCTTGGCCCTGTTGGCTTGGTGATACAAGCTTACCATCTCAGTATTTTCAACTCTAACCGCATGTAGCTGGGCTTCCAACTTCTTGAATTCCTCTAGAGGCACAGTATCAATGGACTCAGCCACTGGGGGAACTGGTGTTGAAAATGGTAACAAAACTCTTTTGTCTCTGTCTTTCAACCAAGCTTCGTACTCTGGGAATGTCTGATTGTTGCACTTCCCGAAACTAGCTATTCCTTCTCCTTTGATGCTCTTCCAAGCTCCCGCAACCTTCCTCACTAAGGGCATATTATCTTTCACTGAGAAGTAGAAAATAGGGGTCAGCTTCAAATCTTCAGGCACATCTCTCAGAGCGTATCCTAATTGCCTTCTTAACAAGATTGGATTGTAATTAATCCCTCCAGTTATTCCCAACAAAGGCACACTATGATAACTCCCGCAGCTGGTGATAAAACGTGCACCTTGCAGCCTTTGAGTGAACCATTTAACATCCTTGGCCAGCAACTTTTCCAGCTTCTGAGCCCATATCAAACTATGGTCACTAAACACTCCCGTACTAGGCAAATGCCTCATGAACCACATGTGAAATAACGGAGCACAGCAACGGACCAAACCTCCCCTCTTCTTCTCAGTCTTGTAATGAACCGAGTAATACAAATCCCCGAGTAAGGTAGGCACAGGATTTTTCAGCAAAAAGAGATGTATGGCGTTTATATCTATGAACTTCTCCATATCAGCAAACAAAATGGTGCCATAGATAGAAAGAGCCAAGATAGCACAGACAGCATCCCATTCATCTTCAACAGCCAATTCTTCCGCCTTCTTTACCAGAACCTCCAAAGAAAACCCAGACACACCTCCTTTAATAATGGTCAAAGACTTCACAGTAGAAGGGCTCAAATAAAGAGCCTCCGCAATAGCCTCAGGTGCAGGCCTACTCATCTCAGAATTGAAAGGAACCTGATCTCGAACTGGCACACCCAGGATCAAAGCATACTCCTCCAGCATAGGGCCCAACTGAAAATCAGGAAAGGTGAAGCAACGGAGCTGAGGATCATAATACTGAAGCAATGTATGAATGGCACTCCTCTCTGAAGAATCTAACTCTATCACCACATCAAGAATACTCCCGTAAGCTTTTCTGAATCTCTCTACCTGGTTGGGTGTAATCAGCTTTACCATCTTTTTCAACAAACCAACCTTGATATCAAAGAACTTGAAATGAATATTCTGCTTGCGAGGATCTTCCATCTTTGAAGAGAATACCGGAACCGGAAGCAGAGATATGAACCTGTGAATGAAAACAAAAAACAATGATTAATGATGTAATGATGCAATGCAGATGCAAATGCAAGGACATATGGTCATCTGAGACTGTCTGGAGTCTGGCCACTGACAAGGTCCCTCTGAATAACTAACAAACCAAAAGTCCACTGAGTCACACTCTCTGATAATCACAACCCTCTGAAGAAAATCTCTGGACCACAGTATCAAGAATACCAGAACCAGAAAACCAGAACTCCAGAACCAAAGTAACTGTATCATAACATGGACTGTACTGGTAACAAGGGTATGATGTGGTCAAGGGTTCCTGCAAACCTGTAAACCCCTCTCAATCCCACGGGTGTGCTCCGGGTCAAACATCACGGACTCTCAAAGCCGAATAGCAATAATACTTTCACCATTTCCGAGAAATGGCTCATGACCAAATCAGGGAATCGGTTAGGCATTATGTACTACGCAGGGAGGCCTCAGCTGAGTCCGGGAAAAACAAGCATCCCTTATAGGTTCCCAGCTTCAAGCGCTGCAATCGAGAAACAATAGTACATTCAGCCCGTAGGATACAGTACTAATGTCATACGACCAGATGCTTTGACTGAGTTCCTATAAGAAAACCAGGCCATCCTATGCGAGTCCCCAGTGGTCCCTCGGGTGCGAATGGGTTTGCCACAAAATGTGGTCTGCCACTGTCACCACTGGAGAGGGTTGTTTCCACAAAGGTTCTCAACCATCGGTCCCCAGATGCACATAACTATCAAGGTCCTATCCCGAAGTGGAGGAATTCCCCACACAAGATATTTCCAAAACAGTCGCAATCTGGGCGTGAAACACATCGCCACTCATCATGCCACATGCGAGTACAATATGTCCACTCTAATCCTAGGGTGCACTCAAGCCGGGTACTTGGCTTATCTCTCAGAAACAGTATCACCCATCCCACCAAACAGAAAACCAGTCCAGACAGTCCAGTATGATATACATGATGCATAAAATAAATACTGAAAACTGTAAATAAAGTTGTAAATAAAGCTGTAAATAAACAACAATACAACAAGCCACATCAAACAAACATCACCCAATGAAATAGAAACAAACAAGCGCTAGGAGAGACTCACAGGGGAACCAGAGATTCTGTGTCGTGTCCCCAGCAGAGTCGCCAGCTGTCGCTCCCGGGATTTTCATCCTAGTACAAACGCGAAAGTGGCGCGGAAAGGTTAGAGTCGCCAGCCAGGCATTTTTATCCCGAAGAAAGGGAATGGCAATGCTGCACAAACCAGAAGAAAGAAGAGGAAGGACACAGGTCCTGCGAACCAAAGAGACTGAGCTCGGGAGTCGGTTATGACCTGGGAAGGTATTAGCACCCAGATCGTCCGCCGTACCCGACGGGATCCACGCTTGCAAAGAAACTGTTTCAAAGGGTGAGGGTATGAAAGCTGCAGCTAAAGGAATGAAAATGAAAGGAAAACTGGAACTGGAAATGAAATGAAATAAGAAACGAAGAGAAAAATGTAGGGAAAATAAAGATTGTGCTCGAACGGGCCCTACCCCGCTGCCTACGTACTTCATCAGGATAATGAGGATCAGAGACGTCGTAGTTCCCCTAACTAGGGGTAACAAAGGGAAATTGCTTGTGAATTAAGGCTTGAACTGCCTATGCCATTGCTCAGGTGTTGCAGACTCGGACGACGAGTGCGTAACCGTCTTGCAAAATGACAAGTAGGAGCAAGTTCGCGTACGAAGCGAATGAGATGAGAAAGAATTCCCGAAGGAAAGGCGCTTATTGTTTGTTTGGTGTTTTTTAGAAACTTTTATGAGTGAAAGTTTGCATAGGTAAGTGTACCTAAGTCTTACTCGATGGGATGTGTACATCTCACATCATCCCGAAATGGAATGCGCAAGAGGCACACCTATCTATGGAGGAAATCCCCAAAGCTAGTCCCACAAGTGAAGGCTCAAGCACACTGGCCTATTACCCTTATTAAGTGTTTTTGTAGTTTTTTGGTTAAGAAGTGTTTTTAGCTTTTCTTTGTGAGGTACTCATGCTAAGACCTATCCACCACGAGTGATGACTCACACCTCGCCCCGAAATGGAACGCATGTGAGCATCTCATAGCAAAGTCTCATGTCACATGAAAGTACTCAACCTTTATGAAGTGAATTAAAATTAAGTTTGAAGATGAGAAGAGAGAGAGAGCACCAAAGGATCTCAAAGGAAAAATTCTAAAGGGGACTAAAAATAATCCTAAGTGTTACATGCATGGATATCCTAAAGGTTAGTGAGGTTTCTATCCTAATGAAGAAGGAAGAAGAAGATAGAAGAAGGGATGAGAAAGGCCTAGGCCAAACAAAAGAGAGTTAGCTCACATAAACATAAAAGGAAGAGATAAGAATTAGAGATGTGGAACTCAATTCCCACATCTCACACTTACCATAGCCCCTGCAAGGTTAGCATGCACAAGTGAACAAAAATGAACAAATTAACATAACATCATCCAACAATCAGAAGTGAAATGAAGTAAACAAATGCTTAATGCTAATTCAACTCAAAGAAATAAAGATGAGAAGCTTATGACTTAAAATGAGGCAACATGAATACATATGGAAACAAGTGCGCACTTATGAAAGATGTAATACAAAACACACAAAATACAAACACCAAGTTCAAAACCAGAATCAAAATGATATAAAGAATGGCCTAAGAGGCCAGCAAGATGAAGAGAGAAGTCACACAATACCAAACAATGTCAAAATAGAGGCAACGGGATCAAAATATGGAATTTAAACACTTAAAGAAACAAATGACTTGAATATGAAGCAAACTCAAAAATTCAGAATAAGCAAGACCTCTCCTAGGACCAGGAAGGTATCCATACCCCAAATAAACCCCAAATGAGAAGAAGAAGTTGTCACAAGTGCCCTTCTAAGCCTATAAGAGATCTAATGAACCAAAAGAAGCAAAATGGGATAAGGTGAGAACAAAAATCCACAAATAATCAACCAGCCATCTAAAAATTCTACAAATGAAACCAAATGATCATGAAACACATCATATCAACTTGCCAAAAGGATTTGCAAAAATTCAGAAAGGAACTAGGTCAAATGGATGTATAAACACAAGCTAGGACAGAAAACTTACATCACAAGATACCTGGCCAAAACTCAAGAAATAAATTTCTAAAAATTCTGAGAAAAATCAAATGAGAACTAGAAGATCTTAGGAACATAATGCAAAAAGAATGGGATCAAAACTCACAATATTGAAGTCTATGGAAAATATACAAGACAGACTGGTCAAGAAATGAAGCAAATGAAGCTATGTACATTGGTGATTTAATTCTGGCACGCCAATCAATGGAAAAAATAAAATAAAAATGCTACAAAATTTTAGAGACACAAAGGAACATCTATGATTTATTTGGGAATTTTTGGATGATTATAACTATTTTTAATGAATTAAAAACAAACTGAATAAAGGAGAAATTAAATTGAAAAAAAGCAAAATAAAAGAAGTTGAAGGAGGTGAGAATAGCAATGGTTTGAACATGGAAATTAATGGGCCAGTATAGGGTGAGGTGCGAATAGCACCTGATGAAGGCCCACACGCTGATGATTCATGATATATGGTGGAGGTGCAAACGGCAAGGAAATTCAGTTTAATGCATCCTGGGCCCAACAATGGGGGTGCAATTAACAACTGGCCTTAGGCCCACCCGAAATTCCTAAAAAAACCTTTACCAATAACTCAGACTTGTTACTATTATTATTAATGTTTTTATTAAAATAAAAATGAACAAAGTGTCATGTGACTTGATAACAATCGGTCAAGCTAGGTTTAAGTCACTAACAAACAAAATCTCAATACAGCCTCTCACAACTCACCACGTCATCATCTTCTCCCTCATGCTTATGAAAAATTCGAAAAATGCAAGAAACAGAGCAAGATTTCAGCATCATCATCAACCATTCATGGCACCATAACTCCTTCATCTCTCAATGAAAATTAAAAATGTAAAAACAAAAAATGAAGTATGAAACACAAGGATCATGAATATACCAATAGCTTTCACAACCAAGCATCATACAGAGCAACTCGATCAAAACAAGATCATACATCAAAACTGATATTCATGATTTTGTGCCATACAAAATTTCTAAACACTTCACATCATGCATCTTAATCCATAACAACACAAAACAATCTAAAACACAACCAAACCGAAGCCATTAATTGAGAAGCACAAACCTGAACTTGAAGCTTCTTGAAGAAGTTGAGAAATCCAGAGATCTCCTTGCTTTCTTGAAGCTTCCTTGGATCTGGTTCAAGCCAAATAAAGGCTGATGGATGAAGATGATGCAAACTCAGAGGTGCTGCTGAATCCTCAACTTGCTCAAAGCTCCAAGGTCCTTGCTATGGAGGTGCTGTGAGGTTCAATGTGAGAACTCAGAATTCTTGAGGATGAAGAATGAGATCAGAATTTGATCTGGAAGCTTCTTTTTCTGTTATTCAGTTGAGCTTTCAATGAGAGAAGAGTGAGGGATTGAAGAGTGTGATGTGTGAAAATGAAGTTCTCTCCCACTGAATTCGTGACTGAAGGTTAATATAGCTGGGGTGTGTGATCGAAGCATGAAGAGTGGCTGCACCAATTCTGTTATTATCCAAATGCAGAGCTCACCTCTCTCTTTTGCTTCCCTCCATTTTGTTATTTTTGAACACAATACCCTAGGGTGAGACGCGTGGTAATACTGGTGTGGTGCATGGAGTACATGAAGACTCCTGCTTCACGTGACCTTTGTTCTCTTTCTTGGTATAATACGCATGTGAATGAGAGTGAGGAAAAGCATGACCTCAAAGCAAATATGGGATGCTGATAAGGACGCGTGGCAAGCAAGGGTTGGCTGGACCCAAAATGTTGATCTCTTCCTCATATATTTCGTACACCATCACCACATGTCATTATTTTTTGATTATTTAAATATTTGGTCACATAAAATGATAACATGGCCCCATTAAAAAGTTAGTGAACAAAAATAACATGCCACGCCACCTAATTTCATTTAATAATGGGCCAATCACAAATTGACACATGTCCACCAAAAGAAACCCTAAAAATGCTCCAAACTTCAAAAAAATCATAACTTGAGTTCTAAAAATGCTATGAAGGTATTCTACGACTTTTCGGAAAGGGAAAATCGTGTTCTACAACTTTTGTGTTCACCAGAAAATCATTCGGAGTCTTTTCGCACATGAAATAATAGCTTGAAGTTTCGGGACGAATAATTTCCAAAAATGGAAATTTCTAAACTTCCAAATTTAGCAACTTTTTGCATACTCCCGATTTTTGACATTTGAGCTCAACTGAATTATTCCTTGACATGATATGACCTCACAAATTGATAATCCTGATTAAAAACCCTGAAATCTTCATGTTGACTTTTTTGACTGCAAAGTTGACTTTCTTGCTTCACCTTCAAGTAACTAGACCAAATCTTGACTTCTTCAATGAATTTTTTCCTCAAACTTCATATATAAGCCATGCAAACCAAATGATATCCTTTGCCCACAAGAAATGGTCAAAATTAAGAGGATAGGAGGATCTGGCCCATAACCCTAATCAGGATTTCCCTCACACAGGAGAAAAAATGTACTCTTGAACTTCTGATGAAATAACTGACTTCCCTAAGGAAATTTCTCACCAAATTTCATCCCTAGGATCCTCTTGTCATATAAGGGACTTTGCCCAGATGAAATGGCCAAAGTCTCAAAGATTTCATGCTTGAAAGTGAAACCCTAATTTGGGATCATGGTGTAGGGGCCTGCCCTAGCTTGGGTTCTCTGATACTCTCCCAACCTCTTGAGTTTTTGTGACTGATCTTGAACTTGTGAATGCCATGTAGATTCCTCATGGGACTTGGACAAGTCCACTGGGCCTCTTGTTATAGCTTATAATACCTCAAATCCACTCACAGATGATCATATGCCTAATGCTAGGTCATGAGAATGTTATGCTTCATTCTTCCATACAATGATGCTGAGGAAATGATATGAGTATGATGAATATGATATGATATGATGCTTAAAATGAAGAGGGCAAATTTAGGGTGTTACAGCTGCCCCTATTCAATCAACTGTTAATCTGAAAAGGATGAGAGCAACGACTATCAGACATTCGAGATAAACTGTGATTGAATACCAAAAAGACCTGAAATTTGCACTCTGACGAAGAATGCAACACTGGGAAATAAACCCAACCAGATGACGCTCTGGGGATATGAGGTGGAGAAAAAAGCAGACGAGCTTCTTCCAAGTTGAAACTGATATCTGGAATAAGAACATGTTGACAGACGAGTCTTCGAATGACCTGTGACGCCAGGTGCATAGAGCGGACGAGCCCTTAAGGATCTTCAAAGTAGCCTGAGATAGACGAATCTCCTTCACTAATCCTTACGCAGATAAGTGGAATAAGACGGACGAGTCTTCTTCGGATAACCCTTACGCAGGTTCCGGGAATGCATTTAAGTCTGTGGGATAGACATGCAATCAAGGTAGACGAACCTTCTTCATATATTATCCGCGGATATATGGTATAAGACAGACGAGTCTTCTTGAGCAAACCTGTTACGCCAGGTGCAGCAACCATAATTGGTGCTTGAGACAGACGAGCCTCCTTCGGATTTACCTGTTACGCCAGGACCGGTAATCATTTCGACATTTAATTCCCACTTTCAGGATTCGAAACCTCTTCAATACAGACGAGTATTGGATGATCATCAAGATAACACATACGAGTGCCATAAGTCAATGATACAGACGAGTATCAGACGATGATCTGAGAAACACAGACGAGCGTTTCAGGCAATGATACAGACGAGTATCAACCACTGGTATAGACGAATACCAGAAATTCAAACACAGACGAGCATTTGAAGTAGTCACAGAAATATCAGGATAAACAACAAATCTTCACATTCAGGTGCAAGCTAGCACAGACGAGTGCTGAGGATGATACAGACGAGTATCCAAGCAAATCCACTCACAGATGATCATATGCCTAATGCTAGGTCATGAGAATGTTATGCTTCATTCTTCCATACAATGATGCTGAGGAAATGATATGAGTATGATGAATATGATATGATATGATGCTTAAAATGAAGAGGGAAAATTTAGGGTGTTACACTCGTAAAATATATAAATGATATGTGAAGTCTCATATCATTTCGAATAGTCCCAGATTAAATTTGATTTTTTTGACCGAAACTTGTGTATAATATACTATGATTTTGTACCGAAATTGGCATTTCGAAAAGTATCATAGAATGTAATTTTCAGATGATTTTTTTGCATGGACTTCCATCATAACCTTCCCTCTTAACATATATAAATGATATTTGAAGTCTCGTATCATTTCAAATATTCCCCAATTAAATTTGATTTTTTTGATCGAAACTAGTGTATAATATACTATGATTTTTGACTGAAATTTACATTTCAAAAAGTTTCATAGAATCTAATTTTCGGATGTTTTTTTGCATGGACTTCCATCATAACCTTCCTTCGTAAAATATATAAACGATATGTGAAGTTTCTTATCATTTCGAACAGTCCACAATTAAATTTGATTTTTGAACGAAACTTAGTATAAACTAGTGTATAATATACTATGATTTTTGACCGAAACTTGCATTTCAAAAAGTTTCATAGAATCTAATTTTCCGATGATTTTTTGAATGGACTTCCATAATAACCTTCCCTCGTAAAATATATAAATGATATGTGAAGTATCGTATAATTTCGAATAGTCCCCGATTAAATTTGATTTTTTTGACCGAAACTTGTGTATAATATACTATGATTTTGTACCGAAATTGGCATTTCGAAAATTTTCATAAAATGTAATTTTCAGATGATTTTCTTGCATGGACTTCCATCATAACCTTCCCTCTTAACATATATACATGATATGTGAAGTATCGTTTTATTTCAAATAGTCCCCAATTAAATTTGATTTTTTTGACCGAAACTAGTGTATAATATACTATGATTTTTGACCGAAACTTGCATTTCGAAAAGTTTCATAGAATCTAATTTTCGGACGATTTTTTGCATGGACTTCCATCATAACCATCCCTCGTAAAATATTTAAACGATATGCGAAGTTTCTTATCATTTCGAACAGTCCACAATTAAATTTGATTTTTGACCGAAACTAGTATAAACTAGTGTAGAATATACTATGATTTTTGACCGAAACATGCATTTCGAAAAGTTTCATAGAATCTAATATTCCGATGATTTTTTGAATGGACTTCCATCATAACCTTCCCTCGTAAAATATATAAATGATATGTGAAGTCTCATATCATTTCGAATAGTCCCAGATTAAATTTGATTTTTTTGTCCGAAACTTGTGTATAATATACTATGATTTTGTACCGAAATTGGCATTTCGAAAAGTTTCATAGAATGTAATTTTCAGATG